>JAUKNK010000672.1:60000-97500 GCA_030765055.1 Mantis religiosa | reverse complement strand
TACAAATTTTTTTTTTCTCTTGTATGACCTATTGCACTTCAATTATTTTAGCCCATTTCACAAACACTTTTTGAATTAATCACACTGGCAATATTTCGCTCATTCTAGCCTCGCTGGACTTTGAATTTTTCACACACTTTTTCTTTGCACCTTTCACTCGCTGTTTCGACCTGCAAATTTTTTTTTTTCACTTGTATGACCTATTGCACTTTCTCACACGCTCTGTTTCGACCTAGAACATTTCCATTTCACTTGTATGACCTTTTGCACTTGTGGGCGCATTCATTATTTGCTCTTTTCCGAACTTTGGCTCTTTAATCATTTTTTTAGACGTGGAATATAACTCGACTTCAGATGCACTTTCTCACTCGCTCTGTTTCGACCTAGAACATTTCCATTTCACTTGTATGACCTTTTGCACTTCAATTATTTTAGCCCATTTCACAAACACTTTTTGAATTAATCACACTGGCAATATTTCGCTCATTCTAGCCTCGCTGGACTTTGAATGTTTCACACACTTTTTCTTTGCACCTTTCACTCGCTGTTTCGACCTACAACATTTTTTTTTCACTTGTAAGACCTTTTGCACTTCAATTATTTTAGCCCATTTCACAAACACTTTTTGAATTAATCACACTGGCAATATTTCGCTCATTCTAGCCTCGCTGGACTTTGAATGTTTCACACACTTTTTCTTTGCACCTTTCACTCGCTGTTTCGACCTACAACATTTTTTTTTCACTTGTATGACCTTTTGCACTTCAATTATTTTAGCCCATTTCACAAACACTTTTTGAATTAATCACACTGGCAATATTTCGCTCATTCTAGCCTCGCTGGACTTTCAATGTTTCACACACTTTTTCTTTGCACCTTTCACTCGCTGTTTCGACCTACAACATTTTTTTTTTCACTTGTAAGACCTTTTGCACTTCAATTATTTTAGCCCATTTCACAAACACTTTTTGAATTAATCACACTGGCAATATTTCGCTCATTCTAGCCTCGCTGGACTTTGAATGTTTCACACACTTTTTCTTTGCACCTTTCACTCGCTGTTTCGACCTACAACATTTTTTTTTCACTTGTATGACCTTATGCACTTCAATTATTTTAGCCCATTTCACAAACACTTTTTGAATTAATCACACTGGCAATATTTCGCTCATTCTAGCCTCGCTGGACTTTGAATGTTTCACACACTTTTTCTTTGCACCTTTCACTCGCTGTTTCGACCTACAACATTTTTTTTTCACTTGTAAGACCTTTTGCACTTCAATTATTTTAGCCCATTTCACAAACACTTTTTGAATTAATCACACTGGCAATATTTCGCTCATTGTAGCCTCGCTGGACTTTGAATGTTTCACACACTTTTTCTTTGCACCTTTCACTCGCTGTTTCGACCTACAACATTTTTTTTTCACTTGTAAGACCTTTTGCACTTCAATTATTTTAGCCCATTTCACAAACACTTTTTGAATTAATCACACTGGCAATATTTCGCTCATTCTAGCCTCGCTGGACTTTGAATGTTTCACACACTTTTTCTTTGCACCTTTCACTCGCTGTTTCGACCTACAACATTTTTTTTTCACTTGTATGACCTTTTGCACTTCAATTATTTTAGCCCATTTCACAAACACTTTTTGAATTAATCACACTGGCAATATTTCGCTCATTCTAGCCTCGCTGGACTTTGAATGTTTCACACACTTTTTCTTTGCACCTTTCACTCGCTGTTTCGACCTACAACATTTTTTTTTCACTTGTAAGACCTTTTGCACTTCAATTATTTTAGCCCATTTCACAAACACTTTTTGAATTAATCACACTGGCAATATTTCGCTCATTCTAGCCTCGCTGGACTTTGAATGTTTCACACACTTTTTCTTTGCACCTTTCACTCGCTGTTTCGACCTACAACATTTTTTTTTCACTTGTATGACCTTTTGCACTTCAATTATTTTAGCCCATTTCACAAACACTTTTTGTGCGCGTTTTTAGACGTGTAACATCACTCGCACCACTAGAGGCACTTTGTCGCTCGCTCTGTTTCGACCTAGAACATTTCCATTTCACTTGTATGACCTTTAGCACTTGTGGGCGCATTCATTATTTGCTCTTTTCCGAACTTTGGCACTTTAATCATTTTTTTAGACGTGGAATATAACTCGACTTCAGAGGCACTTTCTCACTCGCTGTTTCGACCTACAACATTTTTTTTTCACTTGTATGACCTTTTGCACTTCAATTATTTTAGCCCATTTCACAAACACTTTTTGAGTTAATCACACTGGCAATATTTCGCTCGCACGACACATTTAGGATTATTTCGCTCATTCTAGCCTCGCTGGACTTTGAATTTTTCACACACTTTTTCTTTGCACCTTTCACTCGCTGTTTCGGCCTACAACATTTTTTTTTTCACTTGTATGACCTTTTGCACTTCAATTATTTTAGCCCATTTCACAAACACTTTTTGAATTAATCACACTGGCAATATTTCGCTCATTCTAGCCTCGCTGGACTTTGAATGTTTCACACACTTTTTCTTTGCACCTTTCACTCGCTGTTTCGACCTACAACTTTTTTTCTTCACTTGTAAGACCTTTTGCACTTCAATTATTTTAGCCCATTTCACAAACACTTTTTGAATTAATCACACTGGCAATATTTCGCTCATTCTAGCCTCGCTGGACTTTGAATTTTTCACACACTTTTTCTTTGCACCTTTCACTCGCTGTTTCGACCTACATTTTTTTTTTCACTTGTATGACCTTTTGCACTTCAATTATTTTAGCCCATTTCACAAACACTTTTTGAATTAATCACACTGGCAATATTTCGCTCATTCTAGCCTCGCTGGACTTTGAATGTTTCACACACTTTTTCTTTGCACCTTTCACTCGCTGTTTCGACCTACAACATTTTTTTTTTCACTTGTATGACCTTTTGCACCTCAATTATTTTAGCCCATTTCACAAACACTTTTTGAATTAATCACACTGGCAATATTTCGCTCATTCTAGCCTCGCTGGACTTTGAATGTTTCACACACTTTTTCTTTGCACCTTTCACTCGCTGTTTCGACCTACAACATTTTTTTTTCACTTGTAAGACCTTTTGCACTTCAATTATTTTAGCCCATTTCACAAACACTTTTTGAATTAATCACACTGGCAATATTTCGCTCATTCTAGCCTCGCTGGACTTTTAATGTTTCACACACTTTTTGTTTGCACCTTTCACTCGCTGTTTCGATCTACAACATTTTTTTTTTCACTTGTATGACCTTTTGCACTTCAATTATTTTAGCCCATTTCACAAACACTTTTTGTGCGCGTTTATAGACGTGTAACATCACTCGCACCACTAGAGGCACTTTCTCACTCGCTCTGTTTCGACCTAGAACATTTCCATTTCACTTGTATGACCTTTTGCACTTGTGGGCGCATTCATTATTTGCGCTTTTCCGAACTTTGGCACTTTAATCACTTTTTTAGACGTGGAATATAACTCGACTTCAGAGGCACTCTCTCACTCGCTCTGTTTCGACCTAGAACATTTCCATTTCACTTGTATGACCTTTTGCACTTGTGGGCGCATTCATTATTTGCGCTTTTCCGAACTTTGGCACTTTAATCACTTTTTTAGACGTGGAATATAACTCGACTTCAGAGGCACTCTCTCACTCGCTCTGTTTCGACCTAGAACATTTCCATTTCACTTGTATGACCTTTTGCACTTGTGGGCGCATTCATTATTTGCTCTTTTCCGAACTTTGGCACTTTAGTCATTTTTTTAGACGTGGAATATCACTCGAATTCAGAGGCACTCTCTCACTCGCTCTGTTTCGACCTAGAACATTTCCATTTCACTTTTATGACCTTTTGCACTTGTGGGCGCATTCATTATCTGCTCTTTTCCGAACTTTGGCACTTTAATCATTTTTTTAGACGTGGAACATCACTCGAATTCAGAGGCACTTTCTCACTCGCTCTTTCTGTAGCCACAACATCTTACAAGACGTGTATAACATTTTTCACCCGATTTTCGACGCCCAATCTCACCTCTATCATTTTTTGGCCTTTCCGGGCTCCTATAACTTTCCTAGCATCCTAGAGATGGCACACGCATACTTTATGCACCTAGCACACGAACACGTTTGAACTCGTCGTGCTTCTGGCGTCTTGTCGGGGTGGAAGAGGCTCGGAGTCATCTGTCGGGGTCCCAGGCTGGTGTTGTGTGTGTTTTCGGACTGTAGATTTAGTTCTGCGCAGTGGACGTAAGCCAGGCATGGCTCCTGTGATCCCCGAATTTCCATAATTCCCCAGGTGCAGGTTGTCGGCCCGGGCGACTTCTCCCCATCATGGCGCCTTCGGTAGACTTTGCGGTCCTCGTTCTGAACTGCTGAAAAAGAAAGGAAAACATTGTGAGAGTCCGTACGCTACTAATAAAAATAGTCTCGTGTCTAGGAAGGAAGTTCCAGTAATTAGTTATTACTTAACTAACGTGCCACGCCCATATTAGCTTTTGGCGGGAAGAATTTCTCAGCGCGTTACGTCGGCTGCCTTCCTCCTCTTGCCTCCTCCCTCTGCTAACTCCGGCTGCCGTCCTCGTGCCGAACTGCTGTAAAAAAGGGAAAACATTGTGAGAGTCCGTACGCTACTAATAAAAATAGTCTCTTATCTAGGAAGGAAGTTCCAGTAATTAGTAATTACATAACTTTGGTAAACAAGCCACGCCGAATTAGCTTTTTAGCGGGCAGAATTTCTCGGCATGTTACGTCGGCTGCTTCTGAGCTCTCAGCACTCTCCTCCTCTCGCCTCCTTTCTCTCCTAACTCAAACAAAGTGAAAGACAAAGTGAAAAGAACGAGAAACGCAGCCCTGGCGTCCGTACGCGTCGGCTGCCTGGGCCGTTATAATTCAAACTGATTGATCACGTGACCGCTGGATGGAAGCCATCACACCAGAGTGATGACTCAGGATTACGTCACCCTTGGCTACTTCCTTGCAAGTAGCGTTCACCTCTTGGTCGAGGTCATCCGAGCGAGTTTGCACAATGCATTCTTACGACCAGTGTGCCACAGATTAACGTCGATCGCAAGTTAAACACGACCGTTTGTTAATTAAAGAAAACTGGGCCCTGGAATCCCCAAACATGTTCGCTTGCTTGGCAATGCGTACGCAGAAACATTACTTTTCCTACGAGGCGCCGAACTTCGAGTTTTAGCTCACCTCCACCTAGCACTCCGCGACCGTCTCTCCGGACCCTCCCTTGGGGGAAACCTTAACACTTGGGCGCAAGAGAGGCCGGGGAGGGGTAATGCAATACTAGTTACCCT
Source organism: Mantis religiosa (assembly GCA_030765055.1). Lineage (NCBI taxonomy): Eukaryota > Metazoa > Arthropoda > Insecta > Mantodea > Mantidae > Mantis > Mantis religiosa. The sequence continues at coordinate 92,148 of JAUKNK010000672.1, read as the reverse complement.
ACCTGGGGCCGAACTTCGAGTTTTAGCTCACCTCCACGTAGCACTCCGCGTAGCGTAGCTCTCCGTACCCTCCCTTGCGGGGAAACCTTAACACTCGAAGCTTTTCGTTAATTATGGAGGTTTCTAAACATTATTCTAGCATCCAAACTAGACTCGGGCGAGGTCCGGCTTTTGGCACTCAACTGCCCCTGGTGTGTGTTTTCGAAACTACTGTCACTTGATCGATTGTCGTAATTGGCGCCGGTGACGACAGGTGGCGGCCCGATCGACTAATGGCGGGTGGTGGACCAATGACAATGACTGTAGCAAATCGTTCCCACCTCCTGCCGCCATTGAAAACGGTCTCTGCCGACCAATGGGGTGAGCTCTTGCTCGAGACGGAAGACTGGCAATTATTTAAGGTGTGCCGAATGTATGTAGCAAATAGCAGAGTATGCCTATGTTTGCCTGTTCCATTTATTATACATGCACTCTAAGCAACTAAATTCTGCATTTTCAACATATTTTACGTCTTGACATTCGGGAGCTGCTCTCGAAAAGGCTAAATCGATAATAGCACGGCTAAAATAATCCTGTGGTAATTTGAATAATTAAGCATTGCCCAAACTTCACCTCTTTGAAATATCTGAAGGAGTGGGGAGGTCGGCCAAAGCAGTATCTGGAATCTCAATTAGTGCATGTGCTTCCCGCACTTCATTTACTGCAAACGTCCTTTATAAATGTTAACGATCTTAAAGACTGCAATTAAGGTTAGGGGTAAATGTGCCGAGCTATATTTGAGCACAAGTGAGTGAAAAAAAGTTTTTTTCATAAATGTGAAACATGCTTCATTGGTATTCGTTTAATAAAGGAAACGCAGTGTGCCAAAGGTTAACGTCAATCGCAAGTTAAACACGACCGTTTGTTAATTAAAGAAAACTGGGCCCAGGAATCCCCAAACATGTTCACCTGCTTGGCAATGTGTACGCAGCAACATTACTTTTCCTACGAGGCGCCGAACTTCGAGTTTTAGCTCACCTCCACCTAGCACTCCGCGACCGTCTCTCCGTACCCTCCCTTGGGGGAAACCTTAACACTTGGGCGCAAAGGAGGTCGGGGAGGGGTGATGCAATAAAAGTTAACCTACCTGAGGCCGAGCTTCGAGTTTTAGCTCACCTCCACTTAGCACTCCGCGACCGTCTCTCCGTACCCTCCCTTGGGGGAAACCTTAACACTTGGGCGCAAAGGAGGTCGGGGAGGGGTGATGCAATAAAAGTTAACCTACCTGAGGCCGAGCTTCGAGTTTTAGCTCACCTCCACGTAGCACTCCGCGACGGTCTCTCCGTACCCTCCGTTGGGGGAAACCTTAACGCTTGGGCGCAAGAGAGCCGGGGAGTGGTAATGCAATACTAGCTACCCTACCTGGGGCCGAACTTCGAGTTTTAGCTCACCTCCACCTAGCACTCCGCGACCGTCTCTCCGGACCCTCCCTTGGGGGAAACCTTAACACTTGGGCGCAAGAGAGGCCGGGGAGGGGTAATGCAATACTAGTTACCCTACCTGGGGCCGAACTTCGAGTTTTAGCTCACCTCCACGTAGCACTCCGCGTAGCGTAGCTCTCCGTACCCTCCCTTGCGGGGAAACCTTAACACTCGAAGCTTTTCGTTAATTATGGAGGTTTCTAAACATTATTCTAGCATCCAAACTAGACTCGGGCGAGGTCCGGCTTTTGGCACTCAACTGCCCCTGGTGTGTGTTTTCGAAACTACTGTCACTTGATCGATTGTCGTAATTGGCGCCGGTGACGACAGGTGGCGGCCCGATCGACTAATGGCGGGTGGTGGACCAATGACAATGACTGTAGCAAATCGTTCCCACCTCCTGCCGCCATTGAAAACGGTCTCTGCCGACCAATGGGGTGAGCTCTTGCTCGAGACGGAAGACTGGCAATTATTTAAGGTGTGCCGAATGTATGTAGCAAATAGCAGAGTATGCCTATGTTTGCCTGTTCCATTTATTATACATGCACTCTAAGCAACTATATTCTGCATTTTCAACATATTTTACGTCTTGACATTCGGGAGCTGCTCTCGAAAAGGCTAAATCGATAATAGCACGGCTAAAATAATCCTGTGGTAATTTGAATAATTAAGCATTGCCCAAACTTCACCTCTTTGAAATATCTGAAGGAGTGGGGAGGTCGGCCAAAGCAGTATCTGGAATCTCAATTAGTGCATGTGCTTCCCGCACTACATTTACTGCAAACGTCCTTTATAAATGTTAACGATCTTAAAGACTGCAATTAAGGTTAGGGGTAAATGTGCCGAGCTATATTTGAGCACAAGTGAGTGAAAAAAAGTTTTTTTCATAAATGTGAAACATGCTTCATTGGTATTCGTTTAATAAAGGAAACGCAGTGTGCCAAAGGTTAACGTCAATCGCAAGTTAAGCACGACCGTTTGTGAATTAAAGAAAACTGGGCCCAGGAATCCCCAAACATGTTCACCTGCTTGGCAATGTGTACGCAGCAACATTACTTTTCCTACGAGGCGCCGAACTTCGAGTTTTAGCTCACCTCCACCTAGCACTCCGCGACCGTCTCTCCGTACCCTCCCTTGGGGGAAACCTTAACACTTGGGCGCAAAGGAGGTCGGGGAGGGGTGATGCAATAAAAGTTAACCTACCTGAGGCCGAGCTTCGAGTTTTAGCTCACCTCCACTTAGCACTCCGCGACCGTCTCTCCGTACCCTCCCTTGGGGGAAACCTTAACACTTGGGCGCAAAGGAGGTCGGGGAGGGGTGATGCAATAAAAGTTAACCTACCTGAGGCCGAGCTTCGAGTTTTAGCTCACCTCCACGTAGCACTCCGCGACGGTCTCTCCGTACCCTACGTTGGGGGAAACCTTAACGCTTGGGCGCAAGAGAGCCGGGGAGTGGTAATGCAATACTAGTTACCCTACCTGGGGCCGAGCTTCGAGTTTTAGCTCACCTCCACGTAGCACTCCGCGACGGTCTCTCCGTACCCTCCGTTGGGGGAAACCTTAACGCTTGGGCGCAAGAGAGCCGGGGAGTGGTAATGCAATACTAGCTACCCTACCTGGGGCCGAACTTCGAGTTTTAGCTCACCTCCACGTAGCACTCCGCGACGGTCTCTCCGCACCCTCTCTTGCGGGGAAACCTTAACACTCGAAGCTTTTCGTTAATTATGGAGGTTTCTAAACATTATTCTAGCATCCAAACTAGACTCGGGCGAGGTCCGGCTTTTGGCACTCAACTGCCCCTGGTGTGTGTTTTCGAAACTACTGTCACTTGATCGATTGTCGTAATTGGCGCCGGTGACGACAGGTGGCGGCCCGATCGACTAATGGCGGGTGGTGGACCAATGACAATGACTGTAGCAAATCGTTCCCACCTCCTGCCGCCATTGAAAACGGTCTCTGCCGACCAATGGGGTGAGCTCTTGCTCGAGACGGAAGACTGGCAATTATTTAAGGTGTGCCGAATGTATGTAGCAAATAGCAGAGTATGCCTATGTTTGCCTGTTCCATTTATTATACATGCACTCTAAGCAACTATATTCTGCATTTTCAACATATTTTACGTCTTGACATTCGGGAGCTGCTCTCGAAAAGGCTAAATCGATAATAGCACGGCTAAAATAATCCTGTGGTAATTTGAATAATTAAGCATTGCCCAAACTTCACCTCTTTGAAATATCTGAAGGAGTGGGGAGGTCGGCCAAAGCAGTATCTGGAATCTCAATTAGTGCATGTGCTTCCCGCACTTCATTTACTGCAAACGTCCTTTATAAATGTTAACGATCTTAAAGACTGCAATTAAGGTTAGGGGTAAATGTGCCGAGCTATATTTGAGCACAAGTGAGTGAAAAAAAGTTTTTTTCATAAATGTGAAACATGCTTCATTGGTATTCGTTTAATAAAGGAAACGCAGTGTGCCAAAGGTTAACGTCAATCGCAAGTTAAACACGACCGTTTGTTAATTAAAGAAAACTGGGCCCAGGAATCCCCAAACATGTTCACCTGCTTGGCAATGTGTACGCAGCAACATTACTTTTCCTACGAGGCGCCGAACTTCGAGTTTTAGCTCACCTCCACCTAGCACTCCGCGACCGTCTCTCCGTACCCTCCCTTGGGGGAAACCTTAACACTTGGGCGCAAAGGAGGTCGGGGAGGGGTGATGCAATAAAAGTTAACCTACCTGAGGCCGAGCTTCGAGTTTTAGCTCACCTCCACTTAGCACTCCGCGACCGTCTCTCCGTAATCTCCCTCCGTAACCTTAGAAAGAGCTTCGATTTTGGGCAAAAATAATTTTTTTTAAAAACACGAAATATACATCACAGGCATTCGTTTAGAAGGGGAAACTCGTCCCAATAATCGCTTATGCTAATTTGTCCCTCTTTCTCTGGCGCTTTACACCGATTTGGACGTAGAAAAGGTTTCGATTTTGGGCAAAAATAACTTTTTTAGAAACACGAAATATACATCGCAGGCATTCATTTGGAAGAAGAAACTCTTCCCAAGATTCGTCTTTGCTAATTTGTCGCTCTCTCGCAAGCGGTTTGCACCGCAAGTGGTCGTTCCCCCATGCTGGACTTTGAAAAATTTCGCTCGGAGTTGGACTTTGAAAAATTGTTATCAGACCGAAAAAAGTCTTTTGATTAATGTGAAACATGCATCCTTGGTATTCGTTAGATAACGGAAACGCATCCTAACTTCTGTTTTTGCTAATTAGTCCCTCTTTCACTGGCGCTTTGCATAGATTTGGAGTCAGAAAAATTTTCGATTTTTAGAGAAATTCATTTTTTTAAAAGCACGAAATATACATCACAGGCATGCGCTTAGCAGGGAAAACTCGTCCCAGGAATCGTTTTTGCTATTTTGTCCCTCTTTCACTAGCGGTTTGCACAGAAAGTGAACCTTCCCCCATGCTGGACTTAGAAATTTTTCGCTCGGAGTTGGACTTAGAAATATTTTGATCGAAGTGAAAAAAATGTTTTTTGAAAAAAGTGAAACATGCATGGGTGGCATTCGTTTGATCAGGCAAACACATCCTAAGGTTCGCTTTCGCAAATTTGTCCCTCTTTAAGTGGCAGTTTGCTCCGAAAGTGGTAGTTCTCCCATGTACTACGCGGCTGGACTTAGAAAATTTTCGCTCGGAGTTGGAGTTTAACTTTTTTCGGACCGAAAAAAATTTTTTTTGAAAAATGTGAAATATGCATCATTGGTGTTCGTTTGATAAAGAAAACACATCTTTAGCCTAGTTTCTGCTAATTTGGCCCTGTTTCATTGACTTTTTGCGCCGATTTGGACTTAGAAAAAGTTTCGATATTTTGCAAAAATAATTTTTTTAAAAACATGAAATATACATCGGAGGCATTCTTTTAGAAAGGGAAACACATCCCAAGAACAATTTTGGCAAATTTTCCCGTTTTTCGATGGCGCGTTGCACCACACCTACAAGACGACAATTCCGGGGACTTAGAAATTTTTCGCTCGGAGTTGGACTTTGAAAAATTTTGATCGAAGTGAAAAAAATGTTTTTTGAAAAAAGTGAAACATGCATGGGTGGCATTCGTTTGATGAGGCAAACACATCCTAAGGTTCGCTTTCGCAAATTTGTCCCCCTTTAAGTGGCAGTTTGCCCCGAAAGTGGTAGTTCTCCCATGTACTACGCGGCTGGACTTAGAAAATTTTCGCTCGGAGTTGGACTTTATCTTTTTTCGGACCGAAAAAAAAGTTTTTTTTAAAAATGTGAAATATGCATCATTGGTGTTCGTTTGATAAAGAAAACAAATCTTTAGCCTAGTTTCTGCTAATTTGGCCCTGTTTCATCGACTTTTTGCGCCGATTTGGACTTAGAAAAAGTTTCGATATTTTGCAAAAATAATTTTTTTAAAAACATGAAATATACATCGGAGGCATTCTTTTAGAAAGGGAAACACATCCCAAGAACAATTTTGGCAAATTTCCCCGTTTTTCGATGGCGCGTTGCACCACACCTACAAGACGACAATTCTTGCCCTCGGGCGGCGAGGCCTCAACTGCCGGCATGGTCAAGAGACGAAAGCCCCGGGGACTTAGAAATTTTTCGCTCGGAGTTGGACTTAGAAAAATTTTTATCGAAGTGAAAAAAATGTTTTTTGAAAAAAGTGAAACATGCATGGGTGGCATTCGTTTGATAAGGCAAACACATCCTAAGGTTCGCTTTCGCAAATTTGTCCCTCTCTAAGTGGCAGTTTGCTCCGAAAGTGGTAGTTCTCCCATGTACTACGCGGCTGGACTTAGAAAATTTTCGCTCGGAGTTGGACTTTAACTTTTTTCGGACCGAAAAAAAGTTTTTTTGAAAAATGTGAAATACGCATCATTGGTGTTCGTTTGATAAAGAAAACACATCCTTAGCCTCGTTCCTGCTAATTTTTCCCTGTTTCATCGACTTTTTGCGCCGATTTGGACTTAGAAAAAGTTTCGATATTTTGCAAAAATAATTTTTTTAAAAACATGAAATATACATCGTAGGCATTCTTTTAGAATGGGAAACACATCCCAAGAACAATTTTGGCAAATTTCCCCGTTTTTCGATGGCGCGTTGCACCACACCTACAAGACGACAATTCCGGCCCTCGGTCGGCGAGGCCTCAACTGCCGGCATGGTCACGAGACGAAAGCCCCGGGGACTTAGAAATTTTTCGCTCAGAGTTGGACTTTATCTTTTTTCGGACCGAAAAAAAAGTTTTTTTTAAAAATGTGAAATATGCATCATTGGTGTTCGTTTGATAAAGAAAACAAATCTTTAGCCTAGTTTCTGCTAATTTGGCCCTGTTTCATCGACTTTTTGCGCCGATTTGGACTTAGAAAAAGTTTCGATATTTTGCAAAAATAATTTTTTTAAAAACATGAAATATACATCGGAGGCATTCTTTTAGAAAGGGAAACACATCCCAGGAACAATTTTGGCAAATTTCCCCGTTTTTCGATGGCGCGTTGCACCACACCTACAAGACGACAATTCTTGCCCTCGGGCGGCGAGGCCTCAACTGCCGGCATGGTCAAGAGACGAAAGCCCCGGGGACTTAGAAATTTTTCGCTCGGAGTTGGACTTAGAAAAATTTTTATCGAAGTGAAAAAAATGTTTTTTGAAAAAAGTGAAACATGCATGGGTGGCATTCGTTTGATAAGGCAAACACATCCTAAGGTTCGCTTTCGCAAATTTGTCCCTCTCTAAGTGGCAGTTTGCTCCGAAAGTGGTAGTTCTCCCATGTACTACGCGGCTGGACTTAGAAAATTTTCGCTCGGAGTTGGACTTTAACTTTTTTCGGACCGAAAAAAAGTTTTTTTGAAAAATGTGAAATATGCATATTTGGTGTTCGTTTGATAAAGAAAACACATCCTTAGCCTAGTTTCTGCTAATTTGGCCCTGTATCATCGACTTTTTGCGCCGATTTGGACTTAGAAAAAGTTTCGATATTTTGCAAAAATAATTTTTTTAAAAACATGAAATATACATCGTAGGCATTCTTTTAGAATGGGAAACACATCCCAAGAACAATTTTGGCAAATTTCCCCGTTTTTCGATGGCGCGTTGCACCACACCTACAAGACGACAATTCCGGCCCTCGGGCGGCGAGGCCTCAACTGCCGGCATGGTCAAGAGACGAAAGCCCCGGGGACTTAGAAATTTTTCGCTCGGAGTTGGACTTAGAAAAAGTTTCGATATTTTGCAAAAATAATTTTTTTAAAAACATGAAATATACATCGGAGGCATTCTTTTAGAATGGGAAACACATCCCAAGAACGATTTTGGCAAATTTCCCCGTTTTTCGATGGCGCGTTGCACCACACCTACAAGACGACAATTCTTGCCCTCGGCCGGCGAGGCCTCAACTGCCGGCATGGTCACGAGACGAAAGCCCCGGGGACTTTTTCGCTCAGAGTTGGACTTTAACTTTTTTCGGACCGAAAAAAAGTTTTTTTGAAAAATGTGAAATATGCATATTTGGTGTTCGTTTGATAAAGAAAACACATCCTTAGCCTAGTTTCTGCTAATTTGGCCCTGTATCATCGACTTTTTGCGCCGATTTGGACTTAGAAAAAGTTTCGATATTTTGCAAAAATAATTTTTTTAAAAACATGAAATATACATCGGAGGCATTCTTTTAGAAAGGGAAACACATCCCAAGAACAATTTTGGCAAATTTTCCCGTTTTTCGATGGCGCGTTGCACCACACCTACAAGACGACAATTCTTGCCCTCGGGCGGCGAGGCCTCAACTGCCGGCATGGTCAAGAGACGAAAGCCCCGGGGACTTAGAAATTTTTCGCTCGCAGTTGGACTTAGAAAAATATTTATCGAAGTGAAAAAAATGTTTTTTGAAAAAAGTGAAACATGCATGGGTGGCATTCGTTTGATAAGGCAAACACATCCTAAGGTTCGCTTTCGCAAATTTGTCCCTCTCTAAGTGGCAGTTTGCTCCGAAAGTGGTAGTTCTCCCATGTACTACGCGGCTGGACTTAGAAAATTTTCGCTCGGAGTTGGACTTTAACTTTTTTCGGACCGAAAAAAAGTTTTTTTGAAAAATGTGAAATATGCATATTTGGTGTTCGTTTGATAAAGAAAACACATCCTTAGCCTAGTTTCTGCTAATTTGGCCCTGTATCATCGACTTTTTGCGCCGATTTGGACTTAGAAAAAGTTTCGATATTTTGCAAAAATAATTTTTTTAAAAACATGAAATATACATCGGAGGCATTCTTTTAGAAAGGGAAACACATCCCAAGAACAATTTTGGCAAATTTTCCCGTTTTTCGATGGCGCGTTGCACCACACCTACAAGACGACAATTCTTGCCCTCGGGCGGCGAGGCCTCAACTGCCGGCATGGTCAAGAGACGAAAGCCCCGGGGACTTAGAAATTTTTCGCTCGCAGTTGGACTTAGAAAAATATTTATCGAAGTGAAAAAAATGTTTTTTGAAAAAAGTGAAACATGCATGGGTGGCATTCGTTTGATAAGGCAAACACATCCTAAGGTTCGCTTTCGCAAATTTGTCCCTCTCTAAGTGGCAGTTTGCTCCGAAAGTGGTAGTTCTCCCATGTACTACGCGGCTGGACTTAGAAAATTTTCGCTCGGAGTTGGACTTTAACTTTTTTCGGACCGAAAAAAAGTTTTTTTGAAAAATGTGAAATATGCATATTTGGTGTTCGTTTGATAAAGAAAACACATCCTTAGCCTAGTTTCTGCTAATTTGGCCCTGTATCATCGACTTTTTGCGCCGATTTGGACTTAGAAAAAGTTTCGATATTTTGCAAAAATAATTTTTTTAAAAACATGAAATATACATCGGAGGCATTCTTTTAGAAAGGGAAACACATCCCAAGAACAATTTTGGCAAATTTTCCCGTTTTTCGATGGCGCGTTGCACCACACCTACAAGACGACAATTCTTGCCCTCGGTCGGCGAGGCCTCAACTGCCGGCATGGTCAAGAGACGAAAGCCCCGGGGACTTAGAAATTTTTCGCTCGGAGTTGGACTTAGAAAAATTTTTATCGAAGTGAAAAAAATGTTTTTTGAAAAAAGTGAAACATGCATGGGTGGCATTCGTTTGATAAGGCAAACACATCCTAAGGTTCACTTTCGCAAATTTGTCCCTCTCTAAGTGGCAGTTTGCTCCGAAAGTGGTAGTTCTCCCATGTACTACGCGGCTGGACTTAGAAAATTTTCGCTCGGAGTTGGACTTTAACTTTTTTCGGACCGAAAAAAAGTTTTTTTGAAAAATGTGAAATATGCATATTTGGTGTTCGTTTGATAAAGAAAACACATCCTTAGCCTAGTTTCTGCTAATTTGGCCCTGTATCATCGACTTTTTGCGCCGATTTGGACTTAGAAAAAGTTTCGATATTTTGCAAAAATAATTTTTTTAAAAACATGAAATATACATCGGAGGCATTCTTTTAGAAAGGGAAACACATCCCAAGAACAATTTTGGCAAATTTTCCCGTTTTTCGATGGCGCGTTGCACCACACCTACAAGACGACAATTCTTGCCCTCGGGCGGCGAGGCCTCAACTGCCGGTATGGTCAAGAGACGAAAGCCCCGGGGACTTAGAAATTTTTCGCTCGGAGTTGGACTTAGAAAAATTTTTATCGAAGTGAAAAAAATGTTTTTTGAAAAAAGTGAAACATGCATGGGTGGCATTCGTTTGATAAGGCAAACACATCCTAAGGTTCGCTTTCGCAAATTTGTCCCTCTCTAAGTGGCAGTTTGCTCCGAAAGTGGTAGTTCTCCCATGTACTACGCGGCTGGACTTAGAAAATTTTCGCTCGGAGTTGGACTTTAACTTTTTTCGGACCGAAAAAAAGTTTTTTTGAAAAATGTGAAATATGCATATTTGGTGTTCGTTTGATAAAGAAAACACATACTTAGCCTAGTTTCTGCTAATTTGGCCCTGTATCATCGACTTTTTGCGCCGATTTGGACTTAGAAAAAGTTTCCATATTTTGCAAAAATAATTTTTTTAAAAACATGAAATATACATCGGAGGCATTCTTTTAGAAAGGGAAACACATCCCAAGAACAATTTTGGCAAATTTTCCCGTTTTTCGATGGCGCGTTGCACCACACCTACAAGACGACAATTCTTGCCCTCGGGCGGCGAGGCCTCAACTGCCGGAATGGTCAAGAGACAAAAGCCCCGGGGACTTAGAAATTTTTTCGCTCGGAGTTGGACTTAGAAAAATTTTTATCGAAGTGAAAAAAATGTTTTTTGAAAAAAGTGAAACATGCATGGGTGGCATTCGTTTGATAAGGCAAACACATCCTAAGGTTCGCTTTCGCAAATTTGTCCCTCTCTAAGTGGCAGTTTGCTCCGAAAGTGGTAGTTCTCCCATGTACTACGCGGCTGGACTTAGAAAATTTTCGCTCGGAGTTGGACTTTAACTTTTTTCGGACCGAAAAAAAGTTTTTTTGAAAAATGTGAAATATGCATATTTGGTGTTCGTTTGATAAAGAAAACACATCCTTAGCCTAGTTTCTGCTAATTTGGCCCTGTATCATCGACTTTTTGCGCCGATTTGGACTTAGAAAATGTTTCGATATTTTGCAAAAATAATTTTTTTAAAAACATGAAATATACATCAGAGGCATTCTTTTAGAAAGGGAAACACATCCCAAGAACAATTTTGGCAAATTTCCCCGTTTTTCGATGGCGCGTTGCACCACACCTACAAGACGACAATTCCGGCCCTCGGGCGGCGAGGCCTCAACTGCCGGCATGGTCAAGAGACGAAAGCCCCGGGGACTTAGAAATTTTTCGCTCGGAGTTGGACTTAGAAAAAGTTTCGATATTTTGCAAAAATAATTTTTTTAAAAACATGAAATATACATCGGAGGCATTATTTTAGAATGGGAAACACATCCCAAGAACGATTTTGGCAAATTTCCCCGTTTTTCGATGGCGCGTTGCACCACACCTACAAGACGACAATTCTTGCCCTCGGCCGGCGAGGCCTCAACTGCCGGCATGGTCACGAGACGAAAGCCCCGGGGACTTAGAAATTTTTCGCTCAGAGTTGGACTTAGAAAAAGTTTCGATATTTTGCAAAAATAATTTTTTTAAAAACATGAATTATACATCGGAGGCATTCTTTTAGAATGGGAAACACATCCCAAGAACGAGTTTGGCAAATTTCCCCGTTTTTCGATGGCGCGTTGCACCACACCTACAAGACGACAATTCTAGCCCTCGGCCGGCGAGGCCTCAACTGCCGGCATGGTCACGAGACGAAAGCCCCGGGGACTTTTTCGCTCAGAGTTGGACTTTAACTTTTTTCGGACCGAAAAAAAGTTTTTTTGAAAAATGTGAAATATGCATATTTGGTGTTCGTTTGATAAAGAAAACACATCCTTAGCCTAGTTTCTGCTAATTTGGCCCTGTATCATTGACTTTTTGCGCCGATTTGGTCTTAGAAAAAGTTTCGATATTTTGCAAAAATAATTTTTTTAAAAACATGAAATATACATCGGAGGCATTCTTTTAGAAAGGGAAACACATCCCAAGAACAATTTTGGCAAATTTTCCCGTTTTTCGATGGCGCGTTGCACCACACCTACAAGACGACAATTCTTGCCCTCGGGCGGCGAGGCCTCAACTGCCGGCATGGTCAAGAGACGAAAGCCCCGGGGACTTAGAAATTTTTCGCTCGGAGTTGGACTTAGAAAAATTTTTATCGAAGTGAAAAAAATGTTTTTTGAAAAAAGTGAAACATGCATGGGTGGCATTCGTTTTATAAGGCAAACACATCCTAAGGTTCGCTTTCGCAAATTTGTCCCTCTTTAAGTGGCAGTTTGCTCCGAAAGTGGTAGTTCTCCCATGTACTACGCGGCTGGACTTAGAAAATTTTCGCTCGGAGTTGGACTTTAACTTTTTTCGGACCGAAAAAAAGTTTTTTTGAAAAATGTGAAATATGCATATTTGGTGTTCGTTTGATAAAGAAAACACATCCTTAGCCTAGTTTCTGCTAATTTGGCCCTGTATCATTGACTTTTGCGCCGATTTGGACTTAGAAAAAGTTTCGATATTTTGCAAAAATAATTTTTTTAAAAACATGAAATATACATCGGAGGCATTCTTTTAGAAAGGGAAACACATCCCAAGAACAATTTTGGCAAATTTCCCCGTTTTTCGATGGCGCGTTGCACCACACCTACAAGACGACAATTCCGGCCCTCGGGCGGCGAGGCCTCAACTGCCGGCATGGTCACGAGACGAAAGCCCCGGGGACTTAGAAATTTTTCGCTCAGAGTTGGACTTTATCTTTTTTCGGACCGAAAAAAAAGTTTTTTTTAAAAATGTGAAATATGCATCATTGGTGTTCGTTTGATAAAGAAAACAAATCTTTAGCCTAGTTTCTGCAATTTGGCCCTGTTTCATCGACTTTTTGCGCCGATTTGGACTTAGAAAAAGTTTCGATATTTTGCAAAAATAATTTTTTTAAAAACATGAAATATACATCGGAGGCATTCTTTTAGAAAGGGAAACACATCCCAGGAACAATTTTGGCAAATTTCCCCGTTTTTCGATGGCGCGTTGCACCACACCTACAAGACGACAATTCTTGCCCTCGGGCGGCGAGGCCTCAACTGCCGGCATGGTCAAGAGACGAAAGCCCCGGGGACTTAGAAATTTTTCGCTCGGAGTTGGACTTAGAAAAATTTTTATCGAAGTGAAAAAAATGTTTTTTGAAAAAAGTGAAACATGCATGGGTGGCATTCGTTTGATAAGGCAAACACATCCTAAGGTTCGCTTTCGCAAATTTGTCCCTCTCTAAGTGGCAGTTTGCTCCGAAAGTGGTAGTTCTCCCATGTACTACGCGGCTGGACTTAGAAAATTTTCGCTCGGAGTTGGACTTTAACTTTTTTCGGACCGAAAAAAAGTTTTTTTGAAAAATGTGAAATATGCATATTTGGTGTTCGTTTGATAAAGAAAACACATCCTTAGCCTAGTTTCTGCTAATTTGGCCCTGTATCATCGACTTTTTGCGCCGATTTGGACTTAGAAAAAGTTTCGATATTTTGCAAAAATAATTTTTTTAAAAACATGAAATATACATCGTAGGCATTCTTTTAGAATGGGAAACACATCCCAAGAACAATTTTGGCAAATTTCCCCGTTTTTCGATGGCGCGTTGCACCACACCTACAAGACGACAATTCCGGCCCTCGGGCGGCGAGGCCTCAACTGCCGGCATGGTCAAGAGACGAAAGCCCCGGGGACTTAGAAATTTTTCGCTCGGAGTTGGACTTAGAAAAAGTTTCGATATTTTGCAAAAATAATTTTTTTAAAAACATGAAATATACATCGGAGGCATTCTTTTAGAATGGGAAACACATCCCAAGAACGATTTTGGCAAATTTCCCCGTTTTTCGATGGCGCGTTGCACCACACCTACAAGACGACAATTCTTGCCCTCGGCCGGCGAGGCCTCAACTGCCGGCATGGTCACGAGACGAAAGCCCCGGGGACTTTTTCGCTCAGAGTTGGACTTTAACTTTTTTCGGACCGAAAAAAAGTTTTTTTGAAAAATGTGAAATATGCATATTTGGTGTTCGTTTGATAAAGAAAACACATCCTTAGCCTAGTTTCTGCTAATTTGGCCCTGTATCATCGACTTTTTGCGCCGATTTGGACTTAGAAAAAGTTTCGATATTTTGCAAAAATAATTTTTTTAAAAACATGAAATATACATCGGAGGCATTCTTTTAGAAAGGGAAACACATCCCAAGAACAATTTTGGCAAATTTTCCCGTTTTTCGATGGCGCGTTGCACCACACCTACAAGACGACAATTCTTGCCCTCGGGCGGCGAGGCCTCAACTGCCGGCATGGTCAAGAGACGAAAGCCCCGGGGACTTAGAAATTTTTCGCTCGGAGTTGGACTTAGAAAAATATTTATCGAAGTGAAAAAAATGTTTTTTGAAAAAAGTGAAACATGCATGGGTGGCATTCGTTTGATAAGGCAAACACATCCTAAGGTTCGCTTTCGCAAATTTGTCCCTCTCTAAGTGGCAGTTTGCTCCGAAAGTGGTAGTTCTCCCATGTACTACGCGGCTGGACTTAGAAAATTTTCGCTCGGAGTTGGACTTTAACTTTTTTCGGACCGAAAAAAAGTTTTTTTGAAAAATGTGAAATATGCATATTTGGTGTTCGTTTGATAAAGAAAACACATCCTTAGCCTAGTTTCTGCTAATTTGGCCCTGTATCATCGACTTTTTGCGCCGATTTGGACTTAGAAAAAGTTTCGATATTTTGCAAAAATAATTTTTTTAAAAACATGAAATATACATCGGAGGCATTCTTTTAGAAAGGGAAACACATCCCAAGAACAATTTTGGCAAATTTTCCCGTTTTTCGATGGCGCGTTGCACCACACCTACAAGACGACAATTCTTGCCCTCGGGCGGCGAGGCCTCAACTGCCGGCATGGTCAAGAGACGAAAGCCCCGGGGACTTAGAAATTTTTCGCTCGGAGTTGGACTTAGAAAAATATTTATCGAAGTGAAAAAAATGTTTTTTGAAAAAAGTGAAACATGCATGGGTGGCATTCGTTTGATAAGGCAAACACATCCTAAGGTTCGCTTTCGCAAATTTGTCCCTCTCTAAGTGGCAGTTTGCTCCGAAAGTGGTAGTTCTCCCATGTACTACGCGGCTGGACTTAGAAAATTTTCGCTCGGAGTTGGACTTTAACTTTTTTCGGACCGAAAAAAAGTTTTTTTGAAAAATGTGAAATATGCATATTTGGTGTTCGTTTGATAAAGAAAACACATCCTTAGCCTAGTTTCTGCTAATTTGGCCCTGTATCATCGACTTTTTGCGCCGATTTGGACTTAGAAAAAGTTTCGATATTTTGCAAAAATAATTTTTTTAAAAACATGAAATATACATCGGAGGCATTCTTTTAGAAAGGGAAACACATCCCAAGAACAATTTTGGCAAATTTTCCCGTTTTTCGATGGCGCGTTGCACCACACCTACAAGACGACAATTCTTGCCCTCGGTCGGCGAGGCCTCAACTGCCGGCATGGTCAAGAGACGAAAGCCCCGGGGACTTAGAAATTTTTCGCTCGGAGTTGGACTTAGAAAAATTTTTATCGAAGTGAAAAAAATGTTTTTTGAAAAAAGTGAAACATGCATGGGTGGCATTCGTTTGATAAGGCAAACACATCCTAAGGTTCGCTTTCGCAAATTTGTCCCTCTCTAAGTGGCAGTTTGCTCCGAAAGTGGTAGTTCTCCCATGTACTACGCGGCTGGACTTAGAAAATTTTCGCTCGGAGTTGGACTTTAACTTTTTTCGGACCGAAAAAAAGTTTTTTTGAAAAATGTGAAATATGCATATTTGGTGTTCGTTTGATAAAGAAAACACATCCTTAGCCTAGTTTCTGCTAATTTGGCCCTGTATCATCGACTTTTTGCGCCGATTTGGACTTAGAAAAAGTTTCGATATTTTGCAAAAATAATTTTTTTAAAAACATGAAATATACATCGGAGGCATTCTTTTAGAAAGGGAAACACATCCCAAGAACAATTTTGGCAAATTTTCCCGTTTTTCGATGGCGCGTTGCACCACACCTACAAGACGACAATTCTTGCCCTCGGGCGGCGAGGCCTCAACTGCCGGTATGGTCAAGAGACGAAAGCCCCGGGGACTTAGAAATTTTTCGCTCGGAGTTGGACTTAGAAAAATTTTTATCGAAGTGAAAAAAATGTTTTTTGAAAAAAGTGAAACATGCATGGGTGGCATTCGTTTGATAAGGCAAACACATCCTAAGGTTCGCTTTCGCAAATTTGTCCCTCTCTAAGTGGCAGTTTGCTCCGAAAGTGGTAGTTCTCCCATGTACTACGCGGCTGGACTTAGAAAATTTTCGCTCGGAGTTGGACTTTAACTTTTTTCGGACCGAAAAAAAGTTTTTTTGAAAAATGTGAAATATGCATATTTGGTGTTCGTTTGATAAAGAAAACACATCCTTAGCCTAGTTTCTGCTAATTTGGCCCTGTATCATCGACTTTTTGCGCCGATTTGGACTTAGAAAAAGTTTCGATATTTTGCAAAAATAATTTTTTTAAAAACATGAAATATACATCGGAGGCATTCTTTTAGAAAGGGAAACACATCCCAAGAACAATTTTGGCAAATTTTCCCGTTTTTCGATGGCGCGTTGCACCACACCTACAAGACGACAATTCTTGCCCTCGGGCGGCGAGGCCTCAACTGCCGGCATGGTCAAGAGACGAAAGCCCCGGGGACTTAGAAATTTTTCGCTCGGAGTTGGACTTAGAAAAATATTTATCGAAGTGAAAAAAATGTTTTTTGAAAAAAGTGAAACATGCATGGGTGGCATTCGTTTGATAAGGCAAACACATCCTAAGGTTCGCTTTCGCAAATTTGTCCCTCTCTAAGTGGCAGTTTGCTCCGAAAGTGGTAGTTCTCCCATGTACTACGCGGCTGGACTTAGAAAATTTTCGCTCGGAGTTGGACTTTAACTTTTTTCGGACCGAAAAAAAGTTTTTTTGAAAAATGTGAAATATGCATATTTGGTGTTCGTTTGATAAAGAAAACACATCCTTAGCCTAGTTTCTGCTAATTTGGCCCTGTATCATCGACTTTTTGCGCCGATTTGGACTTAGAAAAAGTTTCGATATTTTGCAAAAATAATTTTTTTAAAAACATGAAATATACATCGGAGGCATTCTTTTAGAAAGGGAAACACATCCCAAGAACAATTTTGGCAAATTTTCCCGTTTTTCGATGGCGCGTTGCACCACACCTACAAGACGACAATTCTTGCCCTCGGGCGGCGAGGCCTCAACTGCCGGCATGGTCAAGAGACGAAAGCCCCGGGGACTTAGAAATTTTTCGCTCGGAGTTGGACTTAGAAAAATATTTATCGAAGTGAAAAAAATGTTTTTTGAAAAAAGTGAAACATGCATGGGTGGCATTCGTTTGATAAGGCAAACACATCCTAAGGTTCGCTTTCGCAAATTTGTCCCTCTCTAAGTGGCAGTTTGCTCCGAAAGTGGTAGTTCTCCCATGTACTACGCGGCTGGACTTAGAAAATTTTCGCTCGGAGTTGGACTTTAACTTTTTTCGGACCGAAAAAAAGTTTTTTTGAAAAATGTGAAATATGCATATTTGGTGTTCGTTTGATAAAGAAAACACATCCTTAGCCTAGTTTCTGCTAATTTGGCCCTGTATCATCGACTTTTTGCGCCGATTTGGACTTAGAAAAAGTTTCGATATTTTGCAAAAATAATTTTTTTAAAAACATGAAATATACATCGGAGGCATTCTTTTAGAAAGGGAAACACATCCCAAGAACAATTTTGGCAAATTTTCCCGTTTTTCGATGGCGCGTTGCACCACACCTACAAGACGACAATTCTTGCCCTCGGTCGGCGAGGCCTCAACTGCCGGCATGGTCAAGAGACGAAAGCCCCGGGGACTTAGAAATTTTTCGCTCGGAGTTGGACTTAGAAAAATTTTTATCGAAGTGAAAAAAATGTTTTTTGAAAAAAGTGAAACATGCATGGGTGGCATTCGTTTGATAAGGCAAACACATCCTAAGGTTCGCTTTCGCAAATTTGTCCCTCTCTAAGTGGCAGTTTGCTCCGAAAGTGGTAGTTCTCCCATGTACTACGCGGCTGGACTTAGAAAATTTTCGCTCGGAGTTGGACTTTAACTTTTTTCGGACCGAAAAAAAGTTTTTTTGAAAAATGTGAAATATGCATATTTGGTGTTCGTTTGATAAAGAAAACACATACTTAGCCTAGTTTCTGCTAATTTGGCCCTGTATCATCGACTTTTTGCGCCGATTTGGACTTAGAAAAAGTTTCGATATTTTGCAAAAATAATTTTTTTAAAAACATGAAATATACATCGGAGGCATTCTTTTAGAAAGGGAAACACATCCCAAGAACAATTTTGGCAAATTTTCCCGTTTTTCGATGGCGCGTTGCACCACACCTACAAGACGACAATTCTTGCCCTCGGGCGGCGAGGCCTCAACTGCCGGAATGGTCAAGAGACAAAAGCCCCGGGGACTTAGAAATTTTTTCGCTCGGAGTTGGACTTAGAAAAATTTTTATCGAAGTGAAAAAAATGTTTTTTGAAAAAAGTGAAACATGCATGGGTGGCATTCGTTTGATAAGGCAAACACATCCTAAGGTTCGCTTTCGCAAATTTGTCCCTCTCTAAGTGGCAGTTTGCTCCGAAAGTGGTAGTTCTCCCATGTACTACGCGGCTGGACTTAGAAAATTTTCGCTCGGAGTTGGACTTTAACTTTTTTCGGACCGAAAAAAAGTTTTTTTGAAAAATGTGAAATATGCATATTTGGTGTTCGTTTGATAAAGAAAACACATCCTTAGCCTAGTTTCTGCTAATTTGGCCCTGTATCATCGACTTTTTGCGCCGATTTGGACTTAGAAAATGTTTCGATATTTTGCAAAAATAATTTTTTTAAAAACATGAAATATACATCAGAGGCATTCTTTTAGAAAGGGAAACACATCCCAAGAACAATTTTGGCAAATTTCCCCGTTTTTCGATGGCGCGTTGCACCACACCTACAAGACGACAATTCCGGCCCTCGGGCGGCGAGGCCTCAACTGCCGGCATGGTCAAGAGACGAAAGCCCCGGGGACTTAGAAATTTTTCGCTCGGAGTTGGACTTAGAAAAAGTTTCGATATTTTGCAAAAATAATTTTTTTAAAAACATGAAATATACATCGGAGGCATTCTTTTAGAATGGGAAACACATCCCAAGAACGATTTTGGCAAATTTCCCCGTTTTTCGATGGCGCGTTGCACCACACCTACAAGACGACAATTCTTGCCCTCGGCCGGCGAGGCCTCAACTGCCGGCATGGTCACGAGACGAAAGCCCCGGGGACTTAGAAATTTTTCGCTCAGAGTTGGACTTTAACTTTTTTCGGACCGAAAAAAAGTTTTTTTGAAAAATGTGAAATATGCATATTTGGTGTTCGTTTGATAAAGAAAACACATCCTTAGCCTAGTTTCTGCTAATTTGGCCCTGTATCATCGACTTTTTGCGCCGATTTGGACTTAGAAAAAGTTTCGATATTTTGCAAAAATAATTTTTTTAAAAACATGAAATATACATCGGAGGCATTCTTTTAGAAATGGAAACACATCCCAAGAACAATTTTGGCAAATTTTCCCGTTTTTCGATGGCGCGTTGCACCACACCTACAAGACGACAATTCTTGCCCTCGGGCGGCGAGGCCTCAACTGCCGGCATGGTCAAGAGACGAAAGCCCCGGGGACTTAGAAATTTTTCGCTCGGAGTTGGACTTAGAAAAATTTTTATCGAAGTGAAAAAAATGTTTTTTGAAAAAAGTGAAACATGCATGGGTGGCATTCGTTTGATAAGGCAAACACATCCTAAGGTTCGCTTTCGCAAATTTGTCCCTCTCTAAGTGGCAGTTTGCTCCGAAAGTGGTAGTTCTCCCATGTACTACGCGGCTGGACTTAGAAAATTTTCGCTCGGAGTTGGACTTTAACTTTTTTCGGACCGAAAAAAAGTTTTTTTGAAAAATGTGAAATATGCATATTTGGTGTTCGTTTGATAAAGAAAACACATCCTTAGCCTAGTTTCTGCTAATTTGGCCCTGTATCATTGACTTTTTGCGCCGATTTGGACTTAGAAAAAGTTTCGATATTTTGCAAAAATAATTTTTTTAAAAACATGAAATATACATCGGAGGCATTCTTTTAGAAAGGGAAACACATCCCAAGAACAATTTTGGCAAATTTCCCCGTTTTTCGATGGCGCGTTGCACCACACCTACAAGACGACAATTCCGGCCCTCGGGCGGCGAGGCCTCAACTGCCGGCATGGTCAAGAGACGAAAGCCCCGGGGACTTAGAAATTTTTCGCTCGGAGTTGGACTTAGAAAAAGTTTCGATATTTTGCAAAAATAATTTTTTTAAAAACATGAAATATACATCGGAGGCATTCTTTTAGAATGGGAAACACATCCCAAAAACGATTTTGGCAAATTTCCCCGTTTTTCGATGGCGCGTTGCACCACACCTACAAGACGACAATTCTTGCCCTCGGCCGGCGAGGCCTCAACTGCCGGCATGGTCACGAGACGAAAGCCCCGGGGACTTAGAAATTTTTCGCTCAGAGTTGGACTTTAACTTTTTTCGGACCGAAAAAAAGTTTTTTTGAAAAATGTGACATATGCATATTTGGTGTTCGTTTGATAAAGAAAACACATCCTTAGCCTAGTTTCTGCTAATTTGGCCCTGTATCATTGACTTTTTGCGCCGATTTGTACTTAGAAAAAGTTTCGATATTTTGCAAAAATAATTTTTTTAAAAACATGAAATATACATCGGAGGCATTCTTTTAGAAAGGGAAACACATCCCAAGAACAATTTTGGCAAATTTCCCCGTTTTTCGATGGCGCGTTGCACCACACCTACAAGACGACAATTCCGGCCCTCGGTCGGCGAGGCCTCAACTGCCGGCATGGTCAAGAGACGAAAGCCCCGGGGACTTAGAAATTTTTCGCTCAGAGTTGGACTTTAACTTTTTTCGGACCGAAAAAAAGTTTTTTTGAAAAATGTGAAATACGCATCATTGGTGTTCGTTTGATAAAGAAAACACATCCTTAGCCTCGTTCCTGCTAATTTGGCCCTGTTTTACTAACTTTTTGCGCCGATTTGGACTTAGAAAAAGTTTCGATTTTGGGAAGAAATAATTTTTTTAAAAACACGGCTGTACTTGTAATTTTTCACTCGCACGACACACGATGGACTTAGAATTATTTCACTCTTGCTGCCCTCTTTGGACTTTGAAAAAGCCGGGCACTGTGGGATTTTGAATTAATCTCACTGGCAATATTTCACTCGGACGACACATTTAGGATTATTTCGCTCATTCTAGCCTCGCTGGACTTTCAATGTTTCACACACTTTTTCTTTGCACCTTTCACTCGCTGTTTCGACCTACAACATTTTTTTTTTCACTTGTAAGACCTTTTGCACTTCAATTATTTTAGCCCATTTCACAAACACTTTTTGAATTAATCACACTGGCAATATTTCGCTCATTCTAGCCTCGCTGGACTTTGAATGTTTCACACACTTTTTCTTTGCACCTTTCACTCGCTGTTTCGACCTACAACATTTTTTTTTCACTTGTATGACCTTATGCACTTCAATTATTTTAGCCCATTTCACAAACACTTTTTGAATTAATCACACTGGCAATATTTCGCTCATTCTAGCCTCGCTGGACTTTGAATGTTTCACACACTTTTTCTTTGCACCTTTCACTCGCTGTTTCGACCTACAACATTTTTTTTTCACTTGTAAGACCTTTTGCACTTCAATTATTTTAGCCCATTTCACAAACACCTTTTGTGCACTTTTTAGACGTGGAATATCACTCGAATTAAGAGGCACTTTCTCACTCGCAGAAAACTTTCTGCACCTAGCACACGAACACGTTTGAACTCGTCGTGCTTCTGGCGTCTTGTCGTAGTGGAAGAGGCTGGAATCACCTGGCGGGGTCCCAGGCTGGTGTTGTGTGTGTTTTCGGACTGTAGATTTAGTTCTGCGAAGTGGACGTAAGCCAGGCGTGGCTCCTGTGATCCCTGAATTCCCGTTGTTCTCCAGGTGCAGGTTGTCGGCCGGTGCGAGTTCTCCCCATCATGGCGCCTTCGGTAGACTTTGCGGTCCTTGTTCTGAACTGCTGAAAAAGAAAGGAAAACATTGTGAGAGTCCGTACGCTACTAATAAAAATAATCTCATATCTAGGAAGTTCCAGTAATTAGTAATTACATAACTTGGGCAGAGTAGCCACGCCGAATTAGCTTTTGGCGGGAAGAATTTCTCGTTGAAAACAAGGAGAAGCGCAGCCCTCGCGTGCGTCCGGCTTGGCCTCTCTAGCCGTTATGTTTCAAACTGTATGGAAGCGATGCGCAATAACACCAGCGCGATGACTCACGATTACGTCACCCTTGGCTACTTCCTTGCAAGTAGCGTTCACCTCTTGGTCGAGGTCATCCGAGCGAGTTTGCACAATGCTTTCTTACGACCAGTGTGCCAAAGATTAACGTCAATCGCAAGATAAACACGACCGTTTGTTAATTAAAGAAAACTGGGCCCAGGAATCCACAAACATGTTCACTTACTTGGCAATGCGTACCCAGGAACATTACTTTTCCTACGCGGCGCCGAACTTCGAGTTTTGGCTCACCTCCAGACCGCACTCCGCGACGGTCTCTCCCTTGGGGGAAACCTTAACACTTTCGCTCGGAGTTGGACTTTGAAAAATTTTTATCGGAGTGAAAAAAAGTTTTTTCATAAAGGTGAAAATTGCATCATTGGTATTCGTTTTATAAAGGAAGCGCATCCCAAGTTCCGTTTTTGCAAGTTTGTCCCTCTTTCACTAGCGCTTTTTACCGATTTGGACTTAGAAAGAGCTTCGATTTTGGGCAAAAATAACTTTTTTAAAAACACGAAATATACATCACAGGCATTCTTTTGGAAGAAGAAACTCTTCCCAAGACTCGTCTTTGCTAATTTGTCCCTCTCTCGCAAGCGATTTGCACCGCAGGTGGTCGTTCCCCCAGGCTGGACTTTGAAGAATTTCGCTCGGAGTTGGACTTTGAAAAATTTTTATCGGACCGAAAAAAGTTTTTTTGATTAATGTGAAACATGCATCTTTGGTATTCGTTAGATAAGGATAACGCATACTAAGTTCCGTTTTTGCTAATTTGTCCTTCTTTCACTGGCGCTTTGCACAGATTTGGACTCAGAAAATTTTTCGATTTTGGGAAAAAATAATTTTTTTAAAAACACGAAATATACATCACAGGCATTCGTTTAGAAGGGGAAACTCGTCCCAATAATCGTTTATGCTAATTTGTCCCTCTTTCACTGGCGCTTTACACCGATTTGGACGTAGAAAAGGTTTCGATTTTGGGCAAAAATAACTTTTTTAGAAACACGAAATATACATCGCAGGCATTCATTTGGAAGAAGAAACTCTTCCCAAGATTCGTCGTTGCTAACTTGTCGCTCTCTCGCAAGAGGTTTGCACCGCAACTGGTCGTTCCCCCATGCTGGACTTTGAAAAATTTCGCTCGGAGTTGGACTTTGAAAAATTGTTATCAGACCGAAAAAAGTTTTTTGATTAATGTGAAACATGCATCCTTGGTATTCGTTAGATAACGGAAACGCATCCTAAGTTCTGTTTTTGCTAATTAGTCCTTCTTTCACTGGCGCTTTGCACAGATTTGGAGTCAGAAAAATTTTCGATTTTTAGTAAAAATTCATTTTTTTAAAAGCACGAAATATACATCACAGGCATGCGCTTAGCAGGGAAAACTCGTCCCAGGAATCGTTTTTGCTAATTTGTCCCTCTTTCACTAGCGGTTTGCACAGAAAGTGAACCTTCCCCCATGCTGGACTTAGATATTTTTCGCTCGGAGTTGGACTTAGAAAAATTTTGATCGAAGTGAAAAAAATGTTTTTTGAAAAAAGTGAAACATGCATGGGTGGCATTCGTTTGATAAGGCAAACACATCCTAAGGTTCGCTTTCGCAAATTTGTCCCTCTTTAAGTGGCAGTTTGCTCCGAAAGTGGTAGTTCTCCCATGGACTACGCGGCTGGACTTAGAAAATTTTCGCTCGGAGTTGGACTTTAACTTTTTTCGGACCGAAAAAAAAGTTTTTTTGAAAAATGTGAAATATGCATCATTGGTGTTCGTTTGATAAAGAAAACACATCTTTAGCCTAGTTTCTGCTAATTTGGCCCTGTTTCATTGACTTTTTGCGCCGATTTGGACTTAGAAAAAGTTTCGATATTTTGCAAAAATAATTTTTTTAAAAACATGAAATATACATCGGAGGCATTCTTTTAGAAAGGGAAACACATCCCAAGAACAATTTTGGCAAATTTCCCCGTTTTTCGATGGCGCGTTGCACCACACCTACAAGACGACAATTGCGGCCCTCGGGCGGCGAGGCCTCAACTGCCGGCATGGTCAGGAGACGAAAGCCCCGGGGACTTAGAAATTTTTCGCTCGGAGTTGGACTTAGAAAAATTTTGATCGAAGTGAAAAAAATGTTTTTTGAAAAAGGTGAAACATGCATCGGTGGCATTCGTTTGATAAGGCAAACAGATCCTAAGCTTCGCTTTTGCAAATTTGTCCCCCTTTAAGTAGCACTTTGCTCCGAAAGTGGTAGTTCTCCCATGTACTACGCGGCTGGACTTAGAAAATTTTCGCTCGGAGTTGGACTTTAACTTTTTTCGGACCGAAAAAAAGTTTTTTTGAAAAATGTGAAATATGCATCATTGGTGTTCGTTTGATAAAGGAAACACATCCTTAGCCTCGTTGCTGCTAATTTGGCCCTGTTTCATTGACTTTTGGCTCCGATTTGGACTTAGAAAAAGTTTCGATATTTTGCAAAAATAATTTTTTTAAAAACATGAAATATACATCGGAGGCATTCTTTTAGAAAGGGAAACACACCCCAAGAACGATTTTGGCAAATTTCCCCGTTTTTCGATGGCGCGTTGCACCACACCTACAAGACGACAATTCCGGCCCCCGGGCGGCGAGGCCTCAACTGCCGGCATGGTCAGGAGACGAAAGCCCCGGGGACTTAGAAATTTTTCGCTCGGAGTTGGACTTAGTAAAATTTTGATCGAAGTGAAAAAAATGTTTTTTGAAAAAGGTGAAACATGCATCGGTGGCATTCGTTTGATAAGGCAAACAGATCCTAAGGTTCGCTTTTGCAAATTTGTCCCCCTTTAAGTAGCACTTTGCTCCGAAAGTGGTAGTTTGCCCATGTACTACGCGGCTGGACTTAGAAAATTTTCGCTCGGAGGTGGACTTTAACTTTTTTCGGACCGAAAAAAAGTTTTTTTCAAAAATGTGAAATATGCATCATTGGTGTTCGTTTGATAAAGAAAACGCATCCTTAGCCTCGTTTTTGCTAATTTGGCCCTGTTTCATTGACTTTTTGCGCCGATTTGGACTTAGAAAAAGTTTCTATATTTTGCAAAAATAATTTTTTTAAAAACATGAAATATACATCGGAGGCATTCTTTTAGAAAGGGAAAAACATCCCAAGAACAATTTTGGCAAATTTCCCCGTTTTTCGATGGCGCGTTGCACCACACCTACAAGACGACAATTCCGGCCCTCGGGCGGCGAGGCCTCAACTGCCGGCATGGTCAGGAGACGAAAGCCCCGGGGACTTAGAAATTTTTCGCTCGGAGTTGGACTTAGAAAAATTTTGATCGAAGTGAAAAAAATGTTTTTTGAAAAAGGTGAAACATGCATCGGTGGCATTCGTTTGATAAGGCAAACAGATCCTAAGGTTCGCTTTTGCAAATTTGTCCCCCTTTAAGTAGCACTTTGCTCCGAAAGTGGTAGTTTGCCCATGTACTACGCGGCTGGACTTAGAAAATTTTCGCTCGGAGTTGGACTTTAACTTTTTTCGGACCGAAAAAAAGTTTTTCTGAAAAATGTGAAATATGCATCAATGGTGTTCGTTTGATAAAGAAAACACATCGTTAGCCTCGTTCCTGCTAATTTGGCCCTGTTTCATTGACTTTTTGCGCCGATTTGGACTTAGAAAAAGTTTCGATATTTTGCAAAAATAATTTTTTTAAAAACATGAAATATACATCGGAGGCATTCTTTTAGAAAGGGAAACACATCCCAAGAACAATTTTGGCAAATTTCCCCGTTTTTCGATGGCGCGTTGCACCACACCTACAAGACGACAATTCCGGCCCTCGGGCGGCGAGGCCTCAACTGCCGGCATGGTCAGGAGACGAAAGCCCCGGGGACTTAGAAATTTTTCGCTCGGAGTTGGACTTAGTAAAATTTTGATCGAAGTGAAAAAAATGTTTTTTGAAAAAGGTGAAACATGCATCGGTGGCATTCGTTTGATAAGGCAAACAGATCCTAAGGTTCGCTTTTGCAAATTTGTCCCCCTTTAAGTAGCACTTTGCTCCGAAAGTGGTAGTTTGCCCATGTACTACGCGGCTGGACTTAGAAAATTTTCGCTCGGAGGTGGACTTTAACTTTTTTCGGACCGAAAAAAAGTTTTTTTCAAAAATGTGAAATATGCATCATTGGTGTTCGTTTGATAAAGAAAACGCATCCTTAGCCTCGTTTTTGCTAATTTGGCCCTGTTTCATTGACTTTTTGCGCCGATTTGGACTTAGAAAAAGTTTCTATATTTTGCAAAAATAATTTTTTTAAAAACATGAAATATACATCGGAGGCATTCTTTTAGAAAGGGAAAAACATCCCAAGAACAATTTTGGCAAATTTCCCCGTTTTTCGATGGCGCGTTGCACCACACCTACAAGACGACAATTCCGGCCCTCGGGCGGCGAGGCCTCAACTGCCGGCATGGTCAGGAGACGAAAGCCCCGGGGACTTAGAAATTTTTCGCTCGGAGTTGGACTTAGAAAAATTTTGATCGAAGTGAAAAAAATGTTTTTTGAAAAAGGTGAAACATGCATCGGTGGCATTCGTTTGATAAGGCAAACAGATCCTAAGGTTCGCTTTTGCAAATTTGTCCCCCTTTAAGTAGCACTTTGCTCCGAAAGTGGTAGTTTGCCCATGTACTACGCGGCTGGACTTAGAAAATTTTCGCTCGGAGTTGGACTTTAACTTTTTTCGGACCGAAAAAAAGTTTTTCTGAAAAATGTGAAATATGCATCAATGGTGTTCGTTTGATAAAGAAAACACATCGTTAGCCTCGTTCCTGCTAATTTGGCCCTGTTTCATTGACTTTTTGCGCCGATTTGGACTTAGAAAAAGTTTCGATA
Source organism: Mantis religiosa (assembly GCA_030765055.1). Lineage (NCBI taxonomy): Eukaryota > Metazoa > Arthropoda > Insecta > Mantodea > Mantidae > Mantis > Mantis religiosa. The sequence continues at coordinate 64,769 of JAUKNK010000672.1, read as the reverse complement.
TTTTGCAAAAATAATTTTTTTAAAAACATGAAATATACATCGGAGGCATTCTTTTAGAAAGGGAAACACATCCCAAGAACAATTTTGGCAAATTTCCCCGTTTTTCGATGGCGCGTTGCACCACACCTACAAGACGACAATTCCGGCCCTCGGGCGGCGAGGCCTCAACTGCCGGCATGGTCAGGAGACGAAAGCCCCGGGGACTTAGAAATTTTTCGCTCGGAGTTGGACTTAGAAAAATTTTGATCGAAGTGAAAAAAATGTTTTTTGAAAAAGGTGAAACATGCATCGGTGGCATTCGTTTGATAAGGCAAACAGATCCTAAGGTTCGCTTTTGCAAATTTGTCCCCCTTTAAGTAGCACTTTGCTCCGAAAGTGGTAGTTTGCCCATGTACTACGCGGCTGGACTTAGAAAATTTTCGCTCGGAGTTGGACTTTAACTTTTTTCGGACCGAAAAAAAGTTTTTCTGAAAAATGTGAAATATGCATCAATGGTGTTCGTTTGATAAAGAAAACACATCGTTAGCCTCGTTCCTGCTAATTTGGCCCTGTTTCATTGACTTTTTGCGCCGATTTGGACTTAGAAAAAGTTTCGATATTTTGCAAAAATAATTTTTTTAAAAACATGAAATATACATCGGAGGCATTCTTTTAGAAAGGGAAACACATCCCAAGAACAATTTTGGCAAATTTCCCCGTTTTTCGATGGCGCGTTGCACCACACCTACAAGACGACAATTCCGGCCCTCGGGCGGCGAGGCCTCAACTGCCGGCATGGTCAGGAGACGAAAGCCCCGGGGACTTAGAAATTTTTCGCTCGGAGTTGGACTTAGAAAAATTTTGATCGAAGTGAAAAAAATGTTTTTTGAAAAAGGTGAAACATGCATCGGTGGCATTCGTTTGATAAGGCAAACAGATCCTAAGGTTCGCTTTTGCAAATTTGTCCCCCTTTAAGTAGCACTTTGCTCCGAAAGTGGTAGTTTGCCCATGTACTACGCGGCTGGACTTAGAAAATTTTCGCTCGGAGTTGGACTTTAACTTTTTTCGGACCGAAAAAAAGTTTTTCTGAAAAATGTGAAATATGCATCAATGGTGTTCGTTTGATAAAGAAAACACATCGTTAGCCTCGTTCCTGCTAATTTGGCCCTGTTTCATTGACTTTTTGCGCCGATTTGGACTTAGAAAAAGTTTCGATATTTTGCAAAAATAATTTTTTTAAAAACATGAAATATACATCGGAGGCATTCTTTTAGAAAGGGAAACACATCCCAAGAACAATTTTGGCAAATTTCCCCGTTTTTCGATGGCGCGTTGCACCACACCTACAAGACGACAATTCCGGCCCTCGGGCGGCGAGGCCTCAACTGCCGGCATGGTCAGGAGACGAAAGCCCCGGGGACTTAGAAATTTTTCGCTCGGAGTTGGACTTAGAAAAATTTTGATCGAAGTGAAAAAAATGTTTTTTGAAAAAGGTGAAACATGCATCGGTGGCATTCGTTTGATAAGGCAAACAGATCCTAAGGTTCGCTTTTGCAAATTTGTCCCCCTTTAAGTAGCACTTTGCTCCGAAAGTGGTAGTTTGCCCATGTACTACGCGGCTGGACTTAGAAAATTTTCGCTCGGAGTTGGACTTTAACTTTTTTCGGACCGAAAAAAAGTTTTTCTGAAAAATGTGAAATATGCATCAATGGTGTTCGTTTGATAAAGAAAACACATCGTTAGCCTCGTTCCTGCTAATTTGGCCCTGTTTCATTGACTTTTTGCGCCGATTTGGACTTAGAAAAAGTTTCGATATTTTGCAAAAATAATTTTTTTAAAAACATGAAATATACATCGGAGGCATTCTTTTAGAAAGGGAAACACATCCCAAGAACAATTTTGGCAAATTTCCCCGTTTTTCGATGGCGCGTTGCACCACACCTACAAGACGACAATTCCGGCCCTCGGGCGGCGAGGCCTCAACTGCCGGCATGGTCAGGAGACGAAAGCCCCGGGGACTTAGAAATTTTTCGCTCGGAGTTGGACTTAGAAAAATTTTGATCGAAGTGAAAAAAATGTTTTTTGAAAAAGGTGAAACATGCATCGGTGGCATTCGTTTGATAAGGCAAACAGATCCTAAGGTTCGCTTTTGCAAATTTGTCCCCCTTTAAGTAGCACTTTGCTCCGAAAGTGGTAGTTTGCCCATGTACTACGCGGCTGGACTTAGAAAATTTTCGCTCGGAGTTGGACTTTAACTTTTTTCGGACCGAAAAAAAGTTTTTCTGAAAAATGTGAAATATGCATCAATGGTGTTCGTTTGATAAAGAAAACACATCGTTAGCCTCGTTCCTGCTAATTTGGCCCTGTTTCATTGACTTTTTGCGCCGATTTGGACTTAGAAAAAGTTTCGATATTTTGCAAAAATAATTTTTTTAAAAACATGAAATATACATCGGAGGCATTCTTTTAGAAAGGGAAACACATCCCAAGAACAATTTTGGCAAATTTCCCCGTTTTTCGATGGCGCGTTGCCCCACACCTACAAGACGACAATTCCGGCCCTCGGGCGGCGAGGCCTCAACTGCCGGCATGGTCAGGAGACGAAAGCCCCGGGGACTTAGAAATTTTTCGCTCGGAGTTGGACTTAGAAAAATTTTGATCGAAGTGAAAAAAATGTTTTTTGAAAAAGGTGAAACATGCATCGGTGGCATTCGTTTGATAAGGCAAACAGATCCTAAGGTTCGCTTTTGCAAATTTGTCCCCCTTTAAGTAGCACTTTGCTCCGAAAGTGGTAGTTTGCCCATGTACTACGCGGCTGGACTTAGAAAATTTTCGCTCGGAGTTGGACTTTAACTTTTTTCGGACCGAAAAAAAGTTTTTCTGAAAAATGTGAAATATGCATCAATGGTGTTCGTTTGATAAAGAAAACACATCGTTAGCCTCGTTCCTGCTAATTTGGCCCTGTTTCATTGACTTTTTGCGCCGATTTGGACTTAGAAAAAGTTTCGATATTTTGCAAAAATAATTTTTTTAAAAACATGAAATATACATCGGAGGCATTCTTTTAGAAAGGGAAACACATCCCAAGAACAATTTTGGCAAATTTCCCCGTTTTTCGATGGCGCGTTGCCCCACACCTACAAGACGACAATTCCGGCCCTCGGGCGGCGAGGCCTCAACTGCCGGCATGGTCAGGAGACGAAAGCCCCGGGGACTTAGAAATTTTTCGCTCGGAGTTGGACTTAGAAAAATTTTGATCGAAGTGAAAAAAATGTTTTTTGAAAAAGGTGAAACATGCATCGGTGGCATTCGTTTGATAAGGCAAACAGATCCTAAGGTTCGCTTTTGCAAATTTGTCCCCCTTTAAGTAGCACTTTGCTCCGAAAGTGGTAGTTTGCCCATGTACTACGCGGCTGGACTTAGAAAATTTTCGCTCGGAGTTGGACTTTAACTTTTTTCGGACCGAAAAAAAGTTTTTCTGAAAAATGTGAAATATGCATCAATGGTGTTCGTTTGATAAAGAAAACACATCGTTAGCCTCGTTCCTGCTAATTTGGCCCTGTTTCATTGACTTTTTGCGCCGATTTGGACTTAGAAAAAGTTTCGATATTTTGCAAAAATAATTTTTTTAAAAACATGAAATATACATCGGAGGCATTCTTTTAGAAAGGGAAACACATCCCAAGAACAATTTTGGCAAATTTCCCCGTTTTTCGATGGCGCGTTGCCCCACACCTACAAGACGACAATTCCGGCCCTCGGGCGGCGAGGCCTCAACTGCCGGCATGGTCAGGAGACGAAAGCCCCGGGGACTTAGAAATTTTTCGCTCGGAGTTGGACTTAGAAAAATTTTGATCGAAGTGAAAAAAATGTCTTTTGAAAAAGGTGAAACATGCATCGGTGGCATTCGTTTGATAAGGCAAACAGATCCTAAGGTTCGCTTTTGCAAATTTGTCCCCCTTTAAGTAGCACTTTGCTCCGAAAGTGGTAGTTTGCCCATGTACTACGCGGCTGGACTTAGAAAATTTTCGCTCGGAGGTGGACTTTAACTTTTTTCGGACCGAAAAAAAGTTTTTTTCAAAAATGTGAAATATGCATCATTGGTGTTCGTTTGATAAAGAAAACACATCCTTAGCCTCGTTTTTGCTAAGTTGTCCCTGTTTCATTAGGCCGATTGGACTTAGAAAAAGTTTCGATATTTTGCAAAAATAATTTTTTTAAAAACATGAGATATACATCGGAGGCATTCTTTTAGAAAGGGAAACACATCCCAAGAACGATTTTGGCAAATTTCCCCGTTTTTCGATGGCGCGTTGCACCGAGCCGGGAAAACGACCTTTCCGGCCCTCGGGCGGCGAGGCCTCAACTGCCGGCATGGTTCCGAGGCAAACTCCCGGGGGACTTAGAAAAATTTTTGTCTCCGGAAAAAAATAATTTTTTAGGAATATGAAAAACATATGTACGGCATGCCGTCTTAATGGCAAGACCTTCGTGGTGTGTATCTTTGTAAATTTCGTGTTATATACGGAGATATAAGCAGAGTGTTTTGAGGCCCTGTTTAGATGTGTTACGGCAGCGGCCGGCAGCCTCTCGCCAGCCGCGCTCGCTCCGGCCGGCCGGCCGTGCCGCTCGGGAGGCGTGCAGCATCGTGGTTTGGGGCGTCTAGGCTATATGTAAGAGGGACGGATCTGAAGGTAGAGCTAGGCGCCCTCTCCTAGAATGACTCAAGTAAGGAAGGCAAGGATTTTGACGGTGAATCTAGGTGCCTTACCACTAGTGGTGACTATATG
>JAUKNK010000672.1:55000-57500 GCA_030765055.1 Mantis religiosa | reverse complement strand
TCGGGGATGGGCACGGAGGAGGGAGTGGCCTGTGAAATGCCGGCTGGTCGCCGGTAGGCACTCCCGGGCCCGCCAAGACGTTACCAGTTCCGAATTGATAACCGGACGTTCAAGCAGGAGAACCTAAATGAAAAGGAACGAACCGGCGGGCTACAGGCCCCCGGTGCGTCGGGGATGGGCACGGAGGAGGGAGTGGCCTGTGAAATGCCGGCTGGTCGCCGGTAGGCACTCCCGGGCCCGCCAAGACGTTACCAGTTCCGAATTGATAACCGGACGTTCAAGCAGTTCTCGGTACCCGAGCCAAGTTGCTGGAGCATCCTCCGCTAGTCGGAGGTAGGCGCCGCAGCTAGGGGGTCCGGCCGTCTTCGACGACCAGGATCCTAGGGGTCTAAAGATCTTTTGGCGCCAGAGAACCGCTATGTATAGTCCCCCAACCTTCTCGGTTTGGGGGACTGTTGCATTATATGTTGCGAGGATTTCCTTGCTAAAATAAGCCCGAGACCTGACGCGACCGCTAGTGTTCTCCCTCTGGGAGGGCCATAGGCGCGTAAAATATCGATACAACCCTGAGCGGTGGATCACTCGGCTCGTGGGTCGATGAAGAACGCAGCAAATTGCGCGGCACCATGTGAACTGCAGGACACATGAACATTGACCATTCGAACGCACATTGCGGTCCTTGGATTTTCTATCCCGGACTACTCTCGTCTGAGGGTCGGAATTACTCACTGGACCAGGCCGGGGCGGCTTTGCTTACAAAATGGCTTAAATGATACTGCCTAAACACAAAAAGCCATAAACAAATGCCTCTAACACAAAAAGCTTTGTCAAAGACAAGCACACAGAGAGAGAGAAGGAGGAGAGAGTGGAGGAGGTATAGCACTGAACTTGACATGATAAAAAAGCAAAGTAACGCTCCGATAACCTGTATCCGCTTTGGAGGCACGGGCGTGACCCGACGCCTTTTAAAACCTTAATCAGGAGCGGGGCCCCTGGAGCTTGGGTTTTGTGGGTTCGCTCCGTAACCCAAGGTTACCCGGGAAAGGCCTCGTTCCACCCCGTGAGGGGCATCAACCGACCTCAGATTGAGGGAGATTACCCGCTGAATTTAAGCATATTAATAGGCGGAGGAAAAGAAACTAACAAGGATTCCCTTAGTAGCGGCGAGCGAACAGGGAAGAGCCCAGCACGAAATCCCGCGTGTGAAACATAACGCAGGGAGATGTCGTGTGAGGGACGCTCCGCAACCCGACGTTCGGCGGCGAGTTCAAGTCTCCCTTGAAAGGGGCCACAGCCCACAGAGGGTGCCAGGCCCGTAGAGACCGTCGCCGTTCGCGGGGGGAGCTGTCCTCAGAGTCGTGTTCCTTGAGAGTGGAGCACTAAGTGGGTGGTAAACTCCATCTAAGGCTAAATATGACCACGAGACCGATAGCGAACAAGTACCGTGAGGGAAAGTTGAAAAGAACTTTGAAGAGAGAGTTCAATAGTACGTGAAACCGTTCAGGGGTAAACGGGAGGGATCCGGAAGGTCGAAAGGGGAGACTCAACCCGTCCCGCTCGTCGGCACTCTGTCGCGAACTATTCCGGATGAGTACGGCGGCCGGCTACACCGCAAGGTGCTAGACCGGTTACGTCGTAGGCACCGGCCGGTGGGGTGTCTGGCGGCGGTGGGGTGCACTTCTCCTCCTGTAGGACGTCGCGACCCGTTGGATTGGGGTCTAAGGCCCGGGATGGAGCCCGTGGGGATCGCCGAGTAATCTCGGGTTCACGTTCCCCCGGACCCCGGTCGCCCGGCCCCAGTTCGACGGTAGCAATCGAGGAGATGGCCCGCTAATGCGAGCGTCCGGCCCAGGGGCAAGCTCCACGGGTTTGCGCGTGGTGCCGCGGCTAACGCCGCGTCCCCGCCGCCCGCGGGCTGCTGGTCCCCGGAGTCCTCGGACAGCTTTGGCCGTTCTCCCGTCTGCGGCGCTTTTGCTTCGGATGCCTTCCCGACCCGTCTTGAAACACGGACCAAGGAGTCTAACATGTGCGCGAGTCACTGGGAAACACTAAACCCAGAGGCGCAATGAAAGTGAGGCGGCCTCGTGCCGCCGAGGGAGGATGGCTCTCTTCTGGGGAGCCCGCACTCCCGGGGCGCCCCGGCTTCGGCCGTGGGCGCACTCTGAGCGTACACGTTGGGACCCGAAAGATGGTGAACTATGCCTGGCCAGGACGAAGTCAGGGGAAACCCTGATGGAGGTCCGCAGCGATTCTGACGTGCAAATCGATCGTCAGAGCTGGGTATAGGGGCGAAAGACTAATCGAACCATCTAGTAGCTGGTTCCCTCCGAAGTTTCCCTCAGGATAGCTGGCGCCCGCTTTGAACGAGACGAGTCTCATCCGGTAAAGCGAATGATTAGAGGCCTTGGGGCCGAAACGACCTCAACCTATTCTCAAACTTTAAATGGGTGAGAACTCCGGCTTGCTCGAGTGAAGCCGAGAGGCGGATCAGGGTGCCAAG
>JAUKNK010000672.1:15000-50000 GCA_030765055.1 Mantis religiosa | reverse complement strand
ATTCTAGCCTCGCTGGACTTTGAATGTTTCCCACACTTTTTCTTTGCACCTTTCACTCGCTGTTTCGACCTACAACATTTTTTTTTCACTTGTATGACCTTTTGCACTTCAATTATTTTAGCCCATTTCACAAACACTTTTTGAATTAATCACACTGGCAATATTTCGCTCATTCTAGCCTCGCTGGACTTTGAATGTTTCACACACTTTTTCTTTGCACCTTTCACTCGCTGTTTCGACCTACAACATTTTTTTTTCACTTGTAAGACCTTTTGCACTTCAATTATTTTAGCCCATTTCACAAACACTTTTTGAATTAATCACACTGGCAATATTTCGCTCATTCTAGCCTCGCTGGACTTTGAATGTTTCACACACTTTTTCTTTGCACCTTTCACTCGCTGTTTCGACCTACAACATTTTTTTTTCACTTGTATGACCTTTTGCACTTCAATTATTTTAGCCCATTTCACAAACACTTTTTGTGCGCGTTTTTAGACGTGTAACATCACTCGCACCACTAGAGGCACTTTGTCGCTCGCTCTGTTTCGACCTAGAACATTTCCATTTCACTTGTATGACCTTTAGCACTTGTGGGCGCATTCATTATTTGCTCTTTTCCGAACTTTGGCACTTTAATCATTTTTTTAGACGTGGAATATAACTCGACTTCAGAGGCACTTTCTCACTCGCTGTTTCGACCTACAACATTTTTTTTTCACTTGTATGACCTTTTGCACTTCAATTATTTTAGCCCATTTCACAAACACTTTTTGAGTTAATCACACTGGCAATATTTCGCTCGCACGACACATTTAGGATTATTTCGCTCATTCTAGCCTCGCTGGACTTTGAATTTTTCACACACTTTTTCTTTGCACCTTTCACTCGCTGTTTCGGCCTACAACATTTTTTTTTTCACTTGTATGACCTTTTGCACTTCAATTATTTTAGCCCATTTCACAAACACTTTTTGAATTAATCACACTGGCAATATTTCGCTCATTCTAGCCTCGCTGGACTTTGAATGTTTCACACACTTTTTCTTTGCACCTTTCACTCGCTGTTTCGACCTACAACTTTTTTTCTTCACTTGTAAGACCTTTTGCACTTCAATTATTTTAGCCCATTTCACAAACACTTTTTGAATTAATCACACTGGCAATATTTCGCTCATTCTAGCCTCGCTGGACTTTGAATTTTTCACACACTTTTTCTTTGCACCTTTCACTCGCTGTTTCGACCTACAACATTTTTTTTTTCACTTGTATGACCTTTTGCACTTCAATTATTTTAGCCCATTTCACAAACACTTTTTGAATTAATCACACTGGCAATATTTCGCTCATTCTAGCCTCGCTGGACTTTGAATGTTTCACACACTTTTTCTTTGCACCTTTCACTCGCTGTTTCGACCTACAACATTTTTTTTTTCACTTGTATGACCTTTTGCACCTCAATTATTTTAGCCCATTTCACAAACACTTTTTGAATTAATCACACTGGCAATATTTCGCTCATTCTAGCCTCGCTGGACTTTGAATGTTTCACACACTTTTTCTTTGCACCTTTCACTCGCTGTTTCGACCTACAACATTTTTTTTTCACTTGTAAGACCTTTTGCACTTCAATTATTTTAGCCCATTTCACAAACACTTTTTGAATTAATCACACTGGCAATATTTCGCTCATTCTAGCCTCGCTGGACTTTTAATGTTTCACACACTTTTTGTTTGCACCTTTCACTCGCTGTTTCGATCTACAACATTTTTTTTTTCACTTGTATGACCTTTTGCACTTCAATTATTTTAGCCCATTTCACAAACACTTTTTGTGCGCGTTTATAGACGTGTAACATCACTCGCACCACTAGAGGCACTTTCTCACTCGCTCTGTTTCGACCTAGAACATTTCCATTTCACTTGTATGACCTTTTGCACTTGTGGGCGCATTCATTATTTGCGCTTTTCCGAACTTTGGCACTTTAATCACTTTTTTAGACGTGGAATATAACTCGACTTCAGAGGCACTCTCTCACTCGCTCTGTTTCGACCTAGAACATTTCCATTTCACTTGTATGACCTTTTGCACTTGTGGGCGCATTCATTATTTGCGCTTTTCCGAACTTTGGCACTTTAATCACTTTTTTAGACGTGGAATATAACTCGACTTCAGAGGCACTCTCTCACTCGCTCTGTTTCGACCTAGAACATTTCCATTTCACTTGTATGACCTTTTGCACTTGTGGGCGCATTCATTATTTGCTCTTTTCCGAACTTTGGCACTTTAGTCATTTTTTTAGACGTGGAATATCACTCGAATTCAGAGGCACTCTCTCACTCGCTCTGTTTCGACCTAGAACATTTCCATTTCACTTTTATGACCTTTTGCACTTGTGGGCGCATTCATTATCTGCTCTTTTCCGAACTTTGGCACTTTAATCATTTTTTTAGACGTGGAACATCACTCGAATTCAGAGGCACTTTCTCACTCGCTCTTTCTGTAGCCACAACATCTTACAAGACGTGTATAACATTTTTCACCCGATTTTCGACGCCCAATCTCACCTCTATCATTTTTTGGCCTTTCCGGGCTCCTATAACTTTCCTAGCATCCTAGAGATGGCACACGCATACTTTATGCACCTAGCACACGAACACGTTTGAACTCGTCGTGCTTCTGGCGTCTTGTCGGGGTGGAAGAGGCTCGGAGTCATCTGTCGGGGTCCCAGGCTGGTGTTGTGTGTGTTTTCGGACTGTAGATTTAGTTCTGCGCAGTGGACGTAAGCCAGGCATGGCTCCTGTGATCCCCGAATTTCCATAATTCCCCAGGTGCAGGTTGTCGGCCCGGGCGACTTCTCCCCATCATGGCGCCTTCGGTAGACTTTGCGGTCCTCGTTCTGAACTGCTGAAAAAGAAAGGAAAACATTGTGAGAGTCCGTACGCTACTAATAAAAATAGTCTCGTGTCTAGGAAGGAAGTTCCAGTAATTAGTTATTACTTAACTAACGTGCCACGCCCATATTAGCTTTTGGCGGGAAGAATTTCTCAGCGCGTTACGTCGGCTGCCTTCCTCCTCTTGCCTCCTCCCTCTGCTAACTCCGGCTGCCGTCCTCGTGCCGAACTGCTGTAAAAAAGGGAAAACATTGTGAGAGTCCGTACGCTACTAATAAAAATAGTCTCTTATCTAGGAAGGAAGTTCCAGTAATTAGTAATTACATAACTTTGGTAAACAAGCCACGCCGAATTAGCTTTTTAGCGGGCAGAATTTCTCGGCATGTTACGTCGGCTGCTTCTGAGCTCTCAGCACTCTCCTCCTCTCGCCTCCTTTCTCTCCTAACTCAAACAAAGTGAAAGACAAAGTGAAAAGAACGAGAAACGCAGCCCTGGCGTCCGTACGCGTCGGCTGCCTGGGCCGTTATAATTCAAACTGATTGATCACGTGACCGCTGGATGGAAGCCATCACACCAGAGTGATGACTCAGGATTACGTCACCCTTGGCTACTTCCTTGCAAGTAGCGTTCACCTCTTGGTCGAGGTCATCCGAGCGAGTTTGCACAATGCATTCTTACGACCAGTGTGCCACAGATTAACGTCGATCGCAAGTTAAACACGACCGTTTGTTAATTAAAGAAAACTGGGCCCTGGAATCCCCAAACATGTTCGCTTGCTTGGCAATGCGTACGCAGAAACATTACTTTTCCTACGAGGCGCCGAACTTCGAGTTTTAGCTCACCTCCACCTAGCACTCCGCGACCGTCTCTCCGGACCCTCCCTTGGGGGAAACCTTAACACTTGGGCGCAAGAGAGGCCGGGGAGGGGTAATGCAATACTAGTTACCCTACCTGGGGCCGAACTTCGAGTTTTAGCTCACCTCCACGTAGCACTCCGCGTAGCGTAGCTCTCCGTACCCTCCCTTGCGGGGAAACCTTAACACTCGAAGCTTTTCGTTAATTATGGAGGTTTCTAAACATTATTCTAGCATCCAAACTAGACTCGGGCGAGGTCCGGCTTTTGGCACTCAACTGCCCCTGGTGTGTGTTTTCGAAACTACTGTCACTTGATCGATTGTCGTAATTGGCGCCGGTGACGACAGGTGGCGGCCCGATCGACTAATGGCGGGTGGTGGACCAATGACAATGACTGTAGCAAATCGTTCCCACCTCCTGCCGCCATTGAAAACGGTCTCTGCCGACCAATGGGGTGAGCTCTTGCTCGAGACGGAAGACTGGCAATTATTTAAGGTGTGCCGAATGTATGTAGCAAATAGCAGAGTATGCCTATGTTTGCCTGTTCCATTTATTATACATGCACTCTAAGCAACTAAATTCTGCATTTTCAACATATTTTACGTCTTGACATTCGGGAGCTGCTCTCGAAAAGGCTAAATCGATAATAGCACGGCTAAAATAATCCTGTGGTAATTTGAATAATTAAGCATTGCCCAAACTTCACCTCTTTGAAATATCTGAAGGAGTGGGGAGGTCGGCCAAAGCAGTATCTGGAATCTCAATTAGTGCATGTGCTTCCCGCACTTCATTTACTGCAAACGTCCTTTATAAATGTTAACGATCTTAAAGACTGCAATTAAGGTTAGGGGTAAATGTGCCGAGCTATATTTGAGCACAAGTGAGTGAAAAAAAGTTTTTTTCATAAATGTGAAACATGCTTCATTGGTATTCGTTTAATAAAGGAAACGCAGTGTGCCAAAGGTTAACGTCAATCGCAAGTTAAACACGACCGTTTGTTAATTAAAGAAAACTGGGCCCAGGAATCCCCAAACATGTTCACCTGCTTGGCAATGTGTACGCAGCAACATTACTTTTCCTACGAGGCGCCGAACTTCGAGTTTTAGCTCACCTCCACCTAGCACTCCGCGACCGTCTCTCCGTACCCTCCCTTGGGGGAAACCTTAACACTTGGGCGCAAAGGAGGTCGGGGAGGGGTGATGCAATAAAAGTTAACCTACCTGAGGCCGAGCTTCGAGTTTTAGCTCACCTCCACTTAGCACTCCGCGACCGTCTCTCCGTACCCTCCCTTGGGGGAAACCTTAACACTTGGGCGCAAAGGAGGTCGGGGAGGGGTGATGCAATAAAAGTTAACCTACCTGAGGCCGAGCTTCGAGTTTTAGCTCACCTCCACGTAGCACTCCGCGACGGTCTCTCCGTACCCTCCGTTGGGGGAAACCTTAACGCTTGGGCGCAAGAGAGCCGGGGAGTGGTAATGCAATACTAGCTACCCTACCTGGGGCCGAACTTCGAGTTTTAGCTCACCTCCACCTAGCACTCCGCGACCGTCTCTCCGGACCCTCCCTTGGGGGAAACCTTAACACTTGGGCGCAAGAGAGGCCGGGGAGGGGTAATGCAATACTAGTTACCCTACCTGGGGCCGAACTTCGAGTTTTAGCTCACCTCCACGTAGCACTCCGCGTAGCGTAGCTCTCCGTACCCTCCCTTGCGGGGAAACCTTAACACTCGAAGCTTTTCGTTAATTATGGAGGTTTCTAAACATTATTCTAGCATCCAAACTAGACTCGGGCGAGGTCCGGCTTTTGGCACTCAACTGCCCCTGGTGTGTGTTTTCGAAACTACTGTCACTTGATCGATTGTCGTAATTGGCGCCGGTGACGACAGGTGGCGGCCCGATCGACTAATGGCGGGTGGTGGACCAATGACAATGACTGTAGCAAATCGTTCCCACCTCCTGCCGCCATTGAAAACGGTCTCTGCCGACCAATGGGGTGAGCTCTTGCTCGAGACGGAAGACTGGCAATTATTTAAGGTGTGCCGAATGTATGTAGCAAATAGCAGAGTATGCCTATGTTTGCCTGTTCCATTTATTATACATGCACTCTAAGCAACTATATTCTGCATTTTCAACATATTTTACGTCTTGACATTCGGGAGCTGCTCTCGAAAAGGCTAAATCGATAATAGCACGGCTAAAATAATCCTGTGGTAATTTGAATAATTAAGCATTGCCCAAACTTCACCTCTTTGAAATATCTGAAGGAGTGGGGAGGTCGGCCAAAGCAGTATCTGGAATCTCAATTAGTGCATGTGCTTCCCGCACTACATTTACTGCAAACGTCCTTTATAAATGTTAACGATCTTAAAGACTGCAATTAAGGTTAGGGGTAAATGTGCCGAGCTATATTTGAGCACAAGTGAGTGAAAAAAAGTTTTTTTCATAAATGTGAAACATGCTTCATTGGTATTCGTTTAATAAAGGAAACGCAGTGTGCCAAAGGTTAACGTCAATCGCAAGTTAAGCACGACCGTTTGTGAATTAAAGAAAACTGGGCCCAGGAATCCCCAAACATGTTCACCTGCTTGGCAATGTGTACGCAGCAACATTACTTTTCCTACGAGGCGCCGAACTTCGAGTTTTAGCTCACCTCCACCTAGCACTCCGCGACCGTCTCTCCGTACCCTCCCTTGGGGGAAACCTTAACACTTGGGCGCAAAGGAGGTCGGGGAGGGGTGATGCAATAAAAGTTAACCTACCTGAGGCCGAGCTTCGAGTTTTAGCTCACCTCCACTTAGCACTCCGCGACCGTCTCTCCGTACCCTCCCTTGGGGGAAACCTTAACACTTGGGCGCAAAGGAGGTCGGGGAGGGGTGATGCAATAAAAGTTAACCTACCTGAGGCCGAGCTTCGAGTTTTAGCTCACCTCCACGTAGCACTCCGCGACGGTCTCTCCGTACCCTACGTTGGGGGAAACCTTAACGCTTGGGCGCAAGAGAGCCGGGGAGTGGTAATGCAATACTAGTTACCCTACCTGGGGCCGAGCTTCGAGTTTTAGCTCACCTCCACGTAGCACTCCGCGACGGTCTCTCCGTACCCTCCGTTGGGGGAAACCTTAACGCTTGGGCGCAAGAGAGCCGGGGAGTGGTAATGCAATACTAGCTACCCTACCTGGGGCCGAACTTCGAGTTTTAGCTCACCTCCACGTAGCACTCCGCGACGGTCTCTCCGCACCCTCTCTTGCGGGGAAACCTTAACACTCGAAGCTTTTCGTTAATTATGGAGGTTTCTAAACATTATTCTAGCATCCAAACTAGACTCGGGCGAGGTCCGGCTTTTGGCACTCAACTGCCCCTGGTGTGTGTTTTCGAAACTACTGTCACTTGATCGATTGTCGTAATTGGCGCCGGTGACGACAGGTGGCGGCCCGATCGACTAATGGCGGGTGGTGGACCAATGACAATGACTGTAGCAAATCGTTCCCACCTCCTGCCGCCATTGAAAACGGTCTCTGCCGACCAATGGGGTGAGCTCTTGCTCGAGACGGAAGACTGGCAATTATTTAAGGTGTGCCGAATGTATGTAGCAAATAGCAGAGTATGCCTATGTTTGCCTGTTCCATTTATTATACATGCACTCTAAGCAACTATATTCTGCATTTTCAACATATTTTACGTCTTGACATTCGGGAGCTGCTCTCGAAAAGGCTAAATCGATAATAGCACGGCTAAAATAATCCTGTGGTAATTTGAATAATTAAGCATTGCCCAAACTTCACCTCTTTGAAATATCTGAAGGAGTGGGGAGGTCGGCCAAAGCAGTATCTGGAATCTCAATTAGTGCATGTGCTTCCCGCACTTCATTTACTGCAAACGTCCTTTATAAATGTTAACGATCTTAAAGACTGCAATTAAGGTTAGGGGTAAATGTGCCGAGCTATATTTGAGCACAAGTGAGTGAAAAAAAGTTTTTTTCATAAATGTGAAACATGCTTCATTGGTATTCGTTTAATAAAGGAAACGCAGTGTGCCAAAGGTTAACGTCAATCGCAAGTTAAACACGACCGTTTGTTAATTAAAGAAAACTGGGCCCAGGAATCCCCAAACATGTTCACCTGCTTGGCAATGTGTACGCAGCAACATTACTTTTCCTACGAGGCGCCGAACTTCGAGTTTTAGCTCACCTCCACCTAGCACTCCGCGACCGTCTCTCCGTACCCTCCCTTGGGGGAAACCTTAACACTTGGGCGCAAAGGAGGTCGGGGAGGGGTGATGCAATAAAAGTTAACCTACCTGAGGCCGAGCTTCGAGTTTTAGCTCACCTCCACTTAGCACTCCGCGACCGTCTCTCCGTAATCTCCCTCCGTAACCTTAGAAAGAGCTTCGATTTTGGGCAAAAATAATTTTTTTTAAAAACACGAAATATACATCACAGGCATTCGTTTAGAAGGGGAAACTCGTCCCAATAATCGCTTATGCTAATTTGTCCCTCTTTCTCTGGCGCTTTACACCGATTTGGACGTAGAAAAGGTTTCGATTTTGGGCAAAAATAACTTTTTTAGAAACACGAAATATACATCGCAGGCATTCATTTGGAAGAAGAAACTCTTCCCAAGATTCGTCTTTGCTAATTTGTCGCTCTCTCGCAAGCGGTTTGCACCGCAAGTGGTCGTTCCCCCATGCTGGACTTTGAAAAATTTCGCTCGGAGTTGGACTTTGAAAAATTGTTATCAGACCGAAAAAAGTCTTTTGATTAATGTGAAACATGCATCCTTGGTATTCGTTAGATAACGGAAACGCATCCTAACTTCTGTTTTTGCTAATTAGTCCCTCTTTCACTGGCGCTTTGCATAGATTTGGAGTCAGAAAAATTTTCGATTTTTAGAGAAATTCATTTTTTTAAAAGCACGAAATATACATCACAGGCATGCGCTTAGCAGGGAAAACTCGTCCCAGGAATCGTTTTTGCTATTTTGTCCCTCTTTCACTAGCGGTTTGCACAGAAAGTGAACCTTCCCCCATGCTGGACTTAGAAAATTTTCGCTCGGAGTTGGACTTAGAAATATTTTGATCGAAGTGAAAAAAATGTTTTTTGAAAAAAGTGAAACATGCATGGGTGGCATTCGTTTGATCAGGCAAACACATCCTAAGGTTCGCTTTCGCAAATTTGTCCCTCTTTAAGTGGCAGTTTGCTCCGAAAGTGGTAGTTCTCCCATGTACTACGCGGCTGGACTTAGAAAATTTTCGCTCGGAGTTGGAGTTTAACTTTTTTCGGACCGAAAAAAATTTTTTTTGAAAAATGTGAAATATGCATCATTGGTGTTCGTTTGATAAAGAAAACACATCTTTAGCCTAGTTTCTGCTAATTTGGCCCTGTTTCATTGACTTTTTGCGCCGATTTGGACTTAGAAAAAGTTTCGATATTTTGCAAAAATAATTTTTTTAAAAACATGAAATATACATCGGAGGCATTCTTTTAGAAAGGGAAACACATCCCAAGAACAATTTTGGCAAATTTTCCCGTTTTTCGATGGCGCGTTGCACCACACCTACAAGACGACAATTCCGGGGACTTAGAAATTTTTCGCTCGGAGTTGGACTTTGAAAAATTTTGATCGAAGTGAAAAAAATGTTTTTTGAAAAAAGTGAAACATGCATGGGTGGCATTCGTTTGATGAGGCAAACACATCCTAAGGTTCGCTTTCGCAAATTTGTCCCCCTTTAAGTGGCAGTTTGCCCCGAAAGTGGTAGTTCTCCCATGTACTACGCGGCTGGACTTAGAAAATTTTCGCTCGGAGTTGGACTTTATCTTTTTTCGGACCGAAAAAAAAGTTTTTTTTAAAAATGTGAAATATGCATCATTGGTGTTCGTTTGATAAAGAAAACAAATCTTTAGCCTAGTTTCTGCTAATTTGGCCCTGTTTCATCGACTTTTTGCGCCGATTTGGACTTAGAAAAAGTTTCGATATTTTGCAAAAATAATTTTTTTAAAAACATGAAATATACATCGGAGGCATTCTTTTAGAAAGGGAAACACATCCCAAGAACAATTTTGGCAAATTTCCCCGTTTTTCGATGGCGCGTTGCACCACACCTACAAGACGACAATTCTTGCCCTCGGGCGGCGAGGCCTCAACTGCCGGCATGGTCAAGAGACGAAAGCCCCGGGGACTTAGAAATTTTTCGCTCGGAGTTGGACTTAGAAAAATTTTTATCGAAGTGAAAAAAATGTTTTTTGAAAAAAGTGAAACATGCATGGGTGGCATTCGTTTGATAAGGCAAACACATCCTAAGGTTCGCTTTCGCAAATTTGTCCCTCTCTAAGTGGCAGTTTGCTCCGAAAGTGGTAGTTCTCCCATGTACTACGCGGCTGGACTTAGAAAATTTTCGCTCGGAGTTGGACTTTAACTTTTTTCGGACCGAAAAAAAGTTTTTTTGAAAAATGTGAAATACGCATCATTGGTGTTCGTTTGATAAAGAAAACACATCCTTAGCCTCGTTCCTGCTAATTTTTCCCTGTTTCATCGACTTTTTGCGCCGATTTGGACTTAGAAAAAGTTTCGATATTTTGCAAAAATAATTTTTTTAAAAACATGAAATATACATCGTAGGCATTCTTTTAGAATGGGAAACACATCCCAAGAACAATTTTGGCAAATTTCCCCGTTTTTCGATGGCGCGTTGCACCACACCTACAAGACGACAATTCCGGCCCTCGGTCGGCGAGGCCTCAACTGCCGGCATGGTCACGAGACGAAAGCCCCGGGGACTTAGAAATTTTTCGCTCAGAGTTGGACTTTATCTTTTTTCGGACCGAAAAAAAAGTTTTTTTTAAAAATGTGAAATATGCATCATTGGTGTTCGTTTGATAAAGAAAACAAATCTTTAGCCTAGTTTCTGCTAATTTGGCCCTGTTTCATCGACTTTTTGCGCCGATTTGGACTTAGAAAAAGTTTCGATATTTTGCAAAAATAATTTTTTTAAAAACATGAAATATACATCGGAGGCATTCTTTTAGAAAGGGAAACACATCCCAGGAACAATTTTGGCAAATTTCCCCGTTTTTCGATGGCGCGTTGCACCACACCTACAAGACGACAATTCTTGCCCTCGGGCGGCGAGGCCTCAACTGCCGGCATGGTCAAGAGACGAAAGCCCCGGGGACTTAGAAATTTTTCGCTCGGAGTTGGACTTAGAAAAATTTTTATCGAAGTGAAAAAAATGTTTTTTGAAAAAAGTGAAACATGCATGGGTGGCATTCGTTTGATAAGGCAAACACATCCTAAGGTTCGCTTTCGCAAATTTGTCCCTCTCTAAGTGGCAGTTTGCTCCGAAAGTGGTAGTTCTCCCATGTACTACGCGGCTGGACTTAGAAAATTTTCGCTCGGAGTTGGACTTTAACTTTTTTCGGACCGAAAAAAAGTTTTTTTGAAAAATGTGAAATATGCATATTTGGTGTTCGTTTGATAAAGAAAACACATCCTTAGCCTAGTTTCTGCTAATTTGGCCCTGTATCATCGACTTTTTGCGCCGATTTGGACTTAGAAAAAGTTTCGATATTTTGCAAAAATAATTTTTTTAAAAACATGAAATATACATCGTAGGCATTCTTTTAGAATGGGAAACACATCCCAAGAACAATTTTGGCAAATTTCCCCGTTTTTCGATGGCGCGTTGCACCACACCTACAAGACGACAATTCCGGCCCTCGGGCGGCGAGGCCTCAACTGCCGGCATGGTCAAGAGACGAAAGCCCCGGGGACTTAGAAATTTTTCGCTCGGAGTTGGACTTAGAAAAAGTTTCGATATTTTGCAAAAATAATTTTTTTAAAAACATGAAATATACATCGGAGGCATTCTTTTAGAATGGGAAACACATCCCAAGAACGATTTTGGCAAATTTCCCCGTTTTTCGATGGCGCGTTGCACCACACCTACAAGACGACAATTCTTGCCCTCGGCCGGCGAGGCCTCAACTGCCGGCATGGTCACGAGACGAAAGCCCCGGGGACTTTTTCGCTCAGAGTTGGACTTTAACTTTTTTCGGACCGAAAAAAAGTTTTTTTGAAAAATGTGAAATATGCATATTTGGTGTTCGTTTGATAAAGAAAACACATCCTTAGCCTAGTTTCTGCTAATTTGGCCCTGTATCATCGACTTTTTGCGCCGATTTGGACTTAGAAAAAGTTTCGATATTTTGCAAAAATAATTTTTTTAAAAACATGAAATATACATCGGAGGCATTCTTTTAGAAAGGGAAACACATCCCAAGAACAATTTTGGCAAATTTTCCCGTTTTTCGATGGCGCGTTGCACCACACCTACAAGACGACAATTCTTGCCCTCGGGCGGCGAGGCCTCAACTGCCGGCATGGTCAAGAGACGAAAGCCCCGGGGACTTAGAAATTTTTCGCTCGCAGTTGGACTTAGAAAAATATTTATCGAAGTGAAAAAAATGTTTTTTGAAAAAAGTGAAACATGCATGGGTGGCATTCGTTTGATAAGGCAAACACATCCTAAGGTTCGCTTTCGCAAATTTGTCCCTCTCTAAGTGGCAGTTTGCTCCGAAAGTGGTAGTTCTCCCATGTACTACGCGGCTGGACTTAGAAAATTTTCGCTCGGAGTTGGACTTTAACTTTTTTCGGACCGAAAAAAAGTTTTTTTGAAAAATGTGAAATATGCATATTTGGTGTTCGTTTGATAAAGAAAACACATCCTTAGCCTAGTTTCTGCTAATTTGGCCCTGTATCATCGACTTTTTGCGCCGATTTGGACTTAGAAAAAGTTTCGATATTTTGCAAAAATAATTTTTTTAAAAACATGAAATATACATCGGAGGCATTCTTTTAGAAAGGGAAACACATCCCAAGAACAATTTTGGCAAATTTTCCCGTTTTTCGATGGCGCGTTGCACCACACCTACAAGACGACAATTCTTGCCCTCGGGCGGCGAGGCCTCAACTGCCGGCATGGTCAAGAGACGAAAGCCCCGGGGACTTAGAAATTTTTCGCTCGGAGTTGGACTTAGAAAAATATTTATCGAAGTGAAAAAAATGTTTTTTGAAAAAAGTGAAACATGCATGGGTGGCATTCGTTTGATAAGGCAAACACATCCTAAGGTTCGCTTTCGCAAATTTGTCCCTCTCTAAGTGGCAGTTTGCTCCGAAAGTGGTAGTTCTCCCATGTACTACGCGGCTGGACTTAGAAAATTTTCGCTCGGAGTTGGACTTTAACTTTTTTCGGACCGAAAAAAAGTTTTTTTGAAAAATGTGAAATATGCATATTTGGTGTTCGTTTGATAAAGAAAACACATCCTTAGCCTAGTTTCTGCTAATTTGGCCCTGTATCATCGACTTTTTGCGCCGATTTGGACTTAGAAAAAGTTTCGATATTTTGCAAAAATAATTTTTTTAAAAACATGAAATATACATCGGAGGCATTCTTTTAGAAAGGGAAACACATCCCAAGAACAATTTTGGCAAATTTTCCCGTTTTTCGATGGCGCGTTGCACCACACCTACAAGACGACAATTCTTGCCCTCGGTCGGCGAGGCCTCAACTGCCGGCATGGTCAAGAGACGAAAGCCCCGGGGACTTAGAAATTTTTCGCTCGGAGTTGGACTTAGAAAAATTTTTATCGAAGTGAAAAAAATGTTTTTTGAAAAAAGTGAAACATGCATGGGTGGCATTCGTTTGATAAGGCAAACACATCCTAAGGTTCACTTTCGCAAATTTGTCCCTCTCTAAGTGGCAGTTTGCTCCGAAAGTGGTAGTTCTCCCATGTACTACGCGGCTGGACTTAGAAAATTTTCGCTCGGAGTTGGACTTTAACTTTTTTCGGACCGAAAAAAAGTTTTTTTGAAAAATGTGAAATATGCATATTTGGTGTTCGTTTGATAAAGAAAACACATCCTTAGCCTAGTTTCTGCTAATTTGGCCCTGTATCATCGACTTTTTGCGCCGATTTGGACTTAGAAAAAGTTTCGATATTTTGCAAAAATAATTTTTTTAAAAACATGAAATATACATCGGAGGCATTCTTTTAGAAAGGGAAACACATCCCAAGAACAATTTTGGCAAATTTTCCCGTTTTTCGATGGCGCGTTGCACCACACCTACAAGACGACAATTCTTGCCCTCGGGCGGCGAGGCCTCAACTGCCGGTATGGTCAAGAGACGAAAGCCCCGGGGACTTAGAAATTTTTCGCTCGGAGTTGGACTTAGAAAAATTTTTATCGAAGTGAAAAAAATGTTTTTTGAAAAAAGTGAAACATGCATGGGTGGCATTCGTTTGATAAGGCAAACACATCCTAAGGTTCGCTTTCGCAAATTTGTCCCTCTCTAAGTGGCAGTTTGCTCCGAAAGTGGTAGTTCTCCCATGTACTACGCGGCTGGACTTAGAAAATTTTCGCTCGGAGTTGGACTTTAACTTTTTTCGGACCGAAAAAAAGTTTTTTTGAAAAATGTGAAATATGCATATTTGGTGTTCGTTTGATAAAGAAAACACATACTTAGCCTAGTTTCTGCTAATTTGGCCCTGTATCATCGACTTTTTGCGCCGATTTGGACTTAGAAAAAGTTTCCATATTTTGCAAAAATAATTTTTTTAAAAACATGAAATATACATCGGAGGCATTCTTTTAGAAAGGGAAACACATCCCAAGAACAATTTTGGCAAATTTTCCCGTTTTTCGATGGCGCGTTGCACCACACCTACAAGACGACAATTCTTGCCCTCGGGCGGCGAGGCCTCAACTGCCGGAATGGTCAAGAGACAAAAGCCCCGGGGACTTAGAAATTTTTTCGCTCGGAGTTGGACTTAGAAAAATTTTTATCGAAGTGAAAAAAATGTTTTTTGAAAAAAGTGAAACATGCATGGGTGGCATTCGTTTGATAAGGCAAACACATCCTAAGGTTCGCTTTCGAAAATTTGTCCCTCTCTAAGTGGCAGTTTGCTCCGAAAGTGGTAGTTCTCCCATGTACTACGCGGCTGGACTTAGAAAATTTTCGCTCGGAGTTGGACTTTAACTTTTTTCGGACCGAAAAAAAGTTTTTTTGAAAAATGTGAAATATGCATATTTGGTGTTCGTTTGATAAAGAAAACACATCCTTAGCCTAGTTTCTGCTAATTTGGCCCTGTATCATCGACTTTTTGCGCCGATTTGGACTTAGAAAATGTTTCGATATTTTGCAAAAATAATTTTTTTAAAAACATGAAATATACATCAGAGGCATTCTTTTAGAAAGGGAAACACATCCCAAGAACAATTTTGGCAAATTTCCCCGTTTTTCGATGGCGCGTTGCACCACACCTACAAGACGACAATTCCGGCCCTCGGGCGGCGAGGCCTCAACTGCCGGCATGGTCAAGAGACGAAAGCCCCGGGGACTTAGAAATTTTTCGCTCGGAGTTGGACTTAGAAAAAGTTTCGATATTTTGCAAAAATAATTTTTTTAAAAACATGAAATATACATCGGAGGCATTATTTTAGAATGGGAAACACATCCCAAGAACGATTTTGGCAAATTTCCCCGTTTTTCGATGGCGCGTTGCACCACACCTACAAGACGACAATTCTTGCCCTCGGCCGGCGAGGCCTCAACTGCCGGCATGGTCACGAGACGAAAGCCCCGGGGACTTAGAAATTTTTCGCTCAGAGTTGGACTTAGAAAAAGTTTCGATATTTTGCAAAAATAATTTTTTTAAAAACATGAATTATACATCGGAGGCATTCTTTTAGAATGGGAAACACATCCCAAGAACGAGTTTGGCAAATTTCCCCGTTTTTCGATGGCGCGTTGCACCACACCTACAAGACGACAATTCTAGCCCTCGGCCGGCGAGGCCTCAACTGCCGGCATGGTCACGAGACGAAAGCCCCGGGGACTTTTTCGCTCAGAGTTGGACTTTAACTTTTTTCGGACCGAAAAAAAGTTTTTTTGAAAAATGTGAAATATGCATATTTGGTGTTCGTTTGATAAAGAAAACACATCCTTAGCCTAGTTTCTGCTAATTTGGCCCTGTATCATTGACTTTTTGCGCCGATTTGGTCTTAGAAAAAGTTTCGATATTTTGCAAAAATAATTTTTTTAAAAACATGAAATATACATCGGAGGCATTCTTTTAGAAAGGGAAACACATCCCAAGAACAATTTTGGCAAATTTTCCCGTTTTTCGATGGCGCGTTGCACCACACCTACAAGACGACAATTCTTGCCCTCGGGCGGCGAGGCCTCAACTGCCGGCATGGTCAAGAGACGAAAGCCCCGGGGACTTAGAAATTTTTCGCTCGGAGTTGGACTTAGAAAAATTTTTATCGAAGTGAAAAAAATGTTTTTTGAAAAAAGTGAAACATGCATGGGTGGCATTCGTTTTATAAGGCAAACACATCCTAAGGTTCGCTTTCGCAAATTTGTCCCTCTTTAAGTGGCAGTTTGCTCCGAAAGTGGTAGTTCTCCCATGTACTACGCGGCTGGACTTAGAAAATTTTCGCTCGGAGTTGGACTTTAACTTTTTTCGGACCGAAAAAAAGTTTTTTTGAAAAATGTGAAATATGCATATTTGGTGTTCGTTTGATAAAGAAAACACATCCTTAGCCTAGTTTCTGCTAATTTGGCCCTGTATCATTGACTTTTGCGCCGATTTGGACTTAGAAAAAGTTTCGATATTTTGCAAAAATAATTTTTTTAAAAACATGAAATATACATCGGAGGCATTCTTTTAGAAAGGGAAACACATCCCAAGAACAATTTTGGCAAATTTCCCCGTTTTTCGATGGCGCGTTGCACCACACCTACAAGACGACAATTCCGGCCCTCGGGCGGCGAGGCCTCAACTGCCGGCATGGTCAAGAGACGAAAGCCCCGGGGACTTAGAAATTTTTCGCTCGGAGTTGGACTTAGAAAAAGTTTCGATATTTTGCAAAAATAATTTTTTTAAAAACATGAAATATACATCGGAGGCATTCTTTTAGAATGGGAAACACATCCCAAGAACGATTTTGGCAAATTTCCCCGTTTTTCGATGGCGCGTTGCACCACACCTACAAGACGACAATTCTTGCCCTCGGCCGGCGAGGCCTCAACTGCCGGCATGGTCACGAGACGAAAGCCCCGGGGACTTAGAAATTTTTCGCTCAGAGTTGGACTTTAACTTTTTTCGGACCGAAAAAAAGTTTTTTTGAAAAATGTGAAATATGCATATTTGGTGTTCGTTTGATAAAGAAAACACATCCTTAGCCTAGTTTCTGCTAATTTGGCCCTGTATCATTGACTTTTTGCGCCGATTTGGACTTAGAAAAAGTTTCGATATTTTGCAAAAATAATTTTTTTAAAAACATGAAATATACATCGGAGGCATTCTTTTAGAAAGGGAAACACATCCCAAGAACAATTTTGGCAAATTTCCCCGTTTTTCGATGGCGCGTTGCACCACACCTACAAGACGACAATTCCGGCCCTCGGGCGGCGAGGCCTCAACTGCCGGCATGGTCAAGAGACGAAAGCCCCGGGGACTTAGAAATTTTTCGCTCGGAGTTGGACTTAGAAAAAGTTTCGATATTTTGCAAAAATAATTTTTTTAAAAACATGAAATATACATCGGAGGCATTCTTTTAGAATGGGAAACACATCCCAAGAACGATTTTGGCAAATTTCCCCGTTTTTCGATGGCGCGTTGCACCACACCTACAAGACGACAATTCTTGCCCTCGGCCGGCGAGGCCTCAACTGCCGGCATGGTCACGAGACGAAAGCCCCGGGGACTTAGAAATTTTTCGCTCAGAGTTGGACTTTAACTTTTTTCGGACCGAAAAAAAGTTTTTTTGAAAAATGTGAAATATGCATATTTGGTGTTCGTTTGATAAAGAAAACACATCCTTAGCCTAGTTTCTGCTAATTTGGCCCTGTATCATCGACTTTTTGCGCCGATTTGGACTTAGAAAAAGTTTCGATATTTTGCAAAAATAATTTTTTTAAAAACATGAAATATACATCGGAGGCATTCTTTTAGAAATGGAAACACATCCCAAGAACAATTTTGGCAAATTTTCCCGTTTTTCGATGGCGCGTTGCACCACACCTACAAGACGACAATTCTTGCCCTCGGGCGGCGAGGCCTCAACTGCCGGCATGGTCAAGAGACGAAAGCCCCGGGGACTTAGAAATTTTTCGCTCGGAGTTGGACTTAGAAAAATTTTTATCGAAGTGAAAAAAATGTTTTTTGAAAAAAGTGAAACATGCATGGGTGGCATTCGTTTGATAAGGCAAACACATCCTAAGGTTCGCTTTCGCAAATTTGTCCCTCTCTAAGTGGCAGTTTGCTCCGAAAGTGGTAGTTCTCCCATGTACTACGCGGCTGGACTTAGAAAATTTTCGCTCGGAGTTGGACTTTAACTTTTTTCGGACCGAAAAAAAGTTTTTTTGAAAAATGTGAAATATGCATATTTGGTGTTCGTTTGATAAAGAAAACACATCCTTAGCCTAGTTTCTGCTAATTTGGCCCTGTATCATCGACTTTTTGCGCCGATTTGGACTTAGAAAATGTTTCGATATTTTGCAAAAATAATTTTTTTAAAAACATGAAATATACATCGGAGGCATTCTTTTAGAAAGGGAAACACATCCCAAGAACAATTTTGGCAAATTTCCCCGTTTTTCGATGGCGCGTTGCACCACACCTACAAGACGACAATTCCGGCCCTCGGGCGGCGAGGCCTCAACTGCCGGCATGGTCAAGAGACGAAAGCCCCGGGGACTTAGAAATTTTTCGCTCGGAGTTGGACTTAGAAAAAGTTTCGATATTTTGCAAAAATAATTTTTTTAAAAACATGAAATATACATCGGAGGCATTATTTTAGAATGGGAAACACATCCCAAGAACGATTTTGGCAAATTTCCCCGTTTTTCGATGGCGCGTTGCACCACACCTACAAGACGACAATTCTTGCCCTCGGCCGGCGAGGCCTCAACTGCCGGCATGGTCACGAGACGAAAGCCCCGGGGACTTAGAAATTTTTCGCTCAGAGTTGGACTTAGAAAAAGTTTCGATATTTTGCAAAAATAATTTTTTTAAAAACATGAATTATACATCGGAGGCATTCTTTTAGAATGGGAAACACATCCCAAGAACGAGTTTGGCAAATTTCCCCGTTTTTCGATGGCGCGTTGCACCACACCTACAAGACGACAATTCTAGCCCTCGGCCGGCGAGGCCTCAACTGCCGGCATGGTCACGAGACGAAAGCCCCGGGGACTTTTTCGCTCAGAGTTGGACTTTAACTTTTTTCGGACCGAAAAAAAGTTTTTTTGAAAAATGTGAAATATGCATATTTGGTGTTCGTTTGATAAAGAAAACACATCCTTAGCCTAGTTTCTGCTAATTTGGCCCTGTATCATTGACTTTTTGCGCCGATTTGGTCTTAGAAAAAGTTTCGATATTTTGCAAAAATAATTTTTTTAAAAACATGAAATATACATCGGAGGCATTCTTTTAGAAAGGGAAACACATCCCAAGAACAATTTTGGCAAATTTTCCCGTTTTTCGATGGCGCGTTGCACCACACCTACAAGACGACAATTCTTGCCCTCGGGCGGCGAGGCCTCAACTGCCGGCATGGTCAAGAGACGAAAGCCCCGGGGACTTAGAAATTTTTCGCTCGGAGTTGGACTTAGAAAAATTTTTATCGAAGTGAAAAAAATGTTTTTTGAAAAAAGTGAAACATGCATGGGTGGCATTCGTTTTATAAGGCAAACACATCCTAAGGTTCGCTTTCGCAAATTTGTCCCTCTTTAAGTGGCAGTTTGCTCCGAAAGTGGTAGTTCTCCCATGTACTACGCGGCTGGACTTAGAAAATTTTCGCTCGGAGTTGGACTTTAACTTTTTTCGGACCGAAAAAAAGTTTTTTTGAAAAATGTGAAATATGCATATTTGGTGTTCGTTTGATAAAGAAAACACATCCTTAGCCTAGTTTCTGCTAATTTGGCCCTGTATCATTGACTTTTTGCGCCGATTTGGACTTAGAAAAAGTTTCGATATTTTGCAAAAATAATTTTTTTAAAAACATGAAATATACATCGGAGGCATTCTTTTAGAAAGGGAAACACATCCCAAGAACAATTTTGGCAAATTTCCCCGTTTTTCGATGGCGCGTTGCACCACACCTACAAGACGACAATTCCGGCCCTCGGGCGGCGAGGCCTCAACTGCCGGCATGGTCAAGAGACGAAAGCCCCGGGGACTTAGAAATTTTTCGCTCGGAGTTGGACTTAGAAAAAGTTTCGATATTTTGCAAAAATAATTTTTTTAAAAACATGAAATATACATCGGAGGCATTCTTTTAGAATGGGAAACACATCCCAAGAACGATTTTGGCAAATTTCCCCGTTTTTCGATGGCGCGTTGCACCACACCTACAAGACGACAATTCTTGCCCTCGGCCGGCGAGGCCTCAACTGCCGGCATGGTCACGAGACGAAAGCCCCGGGGACTTAGAAATTTTTCGCTCAGAGTTGGACTTTAACTTTTTTCGGACCGAAAAAAAGTTTTTTTGAAAAATGTGAAATATGCATATTTGGTGTTCGTTTGATAAAGAAAACACATCCTTAGCCTAGTTTCTGCTAATTTGGCCCTGTATCATCGACTTTTTGCGCCGATTTGGACTTAGAAAAAGTTTCGATATTTTGCAAAAATAATTTTTTTAAAAACATGAAATATACATCGGAGGCATTCTTTTAGAAATGGAAACACATCCCAAGAACAATTTTGGCAAATTTTCCCGTTTTTCGATGGCGCGTTGCACCACACCTACAAGACGACAATTCTTGCCCTCGGGCGGCGAGGCCTCAACTGCCGGCATGGTCAAGAGACGAAAGCCCCGGGGACTTAGAAATTTTTCGCTCGGAGTTGGACTTAGAAAAATTTTTATCGAAGTGAAAAAAATGTTTTTTGAAAAAAGTGAAACATGCATGGGTGGCATTCGTTTGATAAGGCAAACACATCCTAAGGTTCGCTTTCGCAAATTTGTCCCTCTCTAAGTGGCAGTTTGCTCCGAAAGTGGTAGTTCTCCCATGTACTACGCGGCTGGACTTAGAAAATTTTCGCTCGGAGTTGGACTTTAACTTTTTTCGGACCGAAAAAAAGTTTTTTTGAAAAATGTGAAATATGCATATTTGGTGTTCGTTTGATAAAGAAAACACATCCTTAGCCTAGTTTCTGCTAATTTGGCCCTGTATCATTGACTTTTTGCGCCGATTTGGACTTAGAAAAAGTTTCGATATTTTGCAAAAATAATTTTTTTAAAAACATGAAATATACATCGGAGGCATTCTTTTAGAAAGGGAAACACATCCCAAGAACAATTTTGGCAAATTTCCCCGTTTTTCGATGGCGCGTTGCACCACACCTACAAGACGACAATTCCGGCCCTCGGGCGGCGAGGCCTCAACTGCCGGCATGGTCAAGAGACGAAAGCCCCGGGGACTTAGAAATTTTTCGCTCGGAGTTGGACTTAGAAAAAGTTTCGATATTTTGCAAAAATAATTTTTTTAAAAACATGAAATATACATCGGAGGCATTCTTTTAGAATGGGAAACACATCCCAAAAACGATTTTGGCAAATTTCCCCGTTTTTCGATGGCGCGTTGCACCACACCTACAAGACGACAATTCTTGCCCTCGGCCGGCGAGGCCTCAACTGCCGGCATGGTCACGAGACGAAAGCCCCGGGGACTTAGAAATTTTTCGCTCAGAGTTGGACTTTAACTTTTTTCGGACCGAAAAAAAGTTTTTTTGAAAAATGTGACATATGCATATTTGGTGTTCGTTTGATAAAGAAAACACATCCTTAGCCTAGTTTCTGCTAATTTGGCCCTGTATCATTGACTTTTTGCGCCGATTTGTACTTAGAAAAAGTTTCGATATTTTGCAAAAATAATTTTTTTAAAAACATGAAATATACATCGGAGGCATTCTTTTAGAAAGGGAAACACATCCCAAGAACAATTTTGGCAAATTTCCCCGTTTTTCGATGGCGCGTTGCACCACACCTACAAGACGACAATTCCGGCCCTCGGTCGGCGAGGCCTCAACTGCCGGCATGGTCAAGAGACGAAAGCCCCGGGGACTTAGAAATTTTTCGCTCGGAGTTGGACTTAGAAAAAGTTTCGATATTTTGCAAAAATAATTTTTTTAAAAACATGAAATATACATCGTAGGCATTCTTTTAGAATGGGAAACACATCCCAAGAACAATTTTGGCAAATTTCCCCGTTTTTCGATGGCGCGTTGCACCACACCTACAAGACGACAATTCTTGCCCTCGGGCGGCGAGGCCTCAACTGCCGGCATGGTCAAGAGACGAAAGCCCCGGGGACTTAGAAATTTTTCGCTCAGAGTTGGACTTTAACTTTTTTCGGACCGAAAAAAAGTTTTTTTGAAAAATGTGAAATATGCATATTTGGTGTTCGTTTGATAAAGAAAACACATCCTTAGCCTAGTTTCTGCTAATTTGGCCCTGTATCATTGACTTTTTGCGCCGATTTGGACTTAGAAAAAGTTTCGATATTTTGCAAAAATAATTTTTTTAAAAACATGAAATATACATCGGAGGCATTCTTTTAGAAAGGGAAACACATCCCAAGAACAATTTTGGCAAATTTCCCCGTTTTTCGATGGCGCGTTGCACCACACCTACAAGACGACAATTCTTGCCCTCGGCCGGCGAGGCCTCAACTGCCGGCATGGTCACGAGACGAAAGCCCCGGGGACTTAGAAATTTTTCGCTCAGAGTTGGACTTTAACTTTTTTCGGACCGAAAAAAAGTTTTTTTGAAAAATGTGAAATACGCATCATTGGTGTTCGTTTGATAAAGAAAACACATCCTTAGCCTCGTTCCTGCTAATTTGGCCCTGTTTTACTAACTTTTTGCGCCGATTTGGACTTAGAAAAAGTTTCGATTTTGGGAAGAAATAATTTTTTTAAAAACACGGCTGTACTTGTAATTTTTCACTCGCACGACACACGATGGACTTAGAATTATTTCACTCTTGCTGCCCTCTTTGGACTTTGAAAAAGCCGGGCACTGTGGGATTTTGAATTAATCTCACTGGCAATATTTCACTCGGACGACACATTTAGGATTATTTCGCTCATTCTAGCCTCGCTGGACTTTCAATGTTTCACACACTTTTTCTTTGCACCTTTCACTCGCTGTTTCGACCTACAACATTTTTTTTTTCACTTGTAAGACCTTTTGCACTTCAATTATTTTAGCCCATTTCACAAACACTTTTTGAATTAATCACACTGGCAATATTTCGCTCATTCTAGCCTCGCTGGACTTTGAATGTTTCACACACTTTTTCTTTGCACCTTTCACTCGCTGTTTCGACCTACAACATTTTTTTTTCACTTGTATGACCTTATGCACTTCAATTATTTTAGCCCATTTCACAAACACTTTTTGAATTAATCACACTGGCAATATTTCGCTCATTCTAGCCTCGCTGGACTTTGAATGTTTCACACACTTTTTCTTTGCACCTTTCACTCGCTGTTTCGACCTACAACATTTTTTTTTCACTTGTAAGACCTTTTGCACTTCAATTATTTTAGCCCATTTCACAAACACCTTTTGTGCACTTTTTAGACGTGGAATATCACTCGAATTAAGAGGCACTTTCTCACTCACAGAAAACTTTCTGCACCTAGCACACGAACACGTTTGAACTCGTCGTGCTTCTGGCGTCTTGTCGTAGTGGAAGAGGCTGGAATCACCTGGCGGGGTCCCAGGCTGGTGTTGTGTGTGTTTTCGGACTGTAGATTTAGTTCTGCGAAGTGGACGTAAGCCAGGCGTGGCTCCTGTGATCCCTGAATTCCCGTTGTTCTCCAGGTGCAGGTTGTCGGCCGGTGCGAGTTCTCCCCATCATGGCGCCTTCGGTAGACTTTGCGGTCCTTGTTCTGAACTGCTGAAAAAGAAAGGAAAACATTGTGAGAGTCCGTACGCTACTAATAAAAATAATCTCATATCTAGGAAGTTCCAGTAATTAGTAATTACATAACTTGGGCAGAGTAGCCACGCCGAATTAGCTTTTGGCGGGAAGAATTTCTCGTTGAAAACAAGGAGAAGCGCAGCCCTCGCGTGCGTCCGGCTTGGCCTCTCTAGCCGTTATGTTTCAAACTGTATGGAAGCGATGCGCAATAACACCAGCGCGATGACTCACGATTACGTCACCCTTGGCTACTTCCTTGCAAGTAGCGTTCACCTCTTGGTCGAGGTCATCCGAGCGAGTTTGCACAATGCTTTCTTACGACCAGTGTGCCAAAGATTAACGTCAATCGCAAGATAAACACGACCGTTTGTTAATTAAAGAAAACTGGGCCCAGGAATCCACAAACATGTTCACTTACTTGGCAATGCGTACCCAGGAACATTACTTTTCCTACGCGGCGCCGAACTTCGAGTTTTGGCTCACCTCCAGACCGCACTCCGCGACGGTCTCTCCCTTGGGGGAAACCTTAACACTTTCGCTCGGAGTTGGACTTTGAAAAATTTTTATCGGAGTGAAAAAAAGTTTTTTCATAAAGGTGAAAATTGCATCATTGGTATTCGTTTTATAAAGGAAGCGCATCCCAAGTTCCGTTTTTGCAAGTTTGTCCCTCTTTCACTAGCGCTTTTTACCGATTTGGACTTAGAAAGAGCTTCGATTTTGGGCAAAAATAACTTTTTTAAAAACACGAAATATACATCACAGGCATTCTTTTGGAAGAAGAAACTCTTCCCAAGACTCGTCTTTGCTAATTTGTCCCTCTCTCGCAAGCGATTTGCACCGCAGGTGGTCGTTCCCCCAGGCTGGACTTTGAAGAATTTCGCTCGGAGTTGGACTTTGAAAAATTTTTATCGGACCGAAAAAAGTTTTTTTGATTAATGTGAAACATGCATCTTTGGTATTCGTTAGATAAGGATAACGCATACTAAGTTCCGTTTTTGCTAATTTGTCCTTCTTTCACTGGCGCTTTGCACAGATTTGGACTCAGAAAATTTTTCGATTTTGGGAAAAAATAATTTTTTTAAAAACACGAAATATACATCACAGGCATTCGTTTAGAAGGGGAAACTCGTCCCAATAATCGTTTATGCTAATTTGTCCCTCTTTCACTGGCGCTTTACACCGATTTGGACGTAGAAAAGGTTTCGATTTTGGGCAAAAATAACTTTTTTAGAAACACGAAATATACATCGCAGGCATTCATTTGGAAGAAGAAACTCTTCCCAAGATTCGTCGTTGCTAACTTGTCGCTCTCTCGCAAGAGGTTTGCACCGCAACTGGTCGTTCCCCCATGCTGGACTTTGAAAAATTTCGCTCGGAGTTGGACTTTGAAAAATTGTTATCAGACCGAAAAAAGTTTTTTGATTAATGTGAAACATGCATCCTTGGTATTCGTTAGATAACGGAAACGCATCCTAAGTTCTGTTTTTGCTAATTAGTCCTTCTTTCACTGGCGCTTTGCACAGATTTGGAGTCAGAAAAATTTTCGATTTTTAGTAAAAATTCATTTTTTTAAAAGCACGAAATATACATCACAGGCATGCGCTTAGCAGGGAAAACTCGTCCCAGGAATCGTTTTTGCTAATTTGTCCCTCTTTCACTAGCGGTTTGCACAGAAAGTGAACCTTCCCCCATGCTGGACTTAGATATTTTTCGCTCGGAGTTGGACTTAGAAAAATTTTGATCGAAGTGAAAAAAATGTTTTTTGAAAAAAGTGAAACATGCATGGGTGGCATTCGTTTGATAAGGCAAACACATCCTAAGGTTCGCTTTCGCAAATTTGTCCCTCTTTAAGTGGCAGTTTGCTCCGAAAGTGGTAGTTCTCCCATGGACTACGCGGCTGGACTTAGAAAATTTTCGCTCGGAGTTGGACTTTAACTTTTTTCGGACCGAAAAAAAAGTTTTTTTGAAAAATGTGAAATATGCATCATTGGTGTTCGTTTGATAAAGAAAACACATCTTTAGCCTAGTTTCTGCTAATTTGGCCCTGTTTCATTGACTTTTTGCGCCGATTTGGACTTAGAAAAAGTTTCGATATTTTGCAAAAATAATTTTTTTAAAAACATGAAATATACATCGGAGGCATTCTTTTAGAAAGGGAAACACATCCCAAGAACAATTTTGGCAAATTTCCCCGTTTTTCGATGGCGCGTTGCACCACACCTACAAGACGACAATTGCGGCCCTCGGGCGGCGAGGCCTCAACTGCCGGCATGGTCAGGAGACGAAAGCCCCGGGGACTTAGAAATTTTTCGCTCGGAGTTGGACTTAGAAAAATTTTGATCGAAGTGAAAAAAATGTTTTTTGAAAAAGGTGAAACATGCATCGGTGGCATTCGTTTGATAAGGCAAACAGATCCTAAGCTTCGCTTTTGCAAATTTGTCCCCCTTTAAGTAGCACTTTGCTCCGAAAGTGGTAGTTCTCCCATGTACTACGCGGCTGGACTTAGAAAATTTTCGCTCGGAGTTGGACTTTAACTTTTTTCGGACCGAAAAAAAGTTTTTTTGAAAAATGTGAAATATGCATCATTGGTGTTCGTTTGATAAAGGAAACACATCCTTAGCCTCGTTGCTGCTAATTTGGCCCTGTTTCATTGACTTTTGGCTCCGATTTGGACTTAGAAAAAGTTTCGATATTTTGCAAAAATAATTTTTTTAAAAACATGAAATATACATCGGAGGCATTCTTTTAGAAAGGGAAACACACCCCAAGAACGATTTTGGCAAATTTCCCCGTTTTTCGATGGCGCGTTGCACCACACCTACAAGACGACAATTCCGGCCCCCGGGCGGCGAGGCCTCAACTGCCGGCATGGTCAGGAGACGAAAGCCCCGGGGACTTAGAAATTTTTCGCTCGGAGTTGGACTTAGTAAAATTTTGATCGAAGTGAAAAAAATGTTTTTTGAAAAAGGTGAAACATGCATCGGTGGCATTCGTTTGATAAGGCAAACAGATCCTAAGGTTCGCTTTTGCAAATTTGTCCCCCTTTAAGTAGCACTTTGCTCCGAAAGTGGTAGTTTGCCCATGTACTACGCGGCTGGACTTAGAAAATTTTCGCTCGGAGGTGGACTTTAACTTTTTTCGGACCGAAAAAAAGTTTTTTTCAAAAATGTGAAATATGCATCATTGGTGTTCGTTTGATAAAGAAAACGCATCCTTAGCCTCGTTTTTGCTAATTTGGCCCTGTTTCATTGACTTTTTGCGCCGATTTGGACTTAGAAAAAGTTTCTATATTTTGCAAAAATAATTTTTTTAAAAACATGAAATATACATCGGAGGCATTCTTTTAGAAAGGGAAAAACATCCCAAGAACAATTTTGGCAAATTTCCCCGTTTTTCGATGGCGCGTTGCACCACACCTACAAGACGACAATTCCGGCCCTCGGGCGGCGAGGCCTCAACTGCCGGCATGGTCAGGAGACGAAAGCCCCGGGGACTTAGAAATTTTTCGCTCGGAGTTGGACTTAGAAAAATTTTGATCGAAGTGAAAAAAATGTTTTTTGAAAAAGGTGAAACATGCATCGGTGGCATTCGTTTGATAAGGCAAACAGATCCTAAGGTTCGCTTTTGCAAATTTGTCCCCCTTTAAGTAGCACTTTGCTCCGAAAGTGGTAGTTTGCCCATGTACTACGCGGCTGGACTTAGAAAATTTTCGCTCGGAGTTGGACTTTAACTTTTTTCGGACCGAAAAAAAGTTTTTCTGAAAAATGTGAAATATGCATCAATGGTGTTCGTTTGATAAAGAAAACACATCGTTAGCCTCGTTCCTGCTAATTTGGCCCTGTTTCATTGACTTTTTGCGCCGATTTGGACTTAGAAAAAGTTTCGATATTTTGCAAAAATAATTTTTTTAAAAACATGAAATATACATCGGAGGCATTCTTTTAGAAAGGGAAACACATCCCAAGAACAATTTTGGCAAATTTCCCCGTTTTTCGATGGCGCGTTGCACCACACCTACAAGACGACAATTCCGGCCCTCGGGCGGCGAGGCCTCAACTGCCGGCATGGTCAGGAGACGAAAGCCCCGGGGACTTAGAAATTTTTCGCTCGGAGTTGGACTTAGTAAAATTTTGATCGAAGTGAAAAAAATGTTTTTTGAAAAAGGTGAAACATGCATCGGTGGCATTCGTTTGATAAGGCAAACAGATCCTAAGGTTCGCTTTTGCAAATTTGTCCCCCTTTAAGTAGCACTTTGCTCCGAAAGTGGTAGTTTGCCCATGTACTACGCGGCTGGACTTAGAAAATTTTCGCTCGGAGGTGGACTTTAACTTTTTTCGGACCGAAAAAAAGTTTTTTTCAAAAATGTGAAATATGCATCATTGGTGTTCGTTTGATAAAGAAAACGCATCCTTATCCTCGTTTTTGCTAATTTGGCCCTGTTTCATTGACTTTTTGCGCCGATTTGGACTTAGAAAAAGTTTCTATATTTTGCAAAAATAATTTTTTTAAAAACATGAAATATACATCGGAGGCATTCTTTTAGAAAGGGAAAAACATCCCAAGAACAATTTTGGCAAATTTCCCCGTTTTTCGATGGCGCGTTGCACCACACCTACAAGACGACAATTCCGGCCCTCGGGCGGCGAGGCCTCAACTGCCGGCATGGTCAGGAGACGAAAGCCCCGGGGACTTAGAAATTTTTCGCTCGGAGTTGGACTTAGAAAAATTTTGATCGAAGTGAAAAAAATGTTTTTTGAAAAAGGTGAAACATGCATCGGTGGCATTCGTTTGATAAGGCAAACAGATCCTAAGGTTCGCTTTTGCAAATTTGTCCCCCTTTAAGTAGCACTTTGCTCCGAAAGTGGTAGTTTGCCCATGTACTACGCGGCTGGACTTAGAAAATTTTCGCTCGGAGTTGGACTTTAACTTTTTTCGGACCGAAAAAAAGTTTTTCTGAAAAATGTGAAATATGCATCAATGGTGTTCGTTTGATAAAGAAAACACATCGTTAGCCTCGTTCCTGCTAATTTGGCCCTGTTTCATTGACTTTTTGCGCCGATTTGGACTTAGAAAAAGTTTCGATATTTTGCAAAAATAATTTTTTTAAAAACATGAAATATACATCGGAGGCATTCTTTTAGAAAGGGAAACACATCCCAAGAACAATTTTGGCAAATTTCCCCGTTTTTCGATGGCGCGTTGCACCACACCTACAAGACGACAATTCCGGCCCTCGGGCGGCGAGGCCTCAACTGCCGGCATGGTCAGGAGACGAAAGCCCCGGGGACTTAGAAATTTTTCGCTCGGAGTTGGACTTAGAAAAATTTTGATCGAAGTGAAAAAAATGTTTTTTGAAAAAGGTGAAACATGCATCGGTGGCATTCGTTTGATAAGGCAAACAGATCCTAAGGTTCGCTTTTGCAAATTTGTCCCCCTTTAAGTAGCACTTTGCTCCGAAAGTGGTAGTTTGCCCATGTACTACGCGGCTGGACTTAGAAAATTTTCGCTCGGAGTTGGACTTTAACTTTTTTCGGACCGAAAAAAAGTTTTTCTGAAAAATGTGAAATATGCATCAATGGTGTTCGTTTGATAAAGAAAACACATCGTTAGCCTCGTTCCTGCTAATTTGGCCCTGTTTCATTGACTTTTTGCGCCGATTTGGACTTAGAAAAAGTTTCGATATTTTGCAAAAATAATTTTTTTAAAAACATGAAATATACATCGGAGGCATTCTTTTAGAAAGGGAAACACATCCCAAGAACAATTTTGGCAAATTTCCCCGTTTTTCGATGGCGCGTTGCACCACACCTACAAGACGACAATTCCGGCCCTCGGGCGGCGAGGCCTCAACTGCCGGCATGGTCAGGAGACGAAAGCCCCGGGGACTTAGAAATTTTTCGCTCGGAGTTGGACTTAGAAAAATTTTGATCGAAGTGAAAAAAATGTTTTTTGAAAAAGGTGAAACATGCATCGGTGGCATTCGTTTGATAAGGCAAACAGATCCTAAGGTTCGCTTTTGCAAATTTGTCCCCCTTTAAGTAGCACTTTGCTCCGAAAGTGGTAGTTTGCCCATGTACTACGCGGCTGGACTTAGAAAATTTTCGCTCGGAGTTGGACTTTAACTTTTTTCGGACCGAAAAAAAGTTTTTCTGAAAAATGTGAAATATGCATCAATGGTGTTCGTTTGATAAAGAAAACACATCGTTAGCCTCGTTCCTGCTAATTTGGCCCTGTTTCATTGACTTTTTGCGCCGATTTGGACTTAGAAAAAGTTTCGATATTTTGCAAAAATAATTTTTTTAAAAACATGAAATATACATCGGAGGCATTCTTTTAGAAAGGGAAACACATCCCAAGAACAATTTTGGCAAATTTCCCCGTTTTTCGATGGCGCGTTGCACCACACCTACAAGACGACAATTCCGGCCCTCGGGCGGCGAGGCCTCAACTGCCGGCATGGTCAGGAGACGAAAGCCCCGGGGACTTAGAAATTTTTCGCTCGGAGTTGGACTTAGAAAAATTTTGATCGAAGTGAAAAAAATGTTTTTTGAAAAAGGTGAAACATGCATCGGTGGCATTCGTTTGATAAGGCAAACAGATCCTAAGGTTCGCTTTTGCAAATTTGTCCCCCTTTAAGTAGCACTTTGCTCCGAAAGTGGTAGTTTGCCCATGTACTACGCGGCTGGACTTAGAAAATTTTCGCTCGGAGTTGGACTTTAACTTTTTTCGGACCGAAAAAAAGTTTTTCTGAAAAATGTGAAATATGCATCAATGGTGTTCGTTTGATA
This sequence comes from Mantis religiosa, assembly GCA_030765055.1. Taxonomy (NCBI): domain Eukaryota; kingdom Metazoa; phylum Arthropoda; class Insecta; order Mantodea; family Mantidae; genus Mantis; species Mantis religiosa. Next base: position 19,477 of record JAUKNK010000672.1, on the reverse strand, counting down.
AAGAAAACACATCGTTAGCCTCGTTCCTGCTAATTTGGCCCTGTTTCATTGACTTTTTGCGCCGATTTGGACTTAGAAAAAGTTTCGATATTTTGCAAAAATAATTTTTTTAAAAACATGAAATATACATCGGAGGCATTCTTTTAGAAAGGGAAACACATCCCAAGAACAATTTTGGCAAATTTCCCCGTTTTTCGATGGCGCGTTGCACCACACCTACAAGACGACAATTCCGGCCCTCGGGCGGCGAGGCCTCAACTGCCGGCATGGTCAGGAGACGAAAGCCCCGGGGACTTAGAAATTTTTCGCTCGGAGTTGGACTTAGAAAAATTTTGATCGAAGTGAAAAAAATGTTTTTTGAAAAAGGTGAAACATGCATCGGTGGCATTCGTTTGATAAGGCAAACAGATCCTAAGGTTCGCTTTTGCAAATTTGTCCCCCTTTAAGTAGCACTTTGCTCCGAAAGTGGTAGTTTGCCCATGTACTACGCGGCTGGACTTAGAAAATTTTCGCTCGGAGTTGGACTTTAACTTTTTTCGGACCGAAAAAAAGTTTTTCTGAAAAATGTGAAATATGCATCAATGGTGTTCGTTTGATAAAGAAAACACATCGTTAGCCTCGTTCCTGCTAATTTGGCCCTGTTTCATTGACTTTTTGCGCCGATTTGGACTTAGAAAAAGTTTCGATATTTTGCAAAAATAATTTTTTTAAAAACATGAAATATACATCGGAGGCATTCTTTTAGAAAGGGAAACACATCCCAAGAACAATTTTGGCAAATTTCCCCGTTTTTCGATGGCGCGTTGCCCCACACCTACAAGACGACAATTCCGGCCCTCGGGCGGCGAGGCCTCAACTGCCGGCATGGTCAGGAGACGAAAGCCCCGGGGACTTAGAAATTTTTCGCTCGGAGTTGGACTTAGAAAAATTTTGATCGAAGTGAAAAAAATGTTTTTTGAAAAAGGTGAAACATGCATCGGTGGCATTCGTTTGATAAGGCAAACAGATCCTAAGGTTCGCTTTTGCAAATTTGTCCCCCTTTAAGTAGCACTTTGCTCCGAAAGTGGTAGTTTGCCCATGTACTACGCGGCTGGACTTAGAAAATTTTCGCTCGGAGTTGGACTTTAACTTTTTTCGGACCGAAAAAAAGTTTTTCTGAAAAATGTGAAATATGCATCAATGGTGTTCGTTTGATAAAGAAAACACATCGTTAGCCTCGTTCCTGCTAATTTGGCCCTGTTTCATTGACTTTTTGCGCCGATTTGGACTTAGAAAAAGTTTCGATATTTTGCAAAAATAATTTTTTTAAAAACATGAAATATACATCGGAGGCATTCTTTTAGAAAGGGAAACACATCCCAAGAACAATTTTGGCAAATTTCCCCGTTTTTCGATGGCGCGTTGCACCACACCTACAAGACGACAATTCCGGCCCTCGGGCGGCGAGGCCTCAACTGCCGGCATGGTCAGGAGACGAAAGCCCCGGGGACTTAGAAATTTTTCGCTCGGAGTTGGACTTAGAAAAATTTTGATCGAAGTGAAAAAAATGTTTTTTGAAAAAGGTGAAACATGCATCGGTGGCATTCGTTTGATAAGGCAAACAGATCCTAAGGTTCGCTTTTGCAAATTTGTCCCCCTTTAAGTAGCACTTTGCTCCGAAAGTGGTAGTTTGCCCATGTACTACGCGGCTGGACTTAGAAAATTTTCGCTCGGAGTTGGACTTTAACTTTTTTCGGACCGAAAAAAAGTTTTTCTGAAAAATGTGAAATATGCATCAATGGTGTTCGTTTGATAAAGAAAACACATCGTTAGCCTCGTTCCTGCTAATTTGGCCCTGTTTCATTGACTTTTTGCGCCGATTTGGACTTAGAAAAAGTTTCGATATTTTGCAAAAATAATTTTTTTAAAAACATGAAATATACATCGGAGGCATTCTTTTAGAAAGGGAAACACATCCCAAGAACAATTTTGGCAAATTTCCCCGTTTTTCGATGGCGCGTTGCACCACACCTACAAGACGACAATTCCGGCCCTCGGGCGGCGAGGCCTCAACTGCCGGCATGGTCAGGAGACGAAAGCCCCGGGGACTTAGAAATTTTTCGCTCGGAGTTGGACTTAGAAAAATTTTGATCGAAGTGAAAAAAATGTTTTTTGAAAAAGGTGAAACATGCATCGGTGGCATTCGTTTGATAAGGCAAACAGATCCTAAGGTTCGCTTTTGCAAATTTGTCCCCCTTTAAGTAGCACTTTGCTCCGAAAGTGGTAGTTTGCCCATGTACTACGCGGCTGGACTTAGAAAATTTTCGCTCGGAGTTGGACTTTAACTTTTTTCGGACCGAAAAAAAGTTTTTCTGAAAAATGTGAAATATGCATCAATGGTGTTCGTTTGATAAAGAAAACACATCGTTAGCCTCGTTCCTGCTAATTTGGCCCTGTTTCATTGACTTTTTGCGCCGATTTGGACTTAGAAAAAGTTTCGATATTTTGCAAAAATAATTTTTTTAAAAACATGAAATATACATCGGAGGCATTCTTTTAGAAAGGGAAACACATCCCAAGAACAATTTTGGCAAATTTCCCCGTTTTTCGATGGCGCGTTGCACCACACCTACAAGACGACAATTCCGGCCCTCGGGCGGCGAGGCCTCAACTGCCGGCATGGTCAGGAGACGAAAGCCCCGGGGACTTAGAAATTTTTCGCTCGGAGTTGGACTTAGAAAAATTTTGATCGAAGTGAAAAAAATGTTTTTTGAAAAAGGTGAAACATGCATCGGTGGCATTCGTTTGATAAGGCAAACAGATCCTAAGGTTCGCTTTTGCAAATTTGTCCCCCTTTAAGTAGCACTTTGCTCCGAAAGTGGTAGTTTGCCCATGTACTACGCGGCTGGACTTAGAAAATTTTCGCTCGGAGTTGGACTTTAACTTTTTTCGGACCGAAAAAAAGTTTTTCTGAAAAATGTGAAATATGCATCAATGGTGTTCGTTTGATAAAGAAAACACATCGTTAGCCTCGTTCCTGCTAATTTGGCCCTGTTTCATTGACTTTTTGCGCCGATTTGGACTTAGAAAAAGTTTCGATATTTTGCAAAAATAATTTTTTTAAAAACATGAAATATACATCGGAGGCATTCTTTTAGAAAGGGAAACACATCCCAAGAACAATTTTGGCAAATTTCCCCGTTTTTCGATGGCGCGTTGCACCACACCTACAAGACGACAATTCCGGCCCTCGGGCGGCGAGGCCTCAACTGCCGGCATGGTCAGGAGACGAAAGCCCCGGGGACTTAGAAATTTTTCGCTCGGAGTTGGACTTAGAAAAATTTTGATCGAAGTGAAAAAAATGTTTTTTGAAAAAGGTGAAACATGCATCGGTGGCATTCGTTTGATAAGGCAAACAGATCCTAAGGTTCGCTTTTGCAAATTTGTCCCCCTTTAAGTAGCACTTTGCTCCGAAAGTGGTAGTTTGCCCATGTACTACGCGGCTGGACTTAGAAAATTTTCGCTCGGAGTTGGACTTTAACTTTTTTCGGACCGAAAAAAAGTTTTTCTGAAAAATGTGAAATATGCATCAATGGTGTTCGTTTGATAAAGAAAACACATCGTTAGCCTCGTTCCTGCTAATTTGGCCCTGTTTCATTGACTTTTTGCGCCGATTTGGACTTAGAAAAAGTTTCGATATTTTGCAAAAATAATTTTTTTAAAAACATGAAATATACATCGGAGGCATTCTTTTAGAAAGGGAAACACATCCCAAGAACAATTTTGGCAAATTTCCCCGTTTTTCGATGGCGCGTTGCCCCACACCTACAAGACGACAATTCCGGCCCTCGGGCGGCGAGGCCTCAACTGCCGGCATGGTCAGGAGACGAAAGCCCCGGGGACTTAGAAATTTTTCGCTCGGAGTTGGACTTAGAAAAATTTTGATCGAAGTGAAAAAAATGTTTTTTGAAAAAGGTGAAACATGCATCGGTGGCATTCGTTTGATAAGGCAAACAGATCCTAAGGTTCGCTTTTGCAAATTTGTCCCCCTTTAAGTAGCACTTTGCTCCGAAAGTGGTAGTTTGCCCATGTACTACGCGGCTGGACTTAGAAAATTTTCGCTCGGAGTTGGACTTTAACTTTTTTCGGACCGAAAAAAAGTTTTTCTGAAAAATGTGAAATATGCATCAATGGTGTTCGTTTGATAAAGAAAACACATCGTTAGCCTCGTTCCTGCTAATTTGGCCCTGTTTCATTGACTTTTTGCGCCGATTTGGACTTAGAAAAAGTTTCGATATTTTGCAAAAATAATTTTTTTAAAAACATGAAATATACATCGGAGGCATTCTTTTAGAAAGGGAAACACATCCCAAGAACAATTTTGGCAAATTTCCCCGTTTTTCGATGGCGCGTTGCCCCACACCTACAAGACGACAATTCCGGCCCTCGGGCGGCGAGGCCTCAACTGCCGGCATGGTCAGGAGACGAAAGCCCCGGG
>JAUKNK010000672.1:5000-7500 GCA_030765055.1 Mantis religiosa | reverse complement strand
TGAGGACCGGGGCGTGTCGGGCGTGGTCGGGAAGCGGGTCTGTGCCAACGTGCCGGGCCTGGGCGAGGCGATGCGGGTGCAGGCGCTTGCGCTTGCATTTCGCGGATCCGAGCTCGGTCCCGTGCCTTGGCCTCCCGCGGATCTTCCACGCTGCGAGGGCCCGCCGTCTCTGGCGGCGGTGTCCCTCTTCGGCCGCCACTCAACGGTTAACTCAGAACTGGCACGGACTTGGGGAATCCGACTGTCTAATTAAAACAAAGCATTGCGAGGGCCCTAACGGGTGTTGACGCAATGTGATTTCTGCCCAGTGCTCTGAATGTCAACGTGAAGAAATTCAAGCAAGCGCGGGTAAACGGCGGGAGTAACTATGACTCTCTTAAGGTAGCCAAATGCCTCGTCATCTAATTAGTGACGCGCATGAATGGATTAACGAGATTCCCTCTGTCCCTATCTACTGGGGTCGGAGTCTGGCTCTAACCCCCACCCAATCAGAGCAAAGAGAATTTAAGCAAAGCAATTTAAAGTTAGGGCGTCAGGAGTGTGTACCCGGCCCTAACTGTAAGCCAGACTGCTCCCGGGTCCTCGTCCCCGACCCTGGGCGTTGGTGAAAGCCAACGGCGGAGAGGAGCATATATAGCAGTGGACAGAGTGGTATTTCAAAATGGCAAGCAAGGAGGAAGAATCTTCAATCTTCACTCCAAGGAGATCACTTCAAAGATCCCCCACTGTAGTGCAGGGAGGAAGTGAAAATAATGAGGATAAACAGCCCCAACCTCAAGAAGAGAATATAAATGATGATAATGAATTTAGGGAAGCATTTGCAGAAATGACTTCAGCAATTAGTGCACAAAAAATAACAGAAAGCACAAAAAAGAGGATATTCGAAATCATGTCAAAAATGTCAGCAGCATACGATAAATTATCAAAGAAAAATGTGGAACTAACAACGGAAAATAGAGTCATAAAACAAATGACAAAAGATCTTAGTAAAATATCTTATGCCGATGTAGCAGCAAAACCTAAAATCCCGGAGGTGACTACGAAAGTGAACAGAATGCTAAAGAAGCAAACTCATGTCGTTATTATCAAGTCAAACAAAGGCCAACCCGTAAGAGAGGTACAAGAAGTGGTTACGAGCAACATAAAACCAAATAAAGAAAACATTAGCATTAACAATATAAGAGCTACCAGAGACTCATTAATAATAGAAACAGAATCCAAAGAAGATGCTCAGAAAATCATAAACAATGCTAAACTAAAAGACAAAGATCTGAAAATAGAGGAAGCTAAAAAGAGAAACCCACTAGTCATTATGTATGACGTATTCACAACAGAGAAGCCTGAGGACATTAAAAGAAATATGTTCGATCAAAATTTTTCAAACACAATTTCGTGGGAGGAATTTGACAAAGGAACTATCTTTAGATTTAAAACTGGCCCTAGAGACAGACCAGTAGTACATCATGTACTGGAAGTTACTCCAACCATAAGAAAACTGTTGATTAACAAAGTGAGACTTTTCGTAGGCTTTCAAGCAATTTATGTGAAAGACTTTGTTGTGGTGGCAAGATGCATGAAATGCTACCAGCTAGGACATGTGGCAAAATATTGCAAAACCGAAAAGATAATCTGCTCGCATTGTGGCGAGGAGGACCACAATAAAAAAGACTGTGCGAAATTAGGGCAGAGTGCTATATGTATACCTTGTAGCACCAAGAAAAAGAATAGACTGATAAATAAGAAAGTTGTTTGTGACAAGAGAAAGGACTGTCCAACATATGCTATGTTTATGGAAAGATTAATTAATCGAACCAACTATGGCGAATAATAATATCATAAATAACAAGTGGATACAAACTATAAGATTTGGACAAATCAATGCACAGAGGTCCAAAAACGTTATGATGGAACTGAGAAAAGTGATGGAAGATATGCAAATCGATATATTGTGCATTCAAGAGCCATATGTTTGGAATAAAAAACTTGTCCACATGCCAATCACAGCACGAGTCATAATAGATGGTGACAACCCTAAAGCGGCAATAGTCATAACAAACAAAGATATACAAGTCCTAAAGGTGTCACAGTTTTGTGAGGAACACGTCAATTGTATAGAGGTTACCATGTTTGGTAATACTTTTCTAATATGTAACCAGTACTTCCAGTACAGTGATGATATTGACATACATTTAGACAAACTAAAGGCCATACTGGATGTATACAAGGACAAGCCCCTAATATGTACAATGGACGCCAATGCTAAATCTAGTTGGTGGTGGAGCAAAACTCTGGATGATAGAGGGGAAAAACTACAAGCAGTTATTGCGGCATATGACCTAGATATTCTAAATAAGCCGAACAATCCGTATACCTTTCAAAATCGTGCAGATACGCAAGAAAATATAGACGTATCTATGGCTAGAGGATATATTACGGAGAGAATTATCAACTGGAAGGTAGCCCAAGATGCAACAACTAGTGATCACAACTTGATATACTT
>JAUKNK010000671.1:0-50571 GCA_030765055.1 Mantis religiosa | reverse complement strand
ACGCGGCTTAGTTTAGGCGATACGGCCGAAAAACCGTCAAAAATAGTGCTTCCGCGCCCCTAGCGGCGGCGCTATGAGATACTACCCGACCGTCTGCTAGTCGTAGGTAGATCTCGGGACGGCGCATGCAGCGGTGCAAGAATCGTCTCGATATCTCTGGTAGTTTAGGAGAAAATCGCGAAAAACCGGTTCCCGATCGGCGAAAAAGTTACAAGTCCAACTTTTAGCATGTACGGACACACCGGGACGCTGTAGCGTCGTCGTTAGGCGTAGCGCCGCAATGGATACGTGCACACTTGTAGTACTCGGAACGCGCTATCCAATGGTGTAACTGCGGGCTCTCTACCTCTAACGGCTGAATAGATATTAGCGTTAGCAAAATGTTAGAACTTATTTATTTTTTTTAATTCTTCTCGTGTGTCGTTTAAAGCGTATTTTGGGTCGCTGATCACGAATATGTGGTCGGTTCGTCTGTAGCGCTTTTAGTTTGGCCGCTAGGGCCGAAAAACAAAAATACAATATTAAACACAATAGGAAAGGTACAAGAGAAATTAATATTAAAAAGGATAAAGGAATATCGAATTATGATAGGCATGACCCAGAAACAATTTGGCTTCAGAAAGGGGAAATCCACTGAAGTGGCCATAAATGTGGCGTTAGAAGCGATAAAAAGAAGTACAAATAAATATGTATTAGGAGTATTCATTGACATCGCTGGAGCCTTTGACAACTTATGGTGGCCGTATCTATTTAAAATCATGGAAGCGAAACAATACCCAAAAGTTCTATACAATGTACTCAGAGATTATTGTCAAGATAGACGGGTACATGTCACCGGCAGAGATGGAAAAATTACAAGAGAAATTACCAAAGGTTGCCCACAGGGATCCATTTTGGGGCCCCTCTTCTGGGACATCATGACGGAGCCAATACTAGAAGAATTAGCCGTATCACAAGATGTCAGCGAAATTGTTGCCTATGCAGATGACATTCTGATTATTACAGAGGCAGATAGTAGGATGGAGTTAGAGAGAAAAACGAATTCAACTTTAAAGAAATGTAACAACTGCTGTAATCAAGCCAAATTAAAATATCAGCGAACAAATCTGCCTATGTACTAATGAAAGGAGCGTTAATTAGGGACCCGACTATTAAGATAGATAGTGAAAATATAAAAAGGGAAAAGGTAATTAAATATCTTGGAATACACCTGGATGATAAGAGAAACTTTGAGCAACACATAAAGAAAACCAAAGAAAAAACTATAAAAATAATGATGAAATTGTCTACTTTAGCAACGATAACATTTAAATTACCGCCAAAGGCTATAACTTCATACCACATGAGTTTTGTCGTGCGAATAACCGCATATGGAGCAGGGGTATGGGCTGATAGAGTTAATATAAAAAAGAATGTGAAGATGATACGATCCATAGAGAGAACAGGATTATTGAAATGTATTGGAGCCGTTAAGACCACATCTACCATGGCACTATTAATTGCAGTGGGGACATGGCCATTGGACTTGATAATCAAACAGCAAGGAGCCAACTGTCGGGTTAAAAAAGGGGACTTGAGTAAAGTATTAGGATATCCGTGCTCTACCAAAAAGGAAATAAATCAGAGACTTATAGAAGAATGGCAGCAAGAATGGAACAACATAGAGGAAGGTACAATTTGTTTCCAAATATAAGAGAAAGATTACGCTTAAGACAAATACAGCCGAGAAGAGCAGGTATACAGTTTCTAACTGGCCGTGGACCATATCGGACCTGCTTCGAGAGAATTGGAAGCTCAGATGTGTGACAGCTGCACACATTGTTTGAACGCAAAAAATACAAAGATCTGTTACAACACCATAGAAGTATGCTACAAGGGAAATATGTATATGTCGTCAGATCCTGGGGACTTTAGAACACTGGAAGAAATGGCCGAGATCATCTCTGCGCGAGTCACGGAGGAATATAAACAACGACATATAGAAAGACGCGAAAGAGGAGCACCGCGGAGAAGGAGAGAGGAACAGGCAGCTGTAGAACCAAGGAGGTCAAAAAGGAATATACAAAGGGAACCAGAGGATGGAATAAGGCGAGAAAATGAAATGGAAGATCAACAGGAACAACATATTATATGTGACCAAGAAATACATCAAAGGATCAACAAGAGACGCCAATACTGGACATCCATACGCAGAATGGGAGCGGGAGCGACAAGCAGATTAGCGGTAGCCTCGGAAGAAGAGCGGAATCAGCAGACATCTGCAATAGAATAATGTTTACGAAAGAAACCTGAACTGATGGACGAATTCTCTCCAAATGATGGTGGAAACACTACAAGTCTAACCGAGAGGAATATTACTACCAATAGTCGGATAGGAAACGACAGCAAATAAATGATAGAAAGTCTTATGTCTTACCAATACTGAAGGTCTAACGGTTTATGAGAAAAGTGCGAAAAACCGGTTCCCCACAAGCGAAAAAAATACAAGTCCAACTTTTAGCATGTTCCAACACTTTGGGGCGTCGCGGCGCCGTCGTTAGGCCCAGCAGCTAAATATGCGCATGCGCGCTCATAGTACTCGGGACGCGCTATCTAACGGCGCACCCGGCGAAATTTTACCTCAAACCGTTAGACAGATATTAGCGTTAGAAAAAAATTAGAAACTTTGTTTTTGACCGGAGCGCTTTGGAGTTTATTAGCAAAGATGGAGATCTCGGGACGCTGGTCCAAGATGTCGAAACGGCGGGTCGCTAGCTGCAGTACTTTCGGAGCTATTCGAGGTCAAATTTCGGGAATTGGACGGAAAACTTCAAACGTAAATTCCGAGCGCGCCGTTGGTGGAAAGTATGGCAAACGACCCACCAAACTGTAGCTCTGGTCGAGGAGATTCATATGCTCTGTCGTTTTAGACCTCTCAGATCAACGGTTTTCGAGCTACGGCTTGCCGAAATTTGGGGTCTTCTTAACCGTTGGTCCTACGTGGTTGGTGCACATAACATAAAAGTTTTCGTTTGCTTGCCCGACGCCTACGGACTTTCGATCTCTTCGATCGGAGCAGCAGTTTGGCGTCAAAGTCGAAAAAACGATTTTGGCGGTTTTTCGGGTCTGGAGGGCAGACGGTCGGAGCTAGCGGCTCGGTTAGACGTCGCTCAGGTGCGCCTCGTAATTCCTCACCGTCCGGTACCGGGTACAGCCCTCTAGCTTCCATGGTCCGGGAAAAAATCGCCGAAAACCGCGAAAAATGGCAGATTTCCAAATTCTAAGTCCGTTAAAAAATTTTTATTTTTTTTTATTTTTTTAATGCGGTCGGTACCCCGTATTTTTGGACGCTGATTACTCTAAAGTGTCTCGTTCCTCCGTACGCGGCTTAGTTTAGGCGATACGGCCGAAAAACCGTCAAAAATAGTGCTTCCGCGCCCCTAGCGGCGGCGCTATGAGATACTACCCGACCGTCTGCTAGTCGTAGGTAGATCTCGGGACGGCGCATGCAGCGGTGCAAGAATCGTCTCGATATCTCTGGTAGTTTAGGAGAAAATCGCGAAAAACCGGTTCCCGATCGGCGAAAAAGTTACAAGTCCAACTTTTAGCATGTACGGACACACCGGGACGCTGTAGCGTCGTCGTTAGGCGTAGCGCCGCAATGGATACGTGCACACTTGTAGTACTCGGAACGCGCTATCCAATGGTGTAACTGCGGGCTCTCTACCTCTAACGGCTGAATAGATATTAGCGTTAGCAAAATGTTAGAACTTATTTATTTTTTTTAATTCTTCTCGTGTGTCGTTTAAAGCGTATTTTGGGTCGCTGATCACGAATATGTGGTCGGTTCGTCTGTAGCGCTTTTAGTTTGGCCGCTAGGGCCGAAAAACAAAAATACAATATTAAACACAATAGGAAAGGTACAAGAGAAATTAATATTAAAAAGGATAAAGGAATATCGAATTATGATAGGCATGACCCAGAAACAATTTGGCTTCAGAAAGGGGAAATCCACTGAAGTGGCCATAAATGTGGCGTTAGAAGCGATAAAAAGAAGTACAAATAAATATGTATTAGGAGTATTCATTGACATCGCTGGAGCCTTTGACAACTTATGGTGGCCGTATCTATTTAAAATCATGGAAGCGAAACAATACCCAAAAGTTCTATACAATGTACTCAGAGATTATTGTCAAGATAGACGGGTACATGTCACCGGCAGAGATGGAAAAATTACAAGAGAAATTACCAAAGGTTGCCCACAGGGATCCATTTTGGGGCCCCTCTTCTGGGACATCATGACGGAGCCAATACTAGAAGAATTAGCCGTATCACAAGATGTCAGCGAAATTGTTGCCTATGCAGATGACATTCTGATTATTACAGAGGCAGATAGTAGGATGGAGTTAGAGAGAAAAACGAATTCAACTTTAAAGAAATGTAACAACTGCTGTAATCAAGCCAAATTAAAATATCAGCGAACAAATCTGCCTATGTACTAATGAAAGGAGCGTTAATTAGGGACCCGACTATTAAGATAGATAGTGAAAATATAAAAAGGGAAAAGGTAATTAAATATCTTGGAATACACCTGGATGATAAGAGAAACTTTGAGCAACACATAAAGAAAACCAAAGAAAAAACTATAAAAATAATGATGAAATTGTCTACTTTAGCAACGATAACATTTAAATTACCGCCAAAGGCTATAACTTCATACCACATGAGTTTTGTCGTGCGAATAACCGCATATGGAGCAGGGGTATGGGCTGATAGAGTTAATATAAAAAAGAATGTGAAGATGATACGATCCATAGAGAGAACAGGATTATTGAAATGTATTGGAGCCGTTAAGACCACATCTACCATGGCACTATTAATTGCAGTGGGGACATGGCCATTGGACTTGATAATCAAACAGCAAGGAGCCAACTGTCGGGTTAAAAAAGGGGACTTGAGTAAAGTATTAGGATATCCGTGCTCTACCAAAAAGGAAATAAATCAGAGACTTATAGAAGAATGGCAGCAAGAATGGAACAACATAGAGGAAGGTACAATTTGTTTCCAAATATAAGAGAAAGATTACGCTTAAGACAAATACAGCCGAGAAGAGCAGGTATACAGTTTCTAACTGGCCGTGGACCATATCGGACCTGCTTCGAGAGAATTGGAAGCTCAGATGTGTGACAGCTGCACACATTGTTTGAACGCAAAAAATACAAAGATCTGTTACAACACCATAGAAGTATGCTACAAGGGAAATATGTATATGTCGTCAGATCCTGGGGACTTTAGAACACTGGAAGAAATGGCCGAGATCATCTCTGCGCGAGTCACGGAGGAATATAAACAACGACATATAGAAAGACGCGAAAGAGGAGCACCGCGGAGAAGGAGAGAGGAACAGGCAGCTGTAGAACCAAGGAGGTCAAAAAGGAATATACAAAGGGAACCAGAGGATGGAATAAGGCGAGAAAATGAAATGGAAGATCAACAGGAACAACATATTATATGTGACCAAGAAATACATCAAAGGATCAACAAGAGACGCCAATACTGGACATCCATACGCAGAATGGGAGCGGGAGCGACAAGCAGATTAGCGGTAGCCTCGGAAGAAGAGCGGAATCAGCAGACATCTGCAATAGAATAATGTTTACGAAAGAAACCTGAACTGATGGACGAATTCTCTCCAAATGATGGTGGAAACACTACAAGTCTAACCGAGAGGAATATTACTACCAATAGTCGGATAGGAAACGACAGCAAATAAATGATAGAAAGTCTTATGTCTTACCAATACTGAAGGTCTAACGGTTTATGAGAAAAGTGCGAAAAACCGGTTCCCCACAAGCGAAAAAAATACAAGTCCAACTTTTAGCATGTTCCAACACTTTGGGGCGTCGCGGCGCCGTCGTTAGGCCCAGCAGCTAAATATGCGCATGCGCGCTCATAGTACTCGGGACGCGCTATCTAACGGCGCACCCGGCGAAATTTTACCTCAAACCGTTAGACAGATATTAGCGTTAGAAAAAAATTAGAAACTTTGTTTTTGACCGGAGCGCTTTGGAGTTTATTAGCAAAGATGGAGATCTCGGGACGCTGGTCCAAGATGTCGAAACGGCGGGTCGCTAGCTGCAGTACTTTCGGAGCTATTCGAGGTCAAATTTCGGGAATTGGACGGAAAACTTCAAACGTAAATTCCGAGCGCGCCGTTGGTGGAAAGTATGGCAAACGACCCACCAAACTGTAGCTCTGGTCGAGGAGATTCATATGCTCTGTCGTTTTAGACCTCTCAGATCAACGGTTTTCGAGCTACGGCTTGCCGAAATTTGGGGTCTTCTTAACCGTTGGTCCTACGTGGTTGGTGCACATAACATAAAAGTTTTCGTTTGCTTGCCCGACGCCTACGGACTTTCGATCTCTTCGATCGGAGCAGCAGTTTGGCGTCAAAGTCGAAAAAACGATTTTGGCGGTTTTTCGGGTCTGGAGGGCAGACGGTCGGAGCTAGCGGCTCGGTTAGACGTCGCTCAGGTGCGCCTCGTAATTCCTCACCGTCCGGTACCGGGTACAGCCCTCTAGCTTCCATGGTCCGGGAAAAAATCGCCGAAAACCGCGAAAAATGGCAGATTTCCAAATTCTAAGTCCGTTAAAAAATTTTTATTTTTTTTTATTTTTTTAATGCGGTCGGTACCCCGTATTTTTGGACGCTGATTACTCTAAAGTGTCTCGTTCCTCCGTACGCGGCTTAGTTTAGGCGATACGGCCGAAAAACCGTCAAAAATAGTGCTTCCGCGCCCCTAGCGGCGGCGCTATGAGATACTACCCGACCGTCTGCTAGTCGTAGGTAGATCTCGGGACGGCGCATGCAGCGGTGCAAGAATCGTCTCGATATCTCTGGTAGTTTAGGAGAAAATCGCGAAAAACCGGTTCCCGATCGGCGAAAAAGTTACAAGTCCAACTTTTAGCATGTACGGACACACCGGGACGCTGTAGCGTCGTCGTTAGGCGTAGCGCCGCAATGGATACGTGCACACTTGTAGTACTCGGAACGCGCTATCCAATGGTGTAACTGCGGGCTCTCTACCTCTAACGGCTGAATAGATATTAGCGTTAGCAAAATGTTAGAACTTATTTATTTTTTTTAATTCTTCTCGTGTGTCGTTTAAAGCGTATTTTGGGTCGCTGATCACGAATATGTGGTCGGTTCGTCTGTAGCGCTTTTAGTTTGGCCGCTAGGGCCGAAAAACAAAAATACAATATTAAACACAATAGGAAAGGTACAAGAGAAATTAATATTAAAAAGGATAAAGGAATATCGAATTATGATAGGCATGACCCAGAAACAATTTGGCTTCAGAAAGGGGAAATCCACTGAAGTGGCCATAAATGTGGCGTTAGAAGCGATAAAAAGAAGTACAAATAAATATGTATTAGGAGTATTCATTGACATCGCTGGAGCCTTTGACAACTTATGGTGGCCGTATCTATTTAAAATCATGGAAGCGAAACAATACCCAAAAGTTCTATACAATGTACTCAGAGATTATTGTCAAGATAGACGGGTACATGTCACCGGCAGAGATGGAAAAATTACAAGAGAAATTACCAAAGGTTGCCCACAGGGATCCATTTTGGGGCCCCTCTTCTGGGACATCATGACGGAGCCAATACTAGAAGAATTAGCCGTATCACAAGATGTCAGCGAAATTGTTGCCTATGCAGATGACATTCTGATTATTACAGAGGCAGATAGTAGGATGGAGTTAGAGAGAAAAACGAATTCAACTTTAAAGAAATGTAACAACTGCTGTAATCAAGCCAAATTAAAATATCAGCGAACAAATCTGCCTATGTACTAATGAAAGGAGCGTTAATTAGGGACCCGACTATTAAGATAGATAGTGAAAATATAAAAAGGGAAAAGGTAATTAAATATCTTGGAATACACCTGGATGATAAGAGAAACTTTGAGCAACACATAAAGAAAACCAAAGAAAAAACTATAAAAATAATGATGAAATTGTCTACTTTAGCAACGATAACATTTAAATTACCGCCAAAGGCTATAACTTCATACCACATGAGTTTTGTCGTGCGAATAACCGCATATGGAGCAGGGGTATGGGCTGATAGAGTTAATATAAAAAAGAATGTGAAGATGATACGATCCATAGAGAGAACAGGATTATTGAAATGTATTGGAGCCGTTAAGACCACATCTACCATGGCACTATTAATTGCAGTGGGGACATGGCCATTGGACTTGATAATCAAACAGCAAGGAGCCAACTGTCGGGTTAAAAAAGGGGACTTGAGTAAAGTATTAGGATATCCGTGCTCTACCAAAAAGGAAATAAATCAGAGACTTATAGAAGAATGGCAGCAAGAATGGAACAACATAGAGGAAGGTACAATTTGTTTCCAAATATAAGAGAAAGATTACGCTTAAGACAAATACAGCCGAGAAGAGCAGGTATACAGTTTCTAACTGGCCGTGGACCATATCGGACCTGCTTCGAGAGAATTGGAAGCTCAGATGTGTGACAGCTGCACACATTGTTTGAACGCAAAAAATACAAAGATCTGTTACAACACCATAGAAGTATGCTACAAGGGAAATATGTATATGTCGTCAGATCCTGGGGACTTTAGAACACTGGAAGAAATGGCCGAGATCATCTCTGCGCGAGTCACGGAGGAATATAAACAACGACATATAGAAAGACGCGAAAGAGGAGCACCGCGGAGAAGGAGAGAGGAACAGGCAGCTGTAGAACCAAGGAGGTCAAAAAGGAATATACAAAGGGAACCAGAGGATGGAATAAGGCGAGAAAATGAAATGGAAGATCAACAGGAACAACATATTATATGTGACCAAGAAATACATCAAAGGATCAACAAGAGACGCCAATACTGGACATCCATACGCAGAATGGGAGCGGGAGCGACAAGCAGATTAGCGGTAGCCTCGGAAGAAGAGCGGAATCAGCAGACATCTGCAATAGAATAATGTTTACGAAAGAAACCTGAACTGATGGACGAATTCTCTCCAAATGATGGTGGAAACACTACAAGTCTAACCGAGAGGAATATTACTACCAATAGTCGGATAGGAAACGACAGCAAATAAATGATAGAAAGTCTTATGTCTTACCAATACTGAAGGTCTAACGGTTTATGAGAAAAGTGCGAAAAACCGGTTCCCCACAAGCGAAAAAAATACAAGTCCAACTTTTAGCATGTTCCAACACTTTGGGGCGTCGCGGCGCCGTCGTTAGGCCCAGCAGCTAAATATGCGCATGCGCGCTCATAGTACTCGGGACGCGCTATCTAACGGCGCACCCGGCGAAATTTTACCTCAAACCGTTAGACAGATATTAGCGTTAGAAAAAAATTAGAAACTTTGTTTTTGACCGGAGCGCTTTGGAGTTTATTAGCAAAGATGGAGATCTCGGGACGCTGGTCCAAGATGTCGAAACGGCGGGTCGCTAGCTGCAGTACTTTCGGAGCTATTCGAGGTCAAATTTCGGGAATTGGACGGAAAACTTCAAACGTAAATTCCGAGCGCGCCGTTGGTGGAAAGTATGGCAAACGACCCACCAAACTGTAGCTCTGGTCGAGGAGATTCATATGCTCTGTCGTTTTAGACCTCTCAGATCAACGGTTTTCGAGCTACGGCTTGCCGAAATTTGGGGTCTTCTTAACCGTTGGTCCTACGTGGTTGGTGCACATAACATAAAAGTTTTCGTTTGCTTGCCCGACGCCTACGGACTTTCGATCTCTTCGATCGGAGCAGCAGTTTGGCGTCAAAGTCGAAAAAACGATTTTGGCGGTTTTTCGGGTCTGGAGGGCAGACGGTCGGAGCTAGCGGCTCGGTTAGACGTCGCTCAGGTGCGCCTCGTAATTCCTCACCGTCCGGTACCGGGTACAGCCCTCTAGCTTCCATGGTCCGGGAAAAAATCGCCGAAAACCGCGAAAAATGGCAGATTTCCAAATTCTAAGTCCGTTAAAAAATTTTTATTTTTTTTTATTTTTTTAATGCGGTCGGTACCCCGTATTTTTGGACGCTGATTACTCTAAAGTGTCTCGTTCCTCCGTACGCGGCTTAGTTTAGGCGATACGGCCGAAAAACCGTCAAAAATAGTGCTTCCGCGCCCCTAGCGGCGGCGCTATGAGATACTACCCGACCGTCTGCTAGTCGTAGGTAGATCTCGGGACGGCGCATGCAGCGGTGCAAGAATCGTCTCGATATCTCTGGTAGTTTAGGAGAAAATCGCGAAAAACCGGTTCCCGATCGGCGAAAAAGTTACAAGTCCAACTTTTAGCATGTACGGACACACCGGGACGCTGTAGCGTCGTCGTTAGGCGTAGCGCCGCAATGGATACGTGCACACTTGTAGTACTCGGAACGCGCTATCCAATGGTGTAACTGCGGGCTCTCTACCTCTAACGGCTGAATAGATATTAGCGTTAGCAAAATGTTAGAACTTATTTATTTTTTTTAATTCTTCTCGTGTGTCGTTTAAAGCGTATTTTGGGTCGCTGATCACGAATATGTGGTCGGTTCGTCTGTAGCGCTTTTAGTTTGGCCGCTAGGGCCGAAAAACAAAAATACAATATTAAACACAATAGGAAAGGTACAAGAGAAATTAATATTAAAAAGGATAAAGGAATATCGAATTATGATAGGCATGACCCAGAAACAATTTGGCTTCAGAAAGGGGAAATCCACTGAAGTGGCCATAAATGTGGCGTTAGAAGCGATAAAAAGAAGTACAAATAAATATGTATTAGGAGTATTCATTGACATCGCTGGAGCCTTTGACAACTTATGGTGGCCGTATCTATTTAAAATCATGGAAGCGAAACAATACCCAAAAGTTCTATACAATGTACTCAGAGATTATTGTCAAGATAGACGGGTACATGTCACCGGCAGAGATGGAAAAATTACAAGAGAAATTACCAAAGGTTGCCCACAGGGATCCATTTTGGGGCCCCTCTTCTGGGACATCATGACGGAGCCAATACTAGAAGAATTAGCCGTATCACAAGATGTCAGCGAAATTGTTGCCTATGCAGATGACATTCTGATTATTACAGAGGCAGATAGTAGGATGGAGTTAGAGAGAAAAACGAATTCAACTTTAAAGAAATGTAACAACTGCTGTAATCAAGCCAAATTAAAATATCAGCGAACAAATCTGCCTATGTACTAATGAAAGGAGCGTTAATTAGGGACCCGACTATTAAGATAGATAGTGAAAATATAAAAAGGGAAAAGGTAATTAAATATCTTGGAATACACCTGGATGATAAGAGAAACTTTGAGCAACACATAAAGAAAACCAAAGAAAAAACTATAAAAATAATGATGAAATTGTCTACTTTAGCAACGATAACATTTAAATTACCGCCAAAGGCTATAACTTCATACCACATGAGTTTTGTCGTGCGAATAACCGCATATGGAGCAGGGGTATGGGCTGATAGAGTTAATATAAAAAAGAATGTGAAGATGATACGATCCATAGAGAGAACAGGATTATTGAAATGTATTGGAGCCGTTAAGACCACATCTACCATGGCACTATTAATTGCAGTGGGGACATGGCCATTGGACTTGATAATCAAACAGCAAGGAGCCAACTGTCGGGTTAAAAAAGGGGACTTGAGTAAAGTATTAGGATATCCGTGCTCTACCAAAAAGGAAATAAATCAGAGACTTATAGAAGAATGGCAGCAAGAATGGAACAACATAGAGGAAGGTACAATTTGTTTCCAAATATAAGAGAAAGATTACGCTTAAGACAAATACAGCCGAGAAGAGCAGGTATACAGTTTCTAACTGGCCGTGGACCATATCGGACCTGCTTCGAGAGAATTGGAAGCTCAGATGTGTGACAGCTGCACACATTGTTTGAACGCAAAAAATACAAAGATCTGTTACAACACCATAGAAGTATGCTACAAGGGAAATATGTATATGTCGTCAGATCCTGGGGACTTTAGAACACTGGAAGAAATGGCCGAGATCATCTCTGCGCGAGTCACGGAGGAATATAAACAACGACATATAGAAAGACGCGAAAGAGGAGCACCGCGGAGAAGGAGAGAGGAACAGGCAGCTGTAGAACCAAGGAGGTCAAAAAGGAATATACAAAGGGAACCAGAGGATGGAATAAGGCGAGAAAATGAAATGGAAGATCAACAGGAACAACATATTATATGTGACCAAGAAATACATCAAAGGATCAACAAGAGACGCCAATACTGGACATCCATACGCAGAATGGGAGCGGGAGCGACAAGCAGATTAGCGGTAGCCTCGGAAGAAGAGCGGAATCAGCAGACATCTGCAATAGAATAATGTTTACGAAAGAAACCTGAACTGATGGACGAATTCTCTCCAAATGATGGTGGAAACACTACAAGTCTAACCGAGAGGAATATTACTACCAATAGTCGGATAGGAAACGACAGCAAATAAATGATAGAAAGTCTTATGTCTTACCAATACTGAAGGTCTAACGGTTTATGAGAAAAGTGCGAAAAACCGGTTCCCCACAAGCGAAAAAAATACAAGTCCAACTTTTAGCATGTTCCAACACTTTGGGGCGTCGCGGCGCCGTCGTTAGGCCCAGCAGCTAAATATGCGCATGCGCGCTCATAGTACTCGGGACGCGCTATCTAACGGCGCACCCGGCGAAATTTTACCTCAAACCGTTAGACAGATATTAGCGTTAGAAAAAAATTAGAAACTTTGTTTTTGACCGGAGCGCTTTGGAGTTTATTAGCAAAGATGGAGATCTCGGGACGCTGGTCCAAGATGTCGAAACGGCGGGTCGCTAGCTGCAGTACTTTCGGAGCTATTCGAGGTCAAATTTCGGGAATTGGACGGAAAACTTCAAACGTAAATTCCGAGCGCGCCGTTGGTGGAAAGTATGGCAAACGACCCACCAAACTGTAGCTCTGGTCGAGGAGATTCATATGCTCTGTCGTTTTAGACCTCTCAGATCAACGGTTTTCGAGCTACGGCTTGCCGAAATTTGGGGTCTTCTTAACCGTTGGTCCTACGTGGTTGGTGCACATAACATAAAAGTTTTCGTTTGCTTGCCCGACGCCTACGGACTTTCGATCTCTTCGATCGGAGCAGCAGTTTGGCGTCAAAGTCGAAAAAACGATTTTGGCGGTTTTTCGGGTCTGGAGGGCAGACGGTCGGAGCTAGCGGCTCGGTTAGACGTCGCTCAGGTGCGCCTCGTAATTCCTCACCGTCCGGTACCGGGTACAGCCCTCTAGCTTCCATGGTCCGGGAAAAAATCGCCGAAAACCGCGAAAAATGGCAGATTTCCAAATTCTAAGTCCGTTAAAAAATTTTTATTTTTTTTTATTTTTTTAATGCGGTCGGTACCCCGTATTTTTGGACGCTGATTACTCTAAAGTGTCTCGTTCCTCCGTACGCGGCTTAGTTTAGGCGATACGGCCGAAAAACCGTCAAAAATAGTGCTTCCGCGCCCCTAGCGGCGGCGCTATGAGATACTACCCGACCGTCTGCTAGTCGTAGGTAGATCTCGGGACGGCGCATGCAGCGGTGCAAGAATCGTCTCGATATCTCTGGTAGTTTAGGAGAAAATCGCGAAAAACCGGTTCCCGATCGGCGAAAAAGTTACAAGTCCAACTTTTAGCATGTACGGACACACCGGGACGCTGTAGCGTCGTCGTTAGGCGTAGCGCCGCAATGGATACGTGCACACTTGTAGTACTCGGAACGCGCTATCCAATGGTGTAACTGCGGGCTCTCTACCTCTAACGGCTGAATAGATATTAGCGTTAGCAAAATGTTAGAACTTATTTATTTTTTTTAATTCTTCTCGTGTGTCGTTTAAAGCGTATTTTGGGTCGCTGATCACGAATATGTGGTCGGTTCGTCTGTAGCGCTTTTAGTTTGGCCGCTAGGGCCGAAAAACAAAAATACAATATTAAACACAATAGGAAAGGTACAAGAGAAATTAATATTAAAAAGGATAAAGGAATATCGAATTATGATAGGCATGACCCAGAAACAATTTGGCTTCAGAAAGGGGAAATCCACTGAAGTGGCCATAAATGTGGCGTTAGAAGCGATAAAAAGAAGTACAAATAAATATGTATTAGGAGTATTCATTGACATCGCTGGAGCCTTTGACAACTTATGGTGGCCGTATCTATTTAAAATCATGGAAGCGAAACAATACCCAAAAGTTCTATACAATGTACTCAGAGATTATTGTCAAGATAGACGGGTACATGTCACCGGCAGAGATGGAAAAATTACAAGAGAAATTACCAAAGGTTGCCCACAGGGATCCATTTTGGGGCCCCTCTTCTGGGACATCATGACGGAGCCAATACTAGAAGAATTAGCCGTATCACAAGATGTCAGCGAAATTGTTGCCTATGCAGATGACATTCTGATTATTACAGAGGCAGATAGTAGGATGGAGTTAGAGAGAAAAACGAATTCAACTTTAAAGAAATGTAACAACTGCTGTAATCAAGCCAAATTAAAATATCAGCGAACAAATCTGCCTATGTACTAATGAAAGGAGCGTTAATTAGGGACCCGACTATTAAGATAGATAGTGAAAATATAAAAAGGGAAAAGGTAATTAAATATCTTGGAATACACCTGGATGATAAGAGAAACTTTGAGCAACACATAAAGAAAACCAAAGAAAAAACTATAAAAATAATGATGAAATTGTCTACTTTAGCAACGATAACATTTAAATTACCGCCAAAGGCTATAACTTCATACCACATGAGTTTTGTCGTGCGAATAACCGCATATGGAGCAGGGGTATGGGCTGATAGAGTTAATATAAAAAAGAATGTGAAGATGATACGATCCATAGAGAGAACAGGATTATTGAAATGTATTGGAGCCGTTAAGACCACATCTACCATGGCACTATTAATTGCAGTGGGGACATGGCCATTGGACTTGATAATCAAACAGCAAGGAGCCAACTGTCGGGTTAAAAAAGGGGACTTGAGTAAAGTATTAGGATATCCGTGCTCTACCAAAAAGGAAATAAATCAGAGACTTATAGAAGAATGGCAGCAAGAATGGAACAACATAGAGGAAGGTACAATTTGTTTCCAAATATAAGAGAAAGATTACGCTTAAGACAAATACAGCCGAGAAGAGCAGGTATACAGTTTCTAACTGGCCGTGGACCATATCGGACCTGCTTCGAGAGAATTGGAAGCTCAGATGTGTGACAGCTGCACACATTGTTTGAACGCAAAAAATACAAAGATCTGTTACAACACCATAGAAGTATGCTACAAGGGAAATATGTATATGTCGTCAGATCCTGGGGACTTTAGAACACTGGAAGAAATGGCCGAGATCATCTCTGCGCGAGTCACGGAGGAATATAAACAACGACATATAGAAAGACGCGAAAGAGGAGCACCGCGGAGAAGGAGAGAGGAACAGGCAGCTGTAGAACCAAGGAGGTCAAAAAGGAATATACAAAGGGAACCAGAGGATGGAATAAGGCGAGAAAATGAAATGGAAGATCAACAGGAACAACATATTATATGTGACCAAGAAATACATCAAAGGATCAACAAGAGACGCCAATACTGGACATCCATACGCAGAATGGGAGCGGGAGCGACAAGCAGATTAGCGGTAGCCTCGGAAGAAGAGCGGAATCAGCAGACATCTGCAATAGAATAATGTTTACGAAAGAAACCTGAACTGATGGACGAATTCTCTCCAAATGATGGTGGAAACACTACAAGTCTAACCGAGAGGAATATTACTACCAATAGTCGGATAGGAAACGACAGCAAATAAATGATAGAAAGTCTTATGTCTTACCAATACTGAAGGTCTAACGGTTTATGAGAAAAGTGCGAAAAACCGGTTCCCCACAAGCGAAAAAAATACAAGTCCAACTTTTAGCATGTTCCAACACTTTGGGGCGTCGCGGCGCCGTCGTTAGGCCCAGCAGCTAAATATGCGCATGCGCGCTCATAGTACTCGGGACGCGCTATCTAACGGCGCACCCGGCGAAATTTTACCTCAAACCGTTAGACAGATATTAGCGTTAGAAAAAAATTAGAAACTTTGTTTTTGACCGGAGCGCTTTGGAGTTTATTAGCAAAGATGGAGATCTCGGGACGCTGGTCCAAGATGTCGAAACGGCGGGTCGCTAGCTGCAGTACTTTCGGAGCTATTCGAGGTCAAATTTCGGGAATTGGACGGAAAACTTCAAACGTAAATTCCGAGCGCGCCGTTGGTGGAAAGTATGGCAAACGACCCACCAAACTGTAGCTCTGGTCGAGGAGATTCATATGCTCTGTCGTTTTAGACCTCTCAGATCAACGGTTTTCGAGCTACGGCTTGCCGAAATTTGGGGTCTTCTTAACCGTTGGTCCTACGTGGTTGGTGCACATAACATAAAAGTTTTCGTTTGCTTGCCCGACGCCTACGGACTTTCGATCTCTTCGATCGGAGCAGCAGTTTGGCGTCAAAGTCGAAAAAACGATTTTGGCGGTTTTTCGGGTCTGGAGGGCAGACGGTCGGAGCTAGCGGCTCGGTTAGACGTCGCTCAGGTGCGCCTCATAATTCCTCACCGTCCGGTACCGGGTACAGCCCTCTAGCTTCCATGGTCCGGGAAAAAATCGCCGAAAACCGCGAAAAATGGCAGATTTCCAAATTCTAAGTCCGTTAAAAAATTTTTATTTTTTTTTATTTTTTTAATGCGGTCGGTACCCCGTATTTTTGGACGCTGATTACTCTAAAGTGTCTCGTTCCTCCGTACGCGGCTTAGTTTAGGCGATACGGCCGAAAAACCGTCAAAAATAGTGCTTCCGCGCCCCTAGCGGCGGCGCTATGAGATACTACCCGACCGTCTGCTAGTCGTAGGTAGATCTCGGGACGGCGCATGCAGCGGTGCAAGAATCGTCTCGATATCTCTGGTAGTTTAGGAGAAAATCGCGAAAAACCGGTTCCCGATCGGCGAAAAAGTTACAAGTCCAACTTTTAGCATGTACGGACACACCGGGACGCTGTAGCGTCGTCGTTAGGCGTAGCGCCGCAATGGATACGTGCACACTTGTAGTACTCGGAACGCGCTATCCAATGGTGTAACTGCGGGCTCTCTACCTCTAACGGCTGAATAGATATTAGCGTTAGCAAAATGTTAGAACTTATTTATTTTTTTTAATTCTTCTCGTGTGTCGTTTAAAGCGTATTTTGGGTCGCTGATCACGAATATGTGGTCGGTTCGTCTGTAGCGCTTTTAGTTTGGCCGCTAGGGCCGAAAAACAAAAATACAATATTAAACACAATAGGAAAGGTACAAGAGAAATTAATATTAAAAAGGATAAAGGAATATCGAATTATGATAGGCATGACCCAGAAACAATTTGGCTTCAGAAAGGGGAAATCCACTGAAGTGGCCATAAATGTGGCGTTAGAAGCGATAAAAAGAAGTACAAATAAATATGTATTAGGAGTATTCATTGACATCGCTGGAGCCTTTGACAACTTATGGTGGCCGTATCTATTTAAAATCATGGAAGCGAAACAATACCCAAAAGTTCTATACAATGTACTCAGAGATTATTGTCAAGATAGACGGGTACATGTCACCGGCAGAGATGGAAAAATTACAAGAGAAATTACCAAAGGTTGCCCACAGGGATCCATTTTGGGGCCCCTCTTCTGGGACATCATGACGGAGCCAATACTAGAAGAATTAGCCGTATCACAAGATGTCAGCGAAATTGTTGCCTATGCAGATGACATTCTGATTATTACAGAGGCAGATAGTAGGATGGAGTTAGAGAGAAAAACGAATTCAACTTTAAAGAAATGTAACAACTGCTGTAATCAAGCCAAATTAAAATATCAGCGAACAAATCTGCCTATGTACTAATGAAAGGAGCGTTAATTAGGGACCCGACTATTAAGATAGATAGTGAAAATATAAAAAGGGAAAAGGTAATTAAATATCTTGGAATACACCTGGATGATAAGAGAAACTTTGAGCAACACATAAAGAAAACCAAAGAAAAAACTATAAAAATAATGATGAAATTGTCTACTTTAGCAACGATAACATTTAAATTACCGCCAAAGGCTATAACTTCATACCACATGAGTTTTGTCGTGCGAATAACCGCATATGGAGCAGGGGTATGGGCTGATAGAGTTAATATAAAAAAGAATGTGAAGATGATACGATCCATAGAGAGAACAGGATTATTGAAATGTATTGGAGCCGTTAAGACCACATCTACCATGGCACTATTAATTGCAGTGGGGACATGGCCATTGGACTTGATAATCAAACAGCAAGGAGCCAACTGTCGGGTTAAAAAAGGGGACTTGAGTAAAGTATTAGGATATCCGTGCTCTACCAAAAAGGAAATAAATCAGAGACTTATAGAAGAATGGCAGCAAGAATGGAACAACATAGAGGAAGGTACAATTTGTTTCCAAATATAAGAGAAAGATTACGCTTAAGACAAATACAGCCGAGAAGAGCAGGTATACAGTTTCTAACTGGCCGTGGACCATATCGGACCTGCTTCGAGAGAATTGGAAGCTCAGATGTGTGACAGCTGCACACATTGTTTGAACGCAAAAAATACAAAGATCTGTTACAACACCATAGAAGTATGCTACAAGGGAAATATGTATATGTCGTCAGATCCTGGGGACTTTAGAACACTGGAAGAAATGGCCGAGATCATCTCTGCGCGAGTCACGGAGGAATATAAACAACGACATATAGAAAGACGCGAAAGAGGAGCACCGCGGAGAAGGAGAGAGGAACAGGCAGCTGTAGAACCAAGGAGGTCAAAAAGGAATATACAAAGGGAACCAGAGGATGGAATAAGGCGAGAAAATGAAATGGAAGATCAACAGGAACAACATATTATATGTGACCAAGAAATACATCAAAGGATCAACAAGAGACGCCAATACTGGACATCCATACGCAGAATGGGAGCGGGAGCGACAAGCAGATTAGCGGTAGCCTCGGAAGAAGAGCGGAATCAGCAGACATCTGCAATAGAATAATGTTTACGAAAGAAACCTGAACTGATGGACGAATTCTCTCCAAATGATGGTGGAAACACTACAAGTCTAACCGAGAGGAATATTACTACCAATAGTCGGATAGGAAACGACAGCAAATAAATGATAGAAAGTCTTATGTCTTACCAATACTGAAGGTCTAACGGTTTATGAGAAAAGTGCGAAAAACCGGTTCCCCACAAGCGAAAAAAATACAAGTCCAACTTTTAGCATGTTCCAACACTTTGGGGCGTCGCGGCGCCGTCGTTAGGCCCAGCAGCTAAATATGCGCATGCGCGCTCATAGTACTCGGGACGCGCTATCTAACGGCGCACCCGGCGAAATTTTACCTCAAACCGTTAGACAGATATTAGCGTTAGAAAAAAATTAGAAACTTTGTTTTTGACCGGAGCGCTTTGGAGTTTATTAGCAAAGATGGAGATCTCGGGACGCTGGTCCAAGATGTCGAAACGGCGGGTCGCTAGCTGCAGTACTTTCGGAGCTATTCGAGGTCAAATTTCGGGAATTGGACGGAAAACTTCAAACGTAAATTCCGAGCGCGCCGTTGGTGGAAAGTATGGCAAACGACCCACCAAACTGTAGCTCTGGTCGAGGAGATTCATATGCTCTGTCGTTTTAGACCTCTCAGATCAACGGTTTTCGAGCTACGGCTTGCCGAAATTTGGGGTCTTCTTAACCGTTGGTCCTACGTGGTTGGTGCACATAACATAAAAGTTTTCGTTTGCTTGCCCGACGCCTACGGACTTTCGATCTCTTCGATCGGAGCAGCAGTTTGGCGTCAAAGTCGAAAAAACGATTTTGGCGGTTTTTCGGGTCTGGAGGGCAGACGGTCGGAGCTAGCGGCTCGGTTAGACGTCGCTCAGGTGCGCCTCGTAATTCCTCACCGTCCGGTACCGGGTACAGCCCTCTAGCTTCCATGGTCCGGGAAAAAATCGCCGAAAACCGCGAAAAATGGCAGATTTCCAAATTCTAAGTCCGTTAAAAAATTTTTATTTTTTTTTATTTTTTTAATGCGGTCGGTACCCCGTATTTTTGGACGCTGATTACTCTAAAGTGTCTCGTTCCTCCGTACGCGGCTTAGTTTAGGCGATACGGCCGAAAAACCGTCAAAAATAGTGCTTCCGCGCCCCTAGCGGCGGCGCTATGAGATACTACCCGACCGTCTGCTAGTCGTAGGTAGATCTCGGGACGGCGCATGCAGCGGTGCAAGAATCGTCTCGATATCTCTGGTAGTTTAGGAGAAAATCGCGAAAAACCGGTTCCCGATCGGCGAAAAAGTTACAAGTCCAACTTTTAGCATGTACGGACACACCGGGACGCTGTAGCGTCGTCGTTAGGCGTAGCGCCGCAATGGATACGTGCACACTTGTAGTACTCGGAACGCGCTATCCAATGGTGTAACTGCGGGCTCTCTACCTCTAACGGCTGAATAGATATTAGCGTTAGCAAAATGTTAGAACTTATTTATTTTTTTTAATTCTTCTCGTGTGTCGTTTAAAGCGTATTTTGGGTCGCTGATCACGAATATGTGGTCGGTTCGTCTGTAGCGCTTTTAGTTTGGCCGCTAGGGCCGAAAAACAAAAATACAATATTAAACACAATAGGAAAGGTACAAGAGAAATTAATATTAAAAAGGATAAAGGAATATCGAATTATGATAGGCATGACCCAGAAACAATTTGGCTTCAGAAAGGGGAAATCCACTGAAGTGGCCATAAATGTGGCGTTAGAAGCGATAAAAAGAAGTACAAATAAATATGTATTAGGAGTATTCATTGACATCGCTGGAGCCTTTGACAACTTATGGTGGCCGTATCTATTTAAAATCATGGAAGCGAAACAATACCCAAAAGTTCTATACAATGTACTCAGAGATTATTGTCAAGATAGACGGGTACATGTCACCGGCAGAGATGGAAAAATTACAAGAGAAATTACCAAAGGTTGCCCACAGGGATCCATTTTGGGGCCCCTCTTCTGGGACATCATGACGGAGCCAATACTAGAAGAATTAGCCGTATCACAAGATGTCAGCGAAATTGTTGCCTATGCAGATGACATTCTGATTATTACAGAGGCAGATAGTAGGATGGAGTTAGAGAGAAAAACGAATTCAACTTTAAAGAAATGTAACAACTGCTGTAATCAAGCCAAATTAAAATATCAGCGAACAAATCTGCCTATGTACTAATGAAAGGAGCGTTAATTAGGGACCCGACTATTAAGATAGATAGTGAAAATATAAAAAGGGAAAAGGTAATTAAATATCTTGGAATACACCTGGATGATAAGAGAAACTTTGAGCAACACATAAAGAAAACCAAAGAAAAAACTATAAAAATAATGATGAAATTGTCTACTTTAGCAACGATAACATTTAAATTACCGCCAAAGGCTATAACTTCATACCACATGAGTTTTGTCGTGCGAATAACCGCATATGGAGCAGGGGTATGGGCTGATAGAGTTAATATAAAAAAGAATGTGAAGATGATACGATCCATAGAGAGAACAGGATTATTGAAATGTATTGGAGCCGTTAAGACCACATCTACCATGGCACTATTAATTGCAGTGGGGACATGGCCATTGGACTTGATAATCAAACAGCAAGGAGCCAACTGTCGGGTTAAAAAAGGGGACTTGAGTAAAGTATTAGGATATCCGTGCTCTACCAAAAAGGAAATAAATCAGAGACTTATAGAAGAATGGCAGCAAGAATGGAACAACATAGAGGAAGGTACAATTTGTTTCCAAATATAAGAGAAAGATTACGCTTAAGACAAATACAGCCGAGAAGAGCAGGTATACAGTTTCTAACTGGCCGTGGACCATATCGGACCTGCTTCGAGAGAATTGGAAGCTCAGATGTGTGACAGCTGCACACATTGTTTGAACGCAAAAAATACAAAGATCTGTTACAACACCATAGAAGTATGCTACAAGGGAAATATGTATATGTCGTCAGATCCTGGGGACTTTAGAACACTGGAAGAAATGGCCGAGATCATCTCTGCGCGAGTCACGGAGGAATATAAACAACGACATATAGAAAGACGCGAAAGAGGAGCACCGCGGAGAAGGAGAGAGGAACAGGCAGCTGTAGAACCAAGGAGGTCAAAAAGGAATATACAAAGGGAACCAGAGGATGGAATAAGGCGAGAAAATGAAATGGAAGATCAACAGGAACAACATATTATATGTGACCAAGAAATACATCAAAGGATCAACAAGAGACGCCAATACTGGACATCCATACGCAGAATGGGAGCGGGAGCGACAAGCAGATTAGCGGTAGCCTCGGAAGAAGAGCGGAATCAGCAGACATCTGCAATAGAATAATGTTTACGAAAGAAACCTGAACTGATGGACGAATTCTCTCCAAATGATGGTGGAAACACTACAAGTCTAACCGAGAGGAATATTACTACCAATAGTCGGATAGGAAACGACAGCAAATAAATGATAGAAAGTCTTATGTCTTACCAATACTGAAGGTCTAACGGTTTATGAGAAAAGTGCGAAAAACCGGTTCCCCACAAGCGAAAAAAATACAAGTCCAACTTTTAGCATGTTCCAACACTTTGGGGCGTCGCGGCGCCGTCGTTAGGCCCAGCAGCTAAATATGCGCATGCGCGCTCATAGTACTCGGGACGCGCTATCTAACGGCGCACCCGGCGAAATTTTACCTCAAACCGTTAGACAGATATTAGCGTTAGAAAAAAATTAGAAACTTTGTTTTTGACCGGAGCGCTTTGGAGTTTATTAGCAAAGATGGAGATCTCGGGACGCTGGTCCAAGATGTCGAAACGGCGGGTCGCTAGCTGCAGTACTTTCGGAGCTATTCGAGGTCAAATTTCGGGAATTGGACGGAAAACTTCAAACGTAAATTCCGAGCGCGCCGTTGGTGGAAAGTATGGCAAACGACCCACCAAACTGTAGCTCTGGTCGAGGAGATTCATATGCTCTGTCGTTTTAGACCTCTCAGATCAACGGTTTTCGAGCTACGGCTTGCCGAAATTTGGGGTCTTCTTAACCGTTGGTCCTACGTGGTTGGTGCACATAACATAAAAGTTTTCGTTTGCTTGCCCGACGCCTACGGACTTTCGATCTCTTCGATCGGAGCAGCAGTTTGGCGTCAAAGTCGAAAAAACGATTTTGGCGGTTTTTCGGGTCTGGAGGGCAGACGGTCGGAGCTAGCGGCTCGGTTAGACGTCGCTCAGGTGCGCCTCGTAATTCCTCACCGTCCGGTACCGGGTACAGCCCTCTAGCTTCCATGGTCCGGGAAAAAATCGCCGAAAACCGCGAAAAATGGCAGATTTCCAAATTCTAAGTCCGTTAAAAAATTTTTATTTTTTTTTATTTTTTTAATGCGGTCGGTACCCCGTATTTTTGGACGCTGATTACTCTAAAGTGTCTCGTTCCTCCGTACGCGGCTTAGTTTAGGCGATACGGCCGAAAAACCGTCAAAAATAGTGCTTCCGCGCCCCTAGCGGCGGCGCTATGAGATACTACCCGACCGTCTGCTAGTCGTAGGTAGATCTCGGGACGGCGCATGCAGCGGTGCAAGAATCGTCTCGATATCTCTGGTAGTTTAGGAGAAAATCGCGAAAAACCGGTTCCCGATCGGCGAAAAAGTTACAAGTCCAACTTTTAGCATGTACGGACACACCGGGACGCTGTAGCGTCGTCGTTAGGCGTAGCGCCGCAATGGATACGTGCACACTTGTAGTACTCGGAACGCGCTATCCAATGGTGTAACTGCGGGCTCTCTACCTCTAACGGCTGAATAGATATTAGCGTTAGCAAAATGTTAGAACTTATTTATTTTTTTTAATTCTTCTCGTGTGTCGTTTAAAGCGTATTTTGGGTCGCTGATCACGAATATGTGGTCGGTTCGTCTGTAGCGCTTTTAGTTTGGCCGCTAGGGCCGAAAAACAAAAATACAATATTAAACACAATAGGAAAGGTACAAGAGAAATTAATATTAAAAAGGATAAAGGAATATCGAATTATGATAGGCATGACCCAGAAACAATTTGGCTTCAGAAAGGGGAAATCCACTGAAGTGGCCATAAATGTGGCGTTAGAAGCGATAAAAAGAAGTACAAATAAATATGTATTAGGAGTATTCATTGACATCGCTGGAGCCTTTGACAACTTATGGTGGCCGTATCTATTTAAAATCATGGAAGCGAAACAATACCCAAAAGTTCTATACAATGTACTCAGAGATTATTGTCAAGATAGACGGGTACATGTCACCGGCAGAGATGGAAAAATTACAAGAGAAATTACCAAAGGTTGCCCACAGGGATCCATTTTGGGGCCCCTCTTCTGGGACATCATGACGGAGCCAATACTAGAAGAATTAGCCGTATCACAAGATGTCAGCGAAATTGTTGCCTATGCAGATGACATTCTGATTATTACAGAGGCAGATAGTAGGATGGAGTTAGAGAGAAAAACGAATTCAACTTTAAAGAAATGTAACAACTGCTGTAATCAAGCCAAATTAAAATATCAGCGAACA
Organism: Mantis religiosa; assembly: GCA_030765055.1. Classification (NCBI taxonomy): domain Eukaryota; kingdom Metazoa; phylum Arthropoda; class Insecta; order Mantodea; family Mantidae; genus Mantis; species Mantis religiosa. The sequence goes on along the minus strand of JAUKNK010000671.1, from coordinate 25,948 downwards.
AATCTGCCTATGTACTAATGAAAGGAGCGTTAATTAGGGACCCGACTATTAAGATAGATAGTGAAAATATAAAAAGGGAAAAGGTAATTAAATATCTTGGAATACACCTGGATGATAAGAGAAACTTTGAGCAACACATAAAGAAAACCAAAGAAAAAACTATAAAAATAATGATGAAATTGTCTACTTTAGCAACGATAACATTTAAATTACCGCCAAAGGCTATAACTTCATACCACATGAGTTTTGTCGTGCGAATAACCGCATATGGAGCAGGGGTATGGGCTGATAGAGTTAATATAAAAAAGAATGTGAAGATGATACGATCCATAGAGAGAACAGGATTATTGAAATGTATTGGAGCCGTTAAGACCACATCTACCATGGCACTATTAATTGCAGTGGGGACATGGCCATTGGACTTGATAATCAAACAGCAAGGAGCCAACTGTCGGGTTAAAAAAGGGGACTTGAGTAAAGTATTAGGATATCCGTGCTCTACCAAAAAGGAAATAAATCAGAGACTTATAGAAGAATGGCAGCAAGAATGGAACAACATAGAGGAAGGTACAATTTGTTTCCAAATATAAGAGAAAGATTACGCTTAAGACAAATACAGCCGAGAAGAGCAGGTATACAGTTTCTAACTGGCCGTGGACCATATCGGACCTGCTTCGAGAGAATTGGAAGCTCAGATGTGTGACAGCTGCACACATTGTTTGAACGCAAAAAATACAAAGATCTGTTACAACACCATAGAAGTATGCTACAAGGGAAATATGTATATGTCGTCAGATCCTGGGGACTTTAGAACACTGGAAGAAATGGCCGAGATCATCTCTGCGCGAGTCACGGAGGAATATAAACAACGACATATAGAAAGACGCGAAAGAGGAGCACCGCGGAGAAGGAGAGAGGAACAGGCAGCTGTAGAACCAAGGAGGTCAAAAAGGAATATACAAAGGGAACCAGAGGATGGAATAAGGCGAGAAAATGAAATGGAAGATCAACAGGAACAACATATTATATGTGACCAAGAAATACATCAAAGGATCAACAAGAGACGCCAATACTGGACATCCATACGCAGAATGGGAGCGGGAGCGACAAGCAGATTAGCGGTAGCCTCGGAAGAAGAGCGGAATCAGCAGACATCTGCAATAGAATAATGTTTACGAAAGAAACCTGAACTGATGGACGAATTCTCTCCAAATGATGGTGGAAACACTACAAGTCTAACCGAGAGGAATATTACTACCAATAGTCGGATAGGAAACGACAGCAAATAAATGATAGAAAGTCTTATGTCTTACCAATACTGAAGGTCTAACGGTTTATGAGAAAAGTGCGAAAAACCGGTTCCCCACAAGCGAAAAAAATACAAGTCCAACTTTTAGCATGTTCCAACACTTTGGGGCGTCGCGGCGCCGTCGTTAGGCCCAGCAGCTAAATATGCGCATGCGCGCTCATAGTACTCGGGACGCGCTATCTAACGGCGCACCCGGCGAAATTTTACCTCAAACCGTTAGACAGATATTAGCGTTAGAAAAAAATTAGAAACTTTGTTTTTGACCGGAGCGCTTTGGAGTTTATTAGCAAAGATGGAGATCTCGGGACGCTGGTCCAAGATGTCGAAACGGCGGGTCGCTAGCTGCAGTACTTTCGGAGCTATTCGAGGTCAAATTTCGGGAATTGGACGGAAAACTTCAAACGTAAATTCCGAGCGCGCCGTTGGTGGAAAGTATGGCAAACGACCCACCAAACTGTAGCTCTGGTCGAGGAGATTCATATGCTCTGTCGTTTTAGACCTCTCAGATCAACGGTTTTCGAGCTACGGCTTGCCGAAATTTGGGGTCTTCTTAACCGTTGGTCCTACGTGGTTGGTGCACATAACATAAAAGTTTTCGTTTGCTTGCCCGACGCCTACGGACTTTCGATCTCTTCGATCGGAGCAGCAGTTTGGCGTCAAAGTCGAAAAAACGATTTTGGCGGTTTTTCGGGTCTGGAGGGCAGACGGTCGGAGCTAGCGGCTCGGTTAGACGTCGCTCAGGTGCGCCTCATAATTCCTCACCGTCCGGTACCGGGTACAGCCCTCTAGCTTCCATGGTCCGGGAAAAAATCGCCGAAAACCGCGAAAAATGGCAGATTTCCAAATTCTAAGTCCGTTAAAAAATTTTTATTTTTTTTTATTTTTTTAATGCGGTCGGTACCCCGTATTTTTGGACGCTGATTACTCTAAAGTGTCTCGTTCCTCCGTACGCGGCTTAGTTTAGGCGATACGGCCGAAAAACCGTCAAAAATAGTGCTTCCGCGCCCCTAGCGGCGGCGCTATGAGATACTACCCGACCGTCTGCTAGTCGTAGGTAGATCTCGGGACGGCGCATGCAGCGGTGCAAGAATCGTCTCGATATCTCTGGTAGTTTAGGAGAAAATCGCGAAAAACCGGTTCCCGATCGGCGAAAAAGTTACAAGTCCAACTTTTAGCATGTACGGACACACCGGGACGCTGTAGCGTCGTCGTTAGGCGTAGCGCCGCAATGGATACGTGCACACTTGTAGTACTCGGAACGCGCTATCCAATGGTGTAACTGCGGGCTCTCTACCTCTAACGGCTGAATAGATATTAGCGTTAGCAAAATGTTAGAACTTATTTATTTTTTTTAATTCTTCTCGTGTGTCGTTTAAAGCGTATTTTGGGTCGCTGATCACGAATATGTGGTCGGTTCGTCTGTAGCGCTTTTAGTTTGGCCGCTAGGGCCGAAAAACAAAAATACAATATTAAACACAATAGGAAAGGTACAAGAGAAATTAATATTAAAAAGGATAAAGGAATATCGAATTATGATAGGCATGACCCAGAAACAATTTGGCTTCAGAAAGGGGAAATCCACTGAAGTGGCCATAAATGTGGCGTTAGAAGCGATAAAAAGAAGTACAAATAAATATGTATTAGGAGTATTCATTGACATCGCTGGAGCCTTTGACAACTTATGGTGGCCGTATCTATTTAAAATCATGGAAGCGAAACAATACCCAAAAGTTCTATACAATGTACTCAGAGATTATTGTCAAGATAGACGGGTACATGTCACCGGCAGAGATGGAAAAATTACAAGAGAAATTACCAAAGGTTGCCCACAGGGATCCATTTTGGGGCCCCTCTTCTGGGACATCATGACGGAGCCAATACTAGAAGAATTAGCCGTATCACAAGATGTCAGCGAAATTGTTGCCTATGCAGATGACATTCTGATTATTACAGAGGCAGATAGTAGGATGGAGTTAGAGAGAAAAACGAATTCAACTTTAAAGAAATGTAACAACTGCTGTAATCAAGCCAAATTAAAATATCAGCGAACAAATCTGCCTATGTACTAATGAAAGGAGCGTTAATTAGGGACCCGACTATTAAGATAGATAGTGAAAATATAAAAAGGGAAAAGGTAATTAAATATCTTGGAATACACCTGGATGATAAGAGAAACTTTGAGCAACACATAAAGAAAACCAAAGAAAAAACTATAAAAATAATGATGAAATTGTCTACTTTAGCAACGATAACATTTAAATTACCGCCAAAGGCTATAACTTCATACCACATGAGTTTTGTCGTGCGAATAACCGCATATGGAGCAGGGGTATGGGCTGATAGAGTTAATATAAAAAAGAATGTGAAGATGATACGATCCATAGAGAGAACAGGATTATTGAAATGTATTGGAGCCGTTAAGACCACATCTACCATGGCACTATTAATTGCAGTGGGGACATGGCCATTGGACTTGATAATCAAACAGCAAGGAGCCAACTGTCGGGTTAAAAAAGGGGACTTGAGTAAAGTATTAGGATATCCGTGCTCTACCAAAAAGGAAATAAATCAGAGACTTATAGAAGAATGGCAGCAAGAATGGAACAACATAGAGGAAGGTACAATTTGTTTCCAAATATAAGAGAAAGATTACGCTTAAGACAAATACAGCCGAGAAGAGCAGGTATACAGTTTCTAACTGGCCGTGGACCATATCGGACCTGCTTCGAGAGAATTGGAAGCTCAGATGTGTGACAGCTGCACACATTGTTTGAACGCAAAAAATACAAAGATCTGTTACAACACCATAGAAGTATGCTACAAGGGAAATATGTATATGTCGTCAGATCCTGGGGACTTTAGAACACTGGAAGAAATGGCCGAGATCATCTCTGCGCGAGTCACGGAGGAATATAAACAACGACATATAGAAAGACGCGAAAGAGGAGCACCGCGGAGAAGGAGAGAGGAACAGGCAGCTGTAGAACCAAGGAGGTCAAAAAGGAATATACAAAGGGAACCAGAGGATGGAATAAGGCGAGAAAATGAAATGGAAGATCAACAGGAACAACATATTATATGTGACCAAGAAATACATCAAAGGATCAACAAGAGACGCCAATACTGGACATCCATACGCAGAATGGGAGCGGGAGCGACAAGCAGATTAGCGGTAGCCTCGGAAGAAGAGCGGAATCAGCAGACATCTGCAATAGAATAATGTTTACGAAAGAAACCTGAACTGATGGACGAATTCTCTCCAAATGATGGTGGAAACACTACAAGTCTAACCGAGAGGAATATTACTACCAATAGTCGGATAGGAAACGACAGCAAATAAATGATAGAAAGTCTTATGTCTTACCAATACTGAAGGTCTAACGGTTTATGAGAAAAGTGCGAAAAACCGGTTCCCCACAAGCGAAAAAAATACAAGTCCAACTTTTAGCATGTTCCAACACTTTGGGGCGTCGCGGCGCCGTCGTTAGGCCCAGCAGCTAAATATGCGCATGCGCGCTCATAGTACTCGGGACGCGCTATCTAACGGCGCACCCGGCGAAATTTTACCTCAAACCGTTAGACAGATATTAGCGTTAGAAAAAAATTAGAAACTTTGTTTTTGACCGGAGCGCTTTGGAGTTTATTAGCAAAGATGGAGATCTCGGGACGCTGGTCCAAGATGTCGAAACGGCGGGTCGCTAGCTGCAGTACTTTCGGAGCTATTCGAGGTCAAATTTCGGGAATTGGACGGAAAACTTCAAACGTAAATTCCGAGCGCGCCGTTGGTGGAAAGTATGGCAAACGACCCACCAAACTGTAGCTCTGGTCGAGGAGATTCATATGCTCTGTCGTTTTAGACCTCTCAGATCAACGGTTTTCGAGCTACGGCTTGCCGAAATTTGGGGTCTTCTTAACCGTTGGTCCTACGTGGTTGGTGCACATAACATAAAAGTTTTCGTTTGCTTGCCCGACGCCTACGGACTTTCGATCTCTTCGATCGGAGCAGCAGTTTGGCGTCAAAGTCGAAAAAACGATTTTGGCGGTTTTTCGGGTCTGGAGGGCAGACGGTCGGAGCTAGCGGCTCGGTTAGACGTCGCTCAGGTGCGCCTCGTAATTCCTCACCGTCCGGTACCGGGTACAGCCCTCTAGCTTCCATGGTCCGGGAAAAAATCGCCGAAAACCGCGAAAAATGGCAGATTTCCAAATTCTAAGTCCGTTAAAAAATTTTTATTTTTTTTTATTTTTTTAATGCGGTCGGTACCCCGTATTTTTGGACGCTGATTACTCTAAAGTGTCTCGTTCCTCCGTACGCGGCTTAGTTTAGGCGATACGGCCGAAAAACCGTCAAAAATAGTGCTTCCGCGCCCCTAGCGGCGGCGCTATGAGATACTACCCGACCGTCTGCTAGTCGTAGGTAGATCTCGGGACGGCGCATGCAGCGGTGCAAGAATCGTCTCGATATCTCTGGTAGTTTAGGAGAAAATCGCGAAAAACCGGTTCCCGATCGGCGAAAAAGTTACAAGTCCAACTTTTAGCATGTACGGACACACCGGGACGCTGTAGCGTCGTCGTTAGGCGTAGCGCCGCAATGGATACGTGCACACTTGTAGTACTCGGAACGCGCTATCCAATGGTGTAACTGCGGGCTCTCTACCTCTAACGGCTGAATAGATATTAGCGTTAGCAAAATGTTAGAACTTATTTATTTTTTTTAATTCTTCTCGTGTGTCGTTTAAAGCGTATTTTGGGTCGCTGATCACGAATATGTGGTCGGTTCGTCTGTAGCGCTTTTAGTTTGGCCGCTAGGGCCGAAAAACAAAAATACAATATTAAACACAATAGGAAAGGTACAAGAGAAATTAATATTAAAAAGGATAAAGGAATATCGAATTATGATAGGCATGACCCAGAAACAATTTGGCTTCAGAAAGGGGAAATCCACTGAAGTGGCCATAAATGTGGCGTTAGAAGCGATAAAAAGAAGTACAAATAAATATGTATTAGGAGTATTCATTGACATCGCTGGAGCCTTTGACAACTTATGGTGGCCGTATCTATTTAAAATCATGGAAGCGAAACAATACCCAAAAGTTCTATACAATGTACTCAGAGATTATTGTCAAGATAGACGGGTACATGTCACCGGCAGAGATGGAAAAATTACAAGAGAAATTACCAAAGGTTGCCCACAGGGATCCATTTTGGGGCCCCTCTTCTGGGACATCATGACGGAGCCAATACTAGAAGAATTAGCCGTATCACAAGATGTCAGCGAAATTGTTGCCTATGCAGATGACATTCTGATTATTACAGAGGCAGATAGTAGGATGGAGTTAGAGAGAAAAACGAATTCAACTTTAAAGAAATGTAACAACTGCTGTAATCAAGCCAAATTAAAATATCAGCGAACAAATCTGCCTATGTACTAATGAAAGGAGCGTTAATTAGGGACCCGACTATTAAGATAGATAGTGAAAATATAAAAAGGGAAAAGGTAATTAAATATCTTGGAATACACCTGGATGATAAGAGAAACTTTGAGCAACACATAAAGAAAACCAAAGAAAAAACTATAAAAATAATGATGAAATTGTCTACTTTAGCAACGATAACATTTAAATTACCGCCAAAGGCTATAACTTCATACCACATGAGTTTTGTCGTGCGAATAACCGCATATGGAGCAGGGGTATGGGCTGATAGAGTTAATATAAAAAAGAATGTGAAGATGATACGATCCATAGAGAGAACAGGATTATTGAAATGTATTGGAGCCGTTAAGACCACATCTACCATGGCACTATTAATTGCAGTGGGGACATGGCCATTGGACTTGATAATCAAACAGCAAGGAGCCAACTGTCGGGTTAAAAAAGGGGACTTGAGTAAAGTATTAGGATATCCGTGCTCTACCAAAAAGGAAATAAATCAGAGACTTATAGAAGAATGGCAGCAAGAATGGAACAACATAGAGGAAGGTACAATTTGTTTCCAAATATAAGAGAAAGATTACGCTTAAGACAAATACAGCCGAGAAGAGCAGGTATACAGTTTCTAACTGGCCGTGGACCATATCGGACCTGCTTCGAGAGAATTGGAAGCTCAGATATGTGACAGCTGCACACATTGTTTGAACGCAAAAAATACAAAGATCTGTTACAACACCATAGAAGTATGCTACAAGGGAAATATGTATATGTCGTCAGATCCTGGGGACTTTAGAACACTGGAAGAAATGGCCGAGATCATCTCTGCGCGAGTCACGGAGGAATATAAACAACGACATATAGAAAGACGCGAAAGAGGAGCACCGCGGAGAAGGAGAGAGGAACAGGCAGCTGTAGAACCAAGGAGGTCAAAAAGGAATATACAAAGGGAACCAGAGGATGGAATAAGGCGAGAAAATGAAATGGAAGATCAACAGGAACAACATATTATATGTGACCAAGAAATACATCAAAGGATCAACAAGAGACGCCAATACTGGACATCCATACGCAGAATGGGAGCGGGAGCGACAAGCAGATTAGCGGTAGCCTCGGAAGAAGAGCGGAATCAGCAGACATCTGCAATAGAATAATGTTTACGAAAGAAACCTGAACTGATGGACGAATTCTCTCCAAATGATGGTGGAAACACTACAAGTCTAACCGAGAGGAATATTACTACCAATAGTCGGATAGGAAACGACAGCAAATAAATGATAGAAAGTCTTATGTCTTACCAATACTGAAGGTCTAACGGTTTATGAGAAAAGTGCGAAAAACCGGTTCCCCACAAGCGAAAAAAATACAAGTCCAACTTTTAGCATGTTCCAACACTTTGGGGCGTCGCGGCGCCGTCGTTAGGCCCAGCAGCTAAATATGCGCATGCGCGCTCATAGTACTCGGGACGCGCTATCTAACGGCGCACCCGGCGAAATTTTACCTCAAACCGTTAGACAGATATTAGCGTTAGAAAAAAATTAGAAACTTTGTTTTTGACCGGAGCGCTTTGGAGTTTATTAGCAAAGATGGAGATCTCGGGACGCTGGTCCAAGATGTCGAAACGGCGGGTCGCTAGCTGCAGTACTTTCGGAGCTATTCGAGGTCAAATTTCGGGAATTGGACGGAAAACTTCAAACGTAAATTCCGAGCGCGCCGTTGGTGGAAAGTATGGCAAACGACCCACCAAACTGTAGCTCTGGTCGAGGAGATTCATATGCTCTGTCGTTTTAGACCTCTCAGATCAACGGTTTTCGAGCTACGGCTTGCCGAAATTTGGGGTCTTCTTAACCGTTGGTCCTACGTGGTTGGTGCACATAACATAAAAGTTTTCGTTTGCTTGCCCGACGCCTACGGACTTTCGATCTCTTCGATCGGAGCAGCAGTTTGGCGTCAAAGTCGAAAAAACGATTTTGGCGGTTTTTCGGGTCTGGAGGGCAGACGGTCGGAGCTAGCGGCTCGGTTAGACGTCGCTCAGGTGCGCCTCGTAATTCCTCACCGTCCGGTACCGGGTACAGCCCTCTAGCTTCCATGGTCCGGGAAAAAATCGCCGAAAACCGCGAAAAATGGCAGATTTCCAAATTCTAAGTCCGTTAAAAAATTTTTATTTTTTTTTATTTTTTTAATGCGGTCGGTACCCCGTATTTTTGGACGCTGATTACTCTAAAGTGTCTCGTTCCTCCGTACGCGGCTTAGTTTAGGCGATACGGCCGAAAAACCGTCAAAAATAGTGCTTCCGCGCCCCTAGCGGCGGCGCTATGAGATACTACCCGACCGTCTGCTAGTCGTAGGTAGATCTCGGGACGGCGCATGCAGCGGTGCAAGAATCGTCTCGATATCTCTGGTAGTTTAGGAGAAAATCGCGAAAAACCGGTTCCCGATCGGCGAAAAAGTTACAAGTCCAACTTTTAGCATGTACGGACACACCGGGACGCTGTAGCGTCGTCGTTAGGCGTAGCGCCGCAATGGATACGTGCACACTTGTAGTACTCGGAACGCGCTATCCAATGGTGTAACTGCGGGCTCTCTACCTCTAACGGCTGAATAGATATTAGCGTTAGCAAAATGTTAGAACTTATTTATTTTTTTTAATTCTTCTCGTGTGTCGTTTAAAGCGTATTTTGGGTCGCTGATCACGAATATGTGGTCGGTTCGTCTGTAGCGCTTTTAGTTTGGCCGCTAGGGCCGAAAAACAAAAATACAATATTAAACACAATAGGAAAGGTACAAGAGAAATTAATATTAAAAAGGATAAAGGAATATCGAATTATGATAGGCATGACCCAGAAACAATTTGGCTTCAGAAAGGGGAAATCCACTGAAGTGGCCATAAATGTGGCGTTAGAAGCGATAAAAAGAAGTACAAATAAATATGTATTAGGAGTATTCATTGACATCGCTGGAGCCTTTGACAACTTATGGTGGCCGTATCTATTTAAAATCATGGAAGCGAAACAATACCCAAAAGTTCTATACAATGTACTCAGAGATTATTGTCAAGATAGACGGGTACATGTCACCGGCAGAGATGGAAAAATTACAAGAGAAATTACCAAAGGTTGCCCACAGGGATCCATTTTGGGGCCCCTCTTCTGGGACATCATGACGGAGCCAATACTAGAAGAATTAGCCGTATCACAAGATGTCAGCGAAATTGTTGCCTATGCAGATGACATTCTGATTATTACAGAGGCAGATAGTAGGATGGAGTTAGAGAGAAAAACGAATTCAACTTTAAAGAAATGTAACAACTGCTGTAATCAAGCCAAATTAAAATATCAGCGAACAAATCTGCCTATGTACTAATGAAAGGAGCGTTAATTAGGGACCCGACTATTAAGATAGATAGTGAAAATATAAAAAGGGAAAAGGTAATTAAATATCTTGGAATACACCTGGATGATAAGAGAAACTTTGAGCAACACATAAAGAAAACCAAAGAAAAAACTATAAAAATAATGATGAAATTGTCTACTTTAGCAACGATAACATTTAAATTACCGCCAAAGGCTATAACTTCATACCACATGAGTTTTGTCGTGCGAATAACCGCATATGGAGCAGGGGTATGGGCTGATAGAGTTAATATAAAAAAGAATGTGAAGATGATACGATCCATAGAGAGAACAGGATTATTGAAATGTATTGGAGCCGTTAAGACCACATCTACCATGGCACTATTAATTGCAGTGGGGACATGGCCATTGGACTTGATAATCAAACAGCAAGGAGCCAACTGTCGGGTTAAAAAAGGGGACTTGAGTAAAGTATTAGGATATCCGTGCTCTACCAAAAAGGAAATAAATCAGAGACTTATAGAAGAATGGCAGCAAGAATGGAACAACATAGAGGAAGGTACAATTTGTTTCCAAATATAAGAGAAAGATTACGCTTAAGACAAATACAGCCGAGAAGAGCAGGTATACAGTTTCTAACTGGCCGTGGACCATATCGGACCTGCTTCGAGAGAATTGGAAGCTCAGATGTGTGACAGCTGCACACATTGTTTGAACGCAAAAAATACAAAGATCTGTTACAACACCATAGAAGTATGCTACAAGGGAAATATGTATATGTCGTCAGATCCTGGGGACTTTAGAACACTGGAAGAAATGGCCGAGATCATCTCTGCGCGAGTCACGGAGGAATATAAACAACGACATATAGAAAGACGCGAAAGAGGAGCACCGCGGAGAAGGAGAGAGGAACAGGCAGCTGTAGAACCAAGGAGGTCAAAAAGGAATATACAAAGGGAACCAGAGGATGGAATAAGGCGAGAAAATGAAATGGAAGATCAACAGGAACAACATATTATATGTGACCAAGAAATACATCAAAGGATCAACAAGAGACGCCAATACTGGACATCCATACGCAGAATGGGAGCGGGAGCGACAAGCAGATTAGCGGTAGCCTCGGAAGAAGAGCGGAATCAGCAGACATCTGCAATAGAATAATGTTTACGAAAGAAACCTGAACTGATGGACGAATTCTCTCCAAATGATGGTGGAAACACTACAAGTCTAACCGAGAGGAATATTACTACCAATAGTCGGATAGGAAACGACAGCAAATAAATGATAGAAAGTCTTATGTCTTACCAATACTGAAGGTCTAACGGTTTATGAGAAAAGTGCGAAAAACCGGTTCCCCACAAGCGAAAAAAATACAAGTCCAACTTTTAGCATGTTCCAACACTTTGGGGCGTCGCGGCGCCGTCGTTAGGCCCAGCAGCTAAATATGCGCATGCGCGCTCATAGTACTCGGGACGCGCTATCTAACGGCGCACCCGGCGAAATTTTACCTCAAACCGTTAGACAGATATTAGCGTTAGAAAAAAATTAGAAACTTTGTTTTTGACCGGAGCGCTTTGGAGTTTATTAGCAAAGATGGAGATCTCGGGACGCTGGTCCAAGATGTCGAAACGGCGGGTCGCTAGCTGCAGTACTTTCGGAGCTATTCGAGGTCAAATTTCGGGAATTGGACGGAAAACTTCAAACGTAAATTCCGAGCGCGCCGTTGGTGGAAAGTATGGCAAACGACCCACCAAACTGTAGCTCTGGTCGAGGAGATTCATATGCTCTGTCGTTTTAGACCTCTCAGATCAACGGTTTTCGAGCTACGGCTTGCCGAAATTTGGGGTCTTCTTAACCGTTGGTCCTACGTGGTTGGTGCACATAACATAAAAGTTTTCGTTTGCTTGCCCGACGCCTACGGACTTTCGATCTCTTCGATCGGAGCAGCAGTTTGGCGTCAAAGTCGAAAAAACGATTTTGGCGGTTTTTCGGGTCTGGAGGGCAGACGGTCGGAGCTAGCGGCTCGGTTAGACGTCGCTCAGGTGCGCCTCGTAATTCCTCACCGTCCGGTACCGGGTACAGCCCTCTAGCTTCCATGGTCCGGGAAAAAATCGCCGAAAACCGCGAAAAATGGCAGATTTCCAAATTCTAAGTCCGTTAAAAAATTTTTATTTTTTTTTATTTTTTTAATGCGGTCGGTACCCCGTATTTTTGGACGCTGATTACTCTAAAGTGTCTCGTTCCTCCGTACGCGGCTTAGTTTAGGCGATACGGCCGAAAAACCGTCAAAAATAGTGCTTCCGCGCCCCTAGCGGCGGCGCTATGAGATACTACCCGACCGTCTGCTAGTCGTAGGTAGATCTCGGGACGGCGCATGCAGCGGTGCAAGAATCGTCTCGATATCTCTGGTAGTTTAGGAGAAAATCGCGAAAAACCGGTTCCCGATCGGCGAAAAAGTTACAAGTCCAACTTTTAGCATGTACGGACACACCGGGACGCTGTAGCGTCGTCGTTAGGCGTAGCGCCGCAATGGATACGTGCACACTTGTAGTACTCGGAACGCGCTATCCAATGGTGTAACTGCGGGCTCTCTACCTCTAACGGCTGAATAGATATTAGCGTTAGCAAAATGTTAGAACTTATTTATTTTTTTTAATTCTTCTCGTGTGTCGTTTAAAGCGTATTTTGGGTCGCTGATCACGAATATGTGGTCGGTTCGTCTGTAGCGCTTTTAGTTTGGCCGCTAGGGCCGAAAAACAAAAATACAATATTAAACACAATAGGAAAGGTACAAGAGAAATTAATATTAAAAAGGATAAAGGAATATCGAATTATGATAGGCATGACCCAGAAACAATTTGGCTTCAGAAAGGGGAAATCCACTGAAGTGGCCATAAATGTGGCGTTAGAAGCGATAAAAAGAAGTACAAATAAATATGTATTAGGAGTATTCATTGACATCGCTGGAGCCTTTGACAACTTATGGTGGCCGTATCTATTTAAAATCATGGAAGCGAAACAATACCCAAAAGTTCTATACAATGTACTCAGAGATTATTGTCAAGATAGACGGGTACATGTCACCGGCAGAGATGGAAAAATTACAAGAGAAATTACCAAAGGTTGCCCACAGGGATCCATTTTGGGGCCCCTCTTCTGGGACATCATGACGGAGCCAATACTAGAAGAATTAGCCGTATCACAAGATGTCAGCGAAATTGTTGCCTATGCAGATGACATTCTGATTATTACAGAGGCAGATAGTAGGATGGAGTTAGAGAGAAAAACGAATTCAACTTTAAAGAAATGTAACAACTGCTGTAATCAAGCCAAATTAAAATATCAGCGAACAAATCTGCCTATGTACTAATGAAAGGAGCGTTAATTAGGGACCCGACTATTAAGATAGATAGTGAAAATATAAAAAGGGAAAAGGTAATTAAATATCTTGGAATACACCTGGATGATAAGAGAAACTTTGAGCAACACATAAAGAAAACCAAAGAAAAAACTATAAAAATAATGATGAAATTGTCTACTTTAGCAACGATAACATTTAAATTACCGCCAAAGGCTATAACTTCATACCACATGAGTTTTGTCGTGCGAATAACCGCATATGGAGCAGGGGTATGGGCTGATAGAGTTAATATAAAAAAGAATGTGAAGATGATACGATCCATAGAGAGAACAGGATTATTGAAATGTATTGGAGCCGTTAAGACCACATCTACCATGGCACTATTAATTGCAGTGGGGACATGGCCATTGGACTTGATAATCAAACAGCAAGGAGCCAACTGTCGGGTTAAAAAAGGGGACTTGAGTAAAGTATTAGGATATCCGTGCTCTACCAAAAAGGAAATAAATCAGAGACTTATAGAAGAATGGCAGCAAGAATGGAACAACATAGAGGAAGGTACAATTTGTTTCCAAATATAAGAGAAAGATTACGCTTAAGACAAATACAGCCGAGAAGAGCAGGTATACAGTTTCTAACTGGCCGTGGACCATATCGGACCTGCTTCGAGAGAATTGGAAGCTCAGATATGTGACAGCTGCACACATTGTTTGAACGCAAAAAATACAAAGATCTGTTACAACACCATAGAAGTATGCTACAAGGGAAATATGTATATGTCGTCAGATCCTGGGGACTTTAGAACACTGGAAGAAATGGCCGAGATCATCTCTGCGCGAGTCACGGAGGAATATAAACAACGACATATAGAAAGACGCGAAAGAGGAGCACCGCGGAGAAGGAGAGAGGAACAGGCAGCTGTAGAACCAAGGAGGTCAAAAAGGAATATACAAAGGGAACCAGAGGATGGAATAAGGCGAGAAAATGAAATGGAAGATCAACAGGAACAACATATTATATGTGACCAAGAAATACATCAAAGGATCAACAAGAGACGCCAATACTGGACATCCATACGCAGAATGGGAGCGGGAGCGACAAGCAGATTAGCGGTAGCCTCGGAAGAAGAGCGGAATCAGCAGACATCTGCAATAGAATAATGTTTACGAAAGAAACCTGAACTGATGGACGAATTCTCTCCAAATGATGGTGGAAACACTACAAGTCTAACCGAGAGGAATATTACTACCAATAGTCGGATAGGAAACGACAGCAAATAAATGATAGAAAGTCTTATGTCTTACCAATACTGAAGGTCTAACGGTTTATGAGAAAAGTGCGAAAAACCGGTTCCCCACAAGCGAAAAAAATACAAGTCCAACTTTTAGCATGTTCCAACACTTTGGGGCGTCGCGGCGCCGTCGTTAGGCCCAGCAGCTAAATATGCGCATGCGCGCTCATAGTACTCGGGACGCGCTATCTAACGGCGCACCCGGCGAAATTTTACCTCAAACCGTTAGACAGATATTAGCGTTAGAAAAAAATTAGAAACTTTGTTTTTGACCGGAGCGCTTTGGAGTTTATTAGCAAAGATGGAGATCTCGGGACGCTGGTCCAAGATGTCGAAACGGCGGGTCGCTAGCTGCAGTACTTTCGGAGCTATTCGAGGTCAAATTTCGGGAATTGGACGGAAAACTTCAAACGTAAATTCCGAGCGCGCCGTTGGTGGAAAGTATGGCAAACGACCCACCAAACTGTAGCTCTGGTCGAGGAGATTCATATGCTCTGTCGTTTTAGACCTCTCAGATCAACGGTTTTCGAGCTACGGCTTGCCGAAATTTGGGGTCTTCTTAACCGTTGGTCCTACGTGGTTGGTGCACATAACATAAAAGTTTTCGTTTGCTTGCCCGACGCCTACGGACTTTCGATCTCTTCGATCGGAGCAGCAGTTTGGCGTCAAAGTCGAAAAAACGATTTTGGCGGTTTTTCGGGTCTGGAGGGCAGACGGTCGGAGCTAGCGGCTCGGTTAGACGTCGCTCAGGTGCGCCTCGTAATTCCTCACCGTCCGGTACCGGGTACAGCCCTCTAGCTTCCATGGTCCGGGAAAAAATCGCCGAAAACCGCGAAAAATGGCAGATTTCCAAATTCTAAGTCCGTTAAAAAATTTTTATTTTTTTTTATTTTTTTAATGCGGTCGGTACCCCGTATTTTTGGACGCTGATTACTCTAAAGTGTCTCGTTCCTCCGTACGCGGCTTAGTTTAGGCGATACGGCCGAAAAACCGTCAAAAATAGTGCTTCCGCGCCCCTAGCGGCGGCGCTATGAGATACTACCCGACCGTCTGCTAGTCGTAGGTAGATCTCGGGACGGCGCATGCAGCGGTGCAAGAATCGTCTCGATATCTCTGGTAGTTTAGGAGAAAATCGCGAAAAACCGGTTCCCGATCGGCGAAAAAGTTACAAGTCCAACTTTTAGCATGTACGGACACACCGGGACGCTGTAGCGTCGTCGTTAGGCGTAGCGCCGCAATGGATACGTGCACACTTGTAGTACTCGGAACGCGCTATCCAATGGTGTAACTGCGGGCTCTCTACCTCTAACGGCTGAATAGATATTAGCGTTAGCAAAATGTTAGAACTTATTTATTTTTTTTAATTCTTCTCGTGTGTCGTTTAAAGCGTATTTTGGGTCGCTGATCACGAATATGTGGTCGGTTCGTCTGTAGCGCTTTTAGTTTGGCCGCTAGGGCCGAAAAACAAAAATACAATATTAAACACAATAGGAAAGGTACAAGAGAAATTAATATTAAAAAGGATAAAGGAATATCGAATTATGATAGGCATGACCCAGAAACAATTTGGCTTCAGAAAGGGGAAATCCACTGAAGTGGCCATAAATGTGGCGTTAGAAGCGATAAAAAGAAGTACAAATAAATATGTATTAGGAGTATTCATTGACATCGCTGGAGCCTTTGACAACTTATGGTGGCCGTATCTATTTAAAATCATGGAAGCGAAACAATACCCAAAAGTTCTATACAATGTACTCAGAGATTATTGTCAAGATAGACGGGTACATGTCACCGGCAGAGATGGAAAAATTACAAGAGAAATTACCAAAGGTTGCCCACAGGGATCCATTTTGGGGCCCCTCTTCTGGGACATCATGACGGAGCCAATACTAGAAGAATTAGCCGTATCACAAGATGTCAGCGAAATTGTTGCCTATGCAGATGACATTCTGATTATTACAGAGGCAGATAGTAGGATGGAGTTAGAGAGAAAAACGAATTCAACTTTAAAGAAATGTAACAACTGCTGTAATCAAGCCAAATTAAAATATCAGCGAACAAATCTGCCTATGTACTAATGAAAGGAGCGTTAATTAGGGACCCGACTATTAAGATAGATAGTGAAAATATAAAAAGGGAAAAGGTAATTAAATATCTTGGAATACACCTGGATGATAAGAGAAACTTTGAGCAACACATAAAGAAAACCAAAGAAAAAACTATAAAAATAATGATGAAATTGTCTACTTTAGCAACGATAACATTTAAATTACCGCCAAAGGCTATAACTTCATACCACATGAGTTTTGTCGTGCGAATAACCGCATATGGAGCAGGGGTATGGGCTGATAGAGTTAATATAAAAAAGAATGTGAAGATGATACGATCCATAGAGAGAACAGGATTATTGAAATGTATTGGAGCCGTTAAGACCACATCTACCATGGCACTATTAATTGCAGTGGGGACATGGCCATTGGACTTGATAATCAAACAGCAAGGAGCCAACTGTCGGGTTAAAAAAGGGGACTTGAGTAAAGTATTAGGATATCCGTGCTCTACCAAAAAGGAAATAAATCAGAGACTTATAGAAGAATGGCAGCAAGAATGGAACAACATAGAGGAAGGTACAATTTGTTTCCAAATATAAGAGAAAGATTACGCTTAAGACAAATACAGCCGAGAAGAGCAGGTATACAGTTTCTAACTGGCCGTGGACCATATCGGACCTGCTTCGAGAGAATTGGAAGCTCAGATGTGTGACAGCTGCACACATTGTTTGAACGCAAAAAATACAAAGATCTGTTACAACACCATAGAAGTATGCTACAAGGGAAATATGTATATGTCGTCAGATCCTGGGGACTTTAGAACACTGGAAGAAATGGCCGAGATCATCTCTGCGCGAGTCACGGAGGAATATAAACAACGACATATAGAAAGACGCGAAAGAGGAGCACCGCGGAGAAGGAGAGAGGAACAGGCAGCTGTAGAACCAAGGAGGTCAAAAAGGAATATACAAAGGGAACCAGAGGATGGAATAAGGCGAGAAAATGAAATGGAAGATCAACAGGAACAACATATTATATGTGACCAAGAAATACATCAAAGGATCAACAAGAGACGCCAATACTGGACATCCATACGCAGAATGGGAGCGGGAGCGACAAGCAGATTAGCGGTAGCCTCGGAAGAAGAGCGGAATCAGCAGACATCTGCAATAGAATAATGTTTACGAAAGAAACCTGAACTGATGGACGAATTCTCTCCAAATGATGGTGGAAACACTACAAGTCTAACCGAGAGGAATATTACTACCAATAGTCGGATAGGAAACGACAGCAAATAAATGATAGAAAGTCTTATGTCTTACCAATACTGAAGGTCTAACGGTTTATGAGAAAAGTGCGAAAAACCGGTTCCCCACAAGCGAAAAAAATACAAGTCCAACTTTTAGCATGTTCCAACACTTTGGGGCGTCGCGGCGCCGTCGTTAGGCCCAGCAGCTAAATATGCGCATGCGCGCTCATAGTACTCGGGACGCGCTATCTAACGGCGCACCCGGCGAAATTTTACCTCAAACCGTTAGACAGATATTAGCGTTAGAAAAAAATTAGAAACTTTGTTTTTGACCGGAGCGCTTTGGAGTTTATTAGCAAAGATGGAGATCTCGGGACGCTGGTCCAAGATGTCGAAACGGCGGGTCGCTAGCTGCAGTACTTTCGGAGCTATTCGAGGTCAAATTTCGGGAATTGGACGGAAAACTTCAAACGTAAATTCCGAGCGCGCCGTTGGTGGAAAGTATGGCAAACGACCCACCAAACTGTAGCTCTGGTCGAGGAGATTCATATGCTCTGTCGTTTTAGACCTCTCAGATCAACGGTTTTCGAGCTACGGCTTGCCGAAATTTGGGGTCTTCTTAACCGTTGGTCCTACGTGGTTGGTGCACATAACATAAAAGTTTTCGTTTGCTTGCCCGACGCCTACGGACTTTCGATCTCTTCGATCGGAGCAGCAGTTTGGCGTCAAAGTCGAAAAAACGATTTTGGCGGTTTTTCGGGTCTGGAGGGCAGACGGTCGGAGCTAGCGGCTCGGTTAGACGTCGCTCAGGTGCGCCTCGTAATTCCTCACCGTCCGGTACCGGGTACAGCCCTCTAGCTTCCATGGTCCGGGAAAAAATCGCCGAAAACCGCGAAAAATGGCAGATTTCCAAATTCTAAGTCCGTTAAAAAATTTTTATTTTTTTTTATTTTTTTAATGCGGTCGGTACCCCGTATTTTTGGACGCTGATTACTCTAAAGTGTCTCGTTCCTCCGTACGCGGCTTAGTTTAGGCGATACGGCCGAAAAACCGTCAAAAATAGTGCTTCCGCGCCCCTAGCGGCGGCGCTATGAGATACTACCCGACCGTCTGCTAGTCGTAGGTAGATCTCGGGACGGCGCATGCAGCGGTGCAAGAATCGTCTCGATATCTCTGGTAGTTTAGGAGAAAATCGCGAAAAACCGGTTCCCGATCGGCGAAAAAGTTACAAGTCCAACTTTTAGCATGTACGGACACACCGGGACGCTGTAGCGTCGTCGTTAGGCGTAGCGCCGCAATGGATACGTGCACACTTGTAGTACTCGGAACGCGCTATCCAATGGTGTAACTGCGGGCTCTCTACCTCTAACGGCTGAATAGATATTAGCGTTAGCAAAATGTTAGAACTTATTTATTTTTTTTAATTCTTCTCGTGTGTCGTTTAAAGCGTATTTTGGGTCGCTGATCACGAATATGTGGTCGGTTCGTCTGTAGCGCTTTTAGTTTGGCCGCTAGGGCCGAAAAACAAAAATACAATATTAAACACAATAGGAAAGGTACAAGAGAAATTAATATTAAAAAGGATAAAGGAATATCGAATTATGATAGGCATGACCCAGAAACAATTTGGCTTCAGAAAGGGGAAATCCACTGAAGTGGCCATAAATGTGGCGTTAGAAGCGATAAAAAGAAGTACAAATAAATATGTATTAGGAGTATTCATTGACATCGCTGGAGCCTTTGACAACTTATGGTGGCCGTATCTATTTAAAATCATGGAAGCGAAACAATACCCAAAAGTTCTATACAATGTACTCAGAGATTATTGTCAAGATAGACGGGTACATGTCACCGGCAGAGATGGAAAAATTACAAGAGAAATTACCAAAGGTTGCCCACAGGGATCCATTTTGGGGCCCCTCTTCTGGGACATCATGACGGAGCCAATACTAGAAGAATTAGCCGTATCACAAGATGTCAGCGAAATTGTTGCCTATGCAGATGACATTCTGATTATTACAGAGGCAGATAGTAGGATGGAGTTAGAGAGAAAAACGAATTCAACTTTAAAGAAATGTAACAACTGCTGTAATCAAGCCAAATTAAAATATCAGCGAACAAATCTGCCTATGTACTAATGAAAGGAGCGTTAATTAGGGACCCGACTATTAAGATAGATAGTGAAAATATAAAAAGGGAAAAGGTAATTAAATATCTTGGAATACACCTGGATGATAAGAGAAACTTTGAGCAACACATAAAGAAAACCAAAGAAAAAACTATAAAAATAATGATGAAATTGTCTACTTTAGCAACGATAACATTTAAATTACCGCCAAAGGCTATAACTTCATACCACATGAGTTTTGTCGTGCGAATAACCGCATATGGAGCAGGGGTATGGGCTGATAGAGTTAATATAAAAAAGAATGTGAAGATGATACGATCCATAGAGAGAACAGGATTATTGAAATGTATTGGAGCCGTTAAGACCACATCTACCATGGCACTATTAATTGCAGTGGGGACATGGCCATTGGACTTGATAATCAAACAGCAAGGAGCCAACTGTCGGGTTAAAAAAGGGGACTTGAGTAAAGTATTAGGATATCCGTGCTCTACCAAAAAGGAAATAAATCAGAGACTTATAGAAGAATGGCAGCAAGAATGGAACAACATAGAGGAAGGTACAATTTGTTTCCAAATATAAGAGAAAGATTACGCTTAAGACAAATACAGCCGAGAAGAGCAGGTATACAGTTTCTAACTGGCCGTGGACCATATCGGACCTGCTTCGAGAGAATTGGAAGCTCAGATGTGTGACAGCTGCACACATTGTTTGAACGCAAAAAATACAAAGATCTGTTACAACACCATAGAAGTATGCTACAAGGGAAATATGTATATGTCGTCAGATCCTGGGGACTTTAGAACACTGGAAGAAATGGCCGAGATCATCTCTGCGCGAGTCACGGAGGAATATAAACAACGACATATAGAAAGACGCGAAAGAGGAGCACCGCGGAGAAGGAGAGAGGAACAGGCAGCTGTAGAACCAAGGAGGTCAAAAAGGAATATACAAAGGGAACCAGAGGATGGAATAAGGCGAGAAAATGAAATGGAAGATCAACAGGAACAACATATTATATGTGACCAAGAAATACATCAAAGGATCAACAAGAGACGCCAATACTGGACATCCATACGCAGAATGGGAGCGGGAGCGACAAGCAGATTAGCGGTAGCCTCGGAAGAAGAGCGGAATCAGCAGACATCTGCAATAGAATAATGTTTACGAAAGAAACCTGAACTGATGGACGAATTCTCTCCAAATGATGGTGGAAACACTACAAGTCTAACCGAGAGGAATATTACTACCAATAGTCGGATAGGAAACGACAGCAAATAAATGATAGAAAGTCTTATGTCTTACCAATACTGAAGGTCTAACGGTTTATGAGAAAAGTGCGAAAAACCGGTTCCCCACAAGCGAAAAAAATACAAGTCCAACTTTTAGCATGTTCCAACACTTTGGGGCGTCGCGGCGCCGTCGTTAGGCCCAGCAGCTAAATATGCGCATGCGCGCTCATAGTACTCGGGACGCGCTATCTAACGGCGCACCCGGCGAAATTTTACCTCAAACCGTTAGACAGATATTAGCGTTAGAAAAAAATTAGAAACTTTGTTTTTGACCGGAGCGCTTTGGAGTTTATTAGCAAAGATGGAGATCTCGGGACGCTGGTCCAAGATGTCGAAACGGCGGGTCGCTAGCTGCAGTACTTTCGGAGCTATTCGAGGTCAAATTTCGGGAATTGGACGGAAAACTTCAAACGTAAATTCCGAGCGCGCCGTTGGTGGAAAGTATGGCAAACGACCCACCAAACTGTAGCTCTGGTCGAGGAGATTCATATGCTCTGTCGTTTTAGACCTCTCAGATCAACGGTTTTCGAGCTACGGCTTGCCGAAATTTGGGGTCTTCTTAACCGTTGGTCCTACGTGGTTGGTGCACATAACATAAAAGTTTTCGTTTGCTTGCCCGACGCCTACGGACTTTCGATCTCTTCGATCGGAGCAGCAGTTTGGCGTCAAAGTCGAAAAACGATTTTGGCGGTTTTTCGGGTCTGGAGGGCAGACGGTCGGAGCTAGCGGCTCGGTTAGACGTCGCTCAGGTGCGCCTCGTAATTCCTCACCGTCCGGTACCGGGTACAGCCCTCTAGCTTCCATGGTCCGGGAAAAAATCGCCGAAAACCGCGAAAAATGGCAGATTTCCAAATTCTAAGTCCGTTAAAAAATTTTTATTTTTTTTATTTTTTTAATGCGGTCGGTACCCCGTATTTTTGGACGCTGATTACTCTAAAGTGTCTCGTTCCTCCGTACGCGGCTTAGTTTAGGCGATACGGCCGAAAAACCGTCAAAATAGTGCTTCCGCGCCCCTAGCGGCGGCGCTATGAGATACTACCCGACCGTCTGCTAGTCGTAGGTAGATCTCGGGACGGCGCATGCAGCGGTGCAAGAATCGTCTCGATATCTCTGGTAGTTTAGGAGAAAATCGCGAAAAACCGGTTCCCGATCGGCGAAAAAGTTACAAGTCCAACTTTTAGCATGTACGGACACACCGGGACGCTGTAGCGTCGTCGTTAGGCGTAGCGCCGCAATGGATACGTGCACACTTGTAGTACTCGGAACGCGCTATCCAATGGTGTAACTGCGGGCTCTCTACCTCTAACGGCTGAATAGATATTAGCGTTAGCAAAATGTTAGAACTTATTTATTTTTTTAATTCTTCTCGTGTGTCGTTTAAAGCGTATTTTGGGTCGCTGATCACGAATATGTGGTCGGTTCGTCTGTAGCGCTTTTAGTTTGGCCGCTAGGGCCGAAAAACAAAAATACAATATTAAACACAATAGGAAAGGTACAAGAGAAATTAATATTAAAAAGGATAAAGGAATATCGAATTATGATAGGCATGACCCAGAAACAATTTGGCTTCAGAAAGGGGAAATCCACTGAAGTGGCCATAAATGTGGCGTTAGAAGCGATAAAAAGAAGTACAAATAAATATGTATTAGGAGTATTCATTGACATCGCTGGAGCCTTTGACAACTTATGGTGGCCGTATCTATTTAAAATCATGGAAGCGAAACAATACCCAAAAGTTCTATACAATGTACTCAGAGATTATTGTCAAGATAGACGGTACATGTCACCGGCAGAGATGGAAAAATTACAAGAGAAATTACCAAAGGTTGCCCACAGGGATCCATTTTGGGGCCCCTCTTCTGGGACATCATGACGGAGCCAATACTAGAAGAATTAGCCGTATCACAAGATGTCAGCGAAATTGTTGCCTATGCAGATGACATTCTGATTATTACAGAGGCAGATAGTAGGATGGAGTTAGAGAGAAAAACGAATTCAACTTTAAGAAATGTAACAACTGCTGTAATCAAGCCAAATTAAAATATCAGCGAACAAATCTGCCTATGTACTAATGAAAGGAGCGTTAATTAGGGACCCGACTATTAAGATAGATAGTGAAAATATAAAAAGGGAAAAGGTAATTAAATATCTTGGAATACACCTGGATGATAAGAGAAACTTTGAGCAACACATAAAGAAAACAAAGAAAAAACTATAAAAATAATGATGAAATTGTCTACTTTAGCAACGATAACATTTAACATTTAAATTACCGCCAAAGGCTATAACTTCATACCACATGAGTTTTGTCGTGCGAATAACCGCATATGGAGCAGGGGTATGGGCTGATAGAGTTAATATAAAAAAGAATGTGAAGATGATACGATCCATAGAGAGAACAGGATTATTGAAATGTATTGGAGCCGTTAAGACCACATCTACCATGGCACTATTAATTGCAGTGGGGACATGGCCATTGGACTTGATAATCAAACAGCAAGGAGCCAACTGTCGGGTTAAAAAAGGGGACTTGAGTAAAGTATTAGGATATCCGTGCTCTACCAAAAAGGAAATAAATCAGAGACTTATAGAAGAATGGCAGCAAGAATGGAACAACATAGAGGAAGGTACAATTTGTTTCCAAATATAAGAGAAAGATTACGCTTAAGACAAATACAGCCGAGAAGAGCAGGTATACAGTTTCTAACTGGCCGTGGACCATTCGAGAGAATTGGAAGCTCAGATGTGTGACAGCTGCACACATTGTTTGAACGCAAAAAATACAAAGATCTGTTACAACACCATAGAAGTATGCTACAAGGGAAATATGTATATGTCGTCAGATCCTGGGGACTTTAGAACACTGGAAGAAATGGCCGAGATCATCTCTGCGCGAGTCACGGAGGAATATAAACAACGACATATAGAAAGACGCGAAAGAGGAGCACCGCGGAGAAGGAGAGAGGAACAGGCAGCTGTAGAACCAAGGAGGTCAAAAAAGGAATATACAAAGGGAACCAGAGGATGGAATAAGGCGAGAAAATGAAATGGAAGATCAACAGGAACAACATATTATATGTGACCAAGAAATACATCAAAGGATCAACAAGAGACGCCAATACTGGACATCCATACGCAGAATGGGAGCGGGAGCGACAAGCAGATTAGCGGTAGCCTCGGAAGAAGAGCGGAATCAGCAGACATCTGCAATAGAATAATGTTTACGAAAGAAACCTGAACTGATGGACGAATTCTCTCCAAATGATGGTGGAAACACTACAAGTCTAACCGAGAGGAATATTACTACCAATAGTCGGATAGGAAACGACAGCAAATAAATGATAGAAAGTCTTATGTCTTACCATACTGAAGGTCTAACGGTTTATGAGAAAAGTGCGAAAAACCGGTTCCCCACAAGCGAAAAAAATACAAGTCCAACTTTTAGCATGTTCCAACACTTTGGGGCGTCGCGGCGCCGTCGTTAGGCCCAGCAGCTAAATATGCGCATGCGCGCTCATAGTACTCGGGACGCGCTATCTAACGGCGCACCCGGCGAAATTTTACCTCAAACCGTTAGACAGATATTAGCGTTAGAAAAAAAATTAGAAACTTTGTTTTTGACCGGAGCGCTTGGAGTTTATTAGCAAAGATGGAGATCTCGGACGCTGGTCCAAGATGTCGAAACGGCGGGTCGCTAGCTGCAGTACTTTCGGAGCTATTCGAGGTCAAATTTCGGAATTGGACGGAAAACTTCAAACGTAAATTCCGAGCGCGCCGTTGGTGGAAAGTATGGCAAACGACCCACCAAACTGTAGCTCTGGTCGAGGAGATTCATATGCTCTGTCGTTTTAGACCTCTCAGATCAACGGTTTTCGAGCTACGGCTTGCCGAAATTTGGGGTCTTCTTAACCGTTGGTCCTACGTGGTTGGTGCACATAACATAAAAGTTTTCGTTTGCTTGCCCGACGCCTACGGACTTTCGATCTCTTCGATCGAGCAGCAGTTTGGCGTCAAAGTCGAAAAACGATTTTGGCGTTTTTCGGGTCTGGAGGGCAGACGGTCGGAGCTAGCGGCTCGGTTAGACGTCGCTCAGGTGCGCCTCGTAATTCCTCACCGTCCGGTACCGGGTACAGCCCTCTAGCTTCCATGGTCCGGGAAAAAATCGCCGAAAACCGCGAAAAAATGGCAGATTTCCAAATTCTAAGTCCGTTAAAAAATTTTATTTTTTTTTATTTTTTTAATGCGGTCGGTACCCCGTATTTTTGGACGCTGATTACTCTAAAGTGTCTCGTTCCTCCGTACGCGCTTAGTTTAGGCGATACGGCCGAAAAAACCGTCAAAAATAGTGCTTCCGCGCCCCTAGCGGCGGCGCTATGAGATACTACCCGACCGTCTGCTAGTCGTAGGTAGATCTCGGGACGGCGCATGCAGCGGTGCAAGAATCGTCTCGATATCTCTGGTAGTTTAGGAGAAAATCGCGAAAAACCC
>JAUKNK010000670.1:260000-263818 GCA_030765055.1 Mantis religiosa | reverse complement strand
GGCCAAATTCGCTTTTATACAGATATAATGTACCATAAACCCTGGGTAGTAATATATCACAATATGTAAATTTCAGTTACACGAAGTTTCATTTCCATGACAAGTGATTATTACCTCACAACGTGCGAGAATCAAGCACGTAAACAATAAATTACAAATCCGCACAGAGTACCAACAACTGAGGTGAAATTTTTCTTAATAAAATGTTATTAAATGCGTATTGGGCGATATTGACCAGTGTGAATAACATTTTAAAACATTTTTTCTGTGTGTTCAGGCCAACCTAAAATGTTTATGTGGAATTTTATTACCCTGCCAGACATAACCAGCATTATATAAGCAAAAGCAAAGGAGCTATAGGGCACCCAAAATCGAAGCCCACAGCAATCTTTTGACGTCGGAAGGGGATTGGTTATCTCAACCCTGAAATAACACGAACAAAACAACGAGAGATTACGTGAGACATATATTAGTGAAAGTTTTATACTATATATTCATTGTGCATTTTATCCTCCATCTATTATTTACAAATTGATGTTAAATGTATTTTATGAAAGGCACTTCTCGCATTTACACCAGCACTGAGGAATTGTGACGCAGAGTATGTTGTTGAATATTTTATTAGAGGTCGGGAAGAAGGCTGTTGGGAGTGGAATGTGACGTAAATGTCGTGATAATAAGGGGTAATAATGCAGTGTCACCACACCCTGTGGGCCAGATTAAAGTAATTGCCAGCTATTTCTGTCTACGTGCGAAAAAGATGAACGCCAACAGCGATGTTGCCTGCTACGGAGTGTTGAGGTACCACTGACACTTTAAAGAAGCATGTAAAATAATAATTATCATAAGGCTCGTTAAGGAATCATTCTGCCTATTAAGTATGATAAATAACTAATTTTGTAATTGAAATGATATTGATTATAGTTGCACATGAGTGATTACCGTCACAGTTTACCTACAGCTTAGGTTCTTAAAGGTAAGTTAGGATGAATTGTATTCCCAAATTGTATGGAATTGCTTCTGCTGGTAGGTTTCTTACTTATTTCTATCGCAGATCCTTTACGAAAATGTTATAAGAGATGAAAGAACAGAAAGAGATACTAGATGGCTCCAAAGTAACGTCTAAAGTTGGGATTCGGTTACCGTTGTTCACCCACTCTGGTGTTTTCTGTTGGTAAGTGGATTCGATTACGATACGGAGGGAATTCGGTCCTGCACCAATCTTGACCTATTGTACCTATGCCCCAAATTGGGCATCTCCGGGAGGAAGGATAAGACAAGAGGAGACACAGGGTGGCCGTCTAAATGAGCCACAACAGTGCAGAGGGCAGGTTCCCAACACTTTTCCCTTTGAAAACTCCCCGAAGGGTAGAACAATCGCAGCTCACCCGACTGGTTCCGGAAACAGCCCTACAAGACCGGGTTCCGAGACCATCCTCCGTGAGGAGGAAGCTTTACTTAGAGCATGTATCATCCCCATGTAGCACCGAGACTTCTGCGGAATCTTCTACCCTGAAAGAGACTACAGATGATTCATGATATGTAAGGTTAATGGAGATAAAATGGAGGGACAGGAAGTTCAGGGGATGGAATTAACCTACCCAGCATTCCCCTTGCGACATGGGAAACCCCGGGGAACAATATGGGTCAGTTCGGTCACGGGAATCGAATCCGAGCCTCCAGAATGCGGGCCTCAGACTAAACCACTCGAGCCATCCCGCTCGTTAGGTGATAGGTGAATGCCAAGGTGTTTTATCTTCAACCTTATTTATCTTCCACCATTTCTTATTCATTTTGTTTCTTTTCTTCACTTCTCAGGTCTATTTTTAGGCCTCATGTAGTAGAACGATGTCAGACACATGGTGCGGATACTTGCTGAAAGAAAAGAATACTCTCTTTGGGCACTAGAAAGATACTTAGTCGACAGATCCTTCACCGTCGCCTTTAGGCAGCCTGCTGCCTGTAGTTCCATCACTATATCGCTTCCTGCTGGGAATTGTAACCATAATATATCTGGGTGGCTTGCAGCGCGCGAGGAATCTCCTTCAACTATGTAACCTATACACAATTACACATCATTTGCCGAACCGGAAGAAGGGAAATAGTATATGCTTAATATTAACGTTATCGTATGATGCAGAGAGGGAATACATTTTACCTTCTTAGATATTGTGACGACCTAACCATGGATGGGAGTTGGATAACGAGCACATGGTCAGATCGTACACCATTATGTGACGATCAAACCATGGATGGGCATTGGATAATATGGTCAGATCGTACACGGAGGGAACTGCTCAAATTAGGAAATGCATGCTTTGTGAGAGGTTGGGGTTTTCTATTAGGTTACAAAAGGTATGGGTGACACTAACTAAAACTACAATTCACTCACTAAGAATATTTACTAATGGAAATTAATTGTTCTTTCACACTAGCCGTGTGTAGGACGCACTATGAAAGGGTCGAGGCAGACTGAAGAATTCAATGCCATAGCCGGGATTTGAACCACGGATCTTCTGGTCTCCGTCCAGCCGCTCTAACCATTTGAGCTACTATGACCAACGTGCCAACATGACATTAAATTCTTGACATTACACCGACTGGAGAATTTAATAGAGAATTTAATATCATGATGGCACGTTGGCCATAGTAGCTCAAATGGTTAGAGTGGCTGGACGGAAACCAGAAGATCCGTGGTTCAAATCCCAGCTATGGCATTGAATTTTTCAGTCTGGCTCGACCCTTTCACAATATTTACTAAACTAAATAATTACAAAAACGGTACCTCGGACCACATACCTTACACAGCCAGGACATCTGTGTACAATCTGTGTGCTCCTTATCCAATTTACATCCATGGTTAGGTCGTCACAATATATTGTCTCGGGCCCATTATTTACGACAGGCGGCGACGCGCATAAAAGGTTCGGCGCAAATAGATAACAAATGGATAGTGTATCACGGAAATAAAGAGGTTGCATAAGCAGATAAACATAACGTTGAGATAAAAGGAATGCCAAAACAGATAAAGTTAGAAAATTCTGGTAAGATCTTGATTGGTGGAGAGCGTTCGGTTTCTTGAATGTTCTGGAACAGTTTAGAATTATCAGTAGAGGTTAATTGATGGAAATTAATCATTTCTTCACACTAGCCGTATATAGGCTAAGACATTTGATGGATAGAGTCAACATGAAAAATTCAATGCCATGGCCGGGATTTGAACCACGGATCTACTGGTTTCCGTCCAGTCACTCTTAACCCTTGAGCTACCATGGCCAACGTGCCTTCCTGACATTAAATTCTCCAGTTGACTCGTATATTTCCCCGGTGACTGGACGGAAACCAGTAGATCCGTGGTTCAAATCCCGGCCATGGCATTGAATTTTTCATGTTGACTCTATCCATCAGTAGAGGTATTTAAGGAAGTGACGGCTCGCCAAGGGCGAGTGTTATAAACAGTGGAAGTTGAGTAAGCCCTTTATTGGATTCATCGACCTTGGTAGATTGTGATTGTGTATGTGACGTAATTCTGTTACGTAAGGATTGAACAGACTGTATTTCTATGTAAATAAAGAACATTTTAAATTTCTGCAAATTGGACTTTTAAGTTTGCGAACCCACAAGGTCTCAATATATTATAAAAAATCCCACAATGGCGACTTCGAAACTGTTGTAATGCATTCCAGTATTTTATCAGTAGGTCATAATGTTAACCTGTGACTTTTACTGGTTTTGATCAGCTGGCAGTAATTAAGTTTATTTTCAAATTACTATGCATCATAGTCCAAAAAGTGTGTATGATAACATATGTATTGTCT
>JAUKNK010000670.1:195000-255000 GCA_030765055.1 Mantis religiosa | reverse complement strand
TTACCTTGTTGCTACCTTTGCTTGCATAACACCTTGGTCTTCTGCTCTGCCAGGTAGCTCTTAACATCCATACCTCCTTGATTACTTAATTAGTCCCTGTCTTCCCCCTCCTCTTCCTTTCTTACATTTGTTACATTTCTGGCCCATTTTTCATTTACGTTCGGCAAGAACTCACCAATACTTCTTGCCTTCTTTTCCTGTAAGTCCGTTAACATTTTTATAGCTACTATCCTCTTCTCTACTTTCTCCCATTTTTCTTCCCAAACCTGTTTTCTCCATATTGCAACCTCCTCGCATTCTGTTACATTATGTTCTATGCTTTCTTTTCCCCCACACAATTTACAACTTCCCTTTTCCCTACCTCTTATCCCTCTTAGAAATATTATTCCTGTTCTCATCCATGCTAACCCTTCTCTCTCTTGCCTATTGCAGTAATCTACAAATGCTTCTCCTCCCCAATTTATTTTTATTTGCTTGTAAATTTGTAAAAATTTCATATTTTCTAGACTTCTCCATATTTACTGTATTTCTATATCTTATATTCTGCATTTTACTAATTTGCCCACATCGCATGTATTCCTTTCCTCTAATCTCGATATATCTCCCATTCCTATTTTTCCTATTTTTTCTATAATTACTCCTATCTCTGCCCACTCTGCTGTCTCATGCATAATTTCATAATTTCCCCTTCTTCTTTAACCTAACACCTATACCAAAATTGTATTATTCTTTCCATTATTATTCCATTTCTTGTCTTTCCTAATTCTACTAAAGCTAAATTCCCTAGGTGCTGACCTTGGTAATCCTATTAGCTCTTTACAAAACCTTCTGTAGCTTTGGTCCACCGTTTTGTTTACCTCTGTGCCCCGCCCCGCCCCCCAGATCTCCACTGCATACGACATTCTGGATTCAACTAGTGCTTCGTACATTCTCTCTAACTTCTTGGTTGTCATTTCTAGTTTATATCTGCATATTCTTATTCCATCATATTTTAATTAAATTACTAGGCTCCTTTTATTTTCCAATAATAGTTCATTAAACCAAATATATGCAATAGCATTGCTTTTGTCATTGAAAATAACAAATGACAGTGAATTAAATATATTTGTCTTAGACTCGCTTAAGACCTATGTAATACTCAAGTTCTCTATTGAGGGTTTTGAATTTTTAACTGTATTTTATATCCATGTAAGAAATTGCTAAATTGGTATACAAACATGTTAAGTCGGTTGGGAAAAGAAAGGTCTATAAAGTTTAGAGAAATATCATAAAACAGTCTCAAATGTACTGCCAAAGTCTACATTTAGGCTTTGTAAATCTTCCATTTTCTCTCCGATAACACTTACACCAAAAGGTTTCCAAGGAATAAGAGTGTATAAGAAGCTTTAAAGCAGAAACTTTTACCATAACTTTTCAGTTTTCAACGTTTAGTTCTATTAAAATATTATCTTACAGCATTAAAAACTGCTGAAGCGAGAATCAACTGTTTCTTTTAAACAAAATAAAATCTAGAAAACTGACAGAAATTTCAGAACTTTATGTTATTTTTATTAAATTATGGTAAGCTCCTCTAAGCCTGATTTATATTTTTACAACAACGTTACATAAGGGGAATATTTATTTATATTTTGCCTTTCAATTGTTATTTTGGAATTGTGATTCACAAGCAAAAAGTAAAACAAGACTAATCATTTGCACGCATGTTGACGCATTTTGACCTCCACTGCTTAATCCCCTCCCTTTTCCGGCGCTAAATTCGAAATAGATGAATAGACAGAAACAAATGGATCTAGTGTCCCGCATATTTCAAAACAATTGGTTTAGAAATCCGTTTCGCAATTTTCACTCACGCATTCAACGACCAGGAAACTGTGGCTTCAATTGCTCGCTTAAAATGCAATCAGAGAGATGGGAGCGGGAAAAAATGCATACACAGTTTTAATCAATGGACAGGTAATTAAAAACTCAGGGGGTGTTTCCGATATTCTTCTTTCCGTTTCATCGTCATACATGTCATTAAAGATGATGTAGAAAGAGAAACGGCTTTCAGCAAAATGAAATGAGGATAGCTGTAAAATTAGAGGAAGATACAGATGTGAGCAAGTAGGTATCCAAAATGGGAGGCAGAAGGATGTAAAATATTGAAGGTGAGAACATGTCTGGGGAAAGTGGAGGGGATCGATGAGGAAAGAGATAATAAAGCGAGGCAAAAATTGCGCTGGGAAATTATTCATGAAAACGGAACGAGGGTGTTAATGCTTGTAAAAAAAGTGAGCGATGGAGAGGAAGGGTGGCAATATTTCTGAGTCATATAATCAATAGGATAAATATTTACCTCAAGACTCGCATATGATTAAAATAATTAAATATATATTTAGTTAAATATTTTCTTAAAGTTTGCCTTGAAGTAAACTGATAAACGTAACCATTTAATTTTAACAATGTCCAAATATTAATTGATATTTGTAAATATATTGTTTCAAGCCACGTATGTTTCAATAAAGATGTCTGTACGCTGCAAATTTCGTTTGGCAGGGCAAAAAGTGTATATTATAGCAGGTGCGGCCGTACTTTCTTTCGCCTGACGGCTGCACCTACCTGGGTTCGACGTCGGGACCCCTTTCTCGGTCTCCACGTCGTCGTCGGCTTTACTCTTGGCTCTAGCTGCTGTTTCTTGCCTGGAATCTTTTTAGAGTTCTCAGGGTGTTAGAGTTGAGACCACACAAACATCCGATAATCTCTGAACTGCTTTAATTTGTCCTTACACTTGTGTGGCACCCTTAAATAACTGTATTTTCGGCGGACATTTTTCAATACGTTTTACTGAACGTGGCACATCGTTGGACACACCAGACGGATGTGCACAATACACTTGACTGCAATGATCAATTAGGCAACACGAGCAATGAGGCAAAAATGAGGGCTAAATAGGGGTTGCTACCGTCTTATATACACAGCACGGCGTCACAAGGAAAAACTAAGAGTATATTGACCTGTGTAATGGTACAGTAAAATAGCTAGCATTCCATTCTATTGTCTGACATCCGCCCTTCATAGACAGTCGCCCGGAAGTGCAATGTTTCTCACGTATATCTGCCCAGGTTCGTTACAATATTTTACATGAAGGTCCACAATTTTACTTTCACAAATATAGCTAGTTACATTTCTCAAATATACATATAATTATCA
Source organism: Mantis religiosa (assembly GCA_030765055.1). NCBI lineage: Eukaryota > Metazoa > Arthropoda > Insecta > Mantodea > Mantidae > Mantis > Mantis religiosa. Next base: position 251,811 of record JAUKNK010000670.1, on the reverse strand, counting down.
AACATGTTACATAATTAAATCAATAACTGATCCAAGGACCAAAAGTTTCTGTTTCACAGGGAAGACTAATATTCACCAAGGCAGAGACCACGAACAGTAGAATAACAGAAGCAGTACAAGTTAAGGCCAGAGCAGAAAGTAAATTCAGATGTAGGAGTAGCCATTGTTATACAAGTGACATTTAAAATAACGAATAAGAGACGTTATAGGAGAATTTAAATATTCAACGCCAACTGCAAGTCTATTCGAAATTACTCAGTAGGGTTTAATATGTTGTCATATATGACTAGTGAAACCAAGCTACCATTTTTTTTGGAAGTTCTTCAAGTGTAGATTTTACTGTGGTAGATTCGCTGAGAGGTGTAGTTGCCGAAATATAACATGATTTACAACGAAATAGGTGGTACGATCATTTAAAATATGGATTTGTATTAACGAGTAGAATTCCTGCAGGGCAAGCGACTGGCTTATGGCTGTTTTGGCAATCCCGTCTAGCCAGTTCGAAGAAATTACTCGTTGTATGGAACGATAGAGTCAGACTGAAAAATTCAATGCCATAGCCGGGATTTGAACCACGGATCTTCTTGTTGCCGTCCAGCCGCTCTAACCCTTGAGCTACTATGGTAAACGTGCCGACATGACATTATATTCTCCAACTGACTCATGTTTTTCCCAGTAAACCACTTAGGAGCTCTCATAAACACATGAAGCAACTACCTTGATGTTGACTTACAGCATCAAAGTACTTTAAGGTCCGTGTTTTGTGGTTAACCACTAGTCGTGTTCTATCTGGACAGCAATGTTCTACGCCAGTTTACCAATATATCAAAGCGCCGTGACTGGGTCTCTTTGGAATTATACCTTCGAAAACACTGCTCTAGGCGACACTGGCTTCCCTGCGGGACTTAAGCGGAAGCAATTCCAAGAAGAAGCTCCATTTTAATCCTCTCTAAAAGCTGATTGGTTTCTAAATTTTTAAAATACCAATCATAATAAAGATTCAAAAATTACTTCCACTAGGGTGCAAAGGGTCCTGTACCCTGAAAAAGTGCCGCCAATGCATGTAATATAAAAACTAAAATATATTATATTCTTTTGTTCATTTCCTACTTTTTAGCTTTATACAATCACTTCTGAATCTGTTTTGCTTTTTAATAGTATATTTTCTTTTTGAGAGTGCGTAAGCAATTCCATTAACCTTTAGAAAAATATCGAATTGAAATGAATGTATCAGTTTTCTGCAGTAAAGCAATGAATTTAAATCACTTTGGAATGATTTACATACTTGGTAGTGTGATGTTATGAAGATGATGGTTCACCGCAGCTGTTAGGTGGGAATGTTGCATCCTCTGAAATATGTATAATTGTCTACTAAACAGTCACATAACAGATCGACTTGACTATTCGTAGGCTTATCGTCACACATATAAATTGCAAAATACTTTCCTACTTCATGTGGATAAGCTTATGAATTCTAAATAAAAATTTGAGCCACTTACCATAGAGCTTCGGTATTGGTCCCTACGCCATCCAACCTCTTAGGTGGGTTCGACAACCAACAAAGAAGAATTACAATAATGAATAACAATTTGGCATTCGGCAAACACAGATTTGACTATACAACTAAGTTCTTTAAACTTACACATCAGTAAATAAAAAGACAAAACGAATGTCTCTTTCCTTCTGGTAGTGAATAGAACACACGTGGAGCATAATATCTGCTGATTAGATAATTAAAAGAAAAGAACTGTGTGAAGAATTTTGAATAAAAAATGAGAAGTTCTGCTTCGCACATCACTTTCAAATACCATCACAGACGATAACTATCGTACTGTTTTATGAAGCATTAATTAATACACATTATCTTTCGTGACTGGAAACTGGTTTAATTCTGAACTTGCATATTGGTAATTTGGGGATAAGCTTGCACCGCTCTTTGTACATCGTCGTCGTCGTCGTCGTCGTCGTCATCATCATCATCATCATCATCATTTTCATCATCATCATAATTAATCATCATCATCACCACCATCAATATGGGCCAGATAGGCCTGTTTCGGCTGAGAAAGGATCTTCCCAGCGTCTCCGTGGTCTTCCAACATCTCTAATACCAACTGGTTTATACTGCAAGGCCTGTTTGGTGAGTCTTTCTGCTGGCATTCGAGAGAGACATGACATTCTTGCCATTTCAGTTTGTACTCCCTGAGTTTGTCATTTAAAGTAAATATTTTTAGTTGTTCTATTTATTGTTTCAGTTTTAATGTGATCTTTAAGACTACAGCCAGCTACGTACCTCAAAATTTTCATTTCAGCCGTTTCAATTATTCTTTTATCAGTTCTGTTCAAGGCTCCATAAGATATAAGAGGCACTGCCGTTGTACATAGCTTCACAAAATAGCTTCAGGTAAAAAAGTGTGGAGATTTTGTTGACTGGGATGCAATCTCCCCTAGAGATTTTGAAACTCTTCGACAGCTTTTATTTTACAAACTAAATGGATTTTTATTGGTAACTGTCTTTAAAAACATATATTTTGTTTACTAGCGCCTATCTATTACCAGGATTATACAAACGCCGTCAATATGCCGGGATTTTGAACCTTAAAAGTTGTTTTACAAACCAATACCTATGACATGGGGATGCCACCCTTAAGCACACATTGAAGTCTCTCAGTTTTGGTCTAATTTTAGCCAAAGGATCAGTAGACCAGCGTCTAACCAGCGTCAGACCAACTTGATGACTTCCTGCTTACTAATATGTAGGTTATGGTCATTCACACATTTTGTTATGTCATTATTTTAACTGAGTATTAATTTCACTGAACACCTTCCATTTGTACACCGCTATCTGACATTCTCATGTGAGTGCCCTGAACTGTTCACCACCTCTAATTAATAAGAATTGCACGACTGCGTTCAGGGTCAACGATTTCCGTGATCATACTAACCTTGATGCGATACTTTTTATGTAAACAAAATAGTTTATATAAGTACAGAGGGCACACCAGAGGAAAAACTAACAACGTAGCAAAATAAAATTCAAATATAACTACTTCTGAATTTAGTCGACAATGGTTCAAAACCTATTTAATTATAATTATTATCAGTTACCTGATATAAAATACCCGAAATTGTGGTTCAAATATATTACACCCACTTCCTTAAACTGTTTTAGTAATAGTAAACAGTAGAGAAAATGAAAACATTATTTGGAGACTTGTTGTTCTTAGTTGCATATATATTATTAGATACACGTATTCATAAAATCGAAAGTATTAAGTAATGTTAATTAAATTTGATTAATTATGGTTTTGCTTTTACTTCCGCGCCTTATTAGGATACTATGAAGAAAGAAAATCCTACAGAATAAACAAGACGTGCCCTAGATCATGTATTAAGTTTGAAAACTAATTACTTCCCAACCTGTTCTTTCCTGCTTCTATCCAAAGATCTAATGACGAGGTAGTTTTATTGAAAAAAAAACAAAGCTCCCTTAATGAAGATTTCCATCGAACTGGCGTGTCTATGGCAACCTGGAAGACTAGATATAATAAGCTTTCATATCGCTTCCCAACTCCATCTACTTACGTAGGGAAATCGGATTACACACGTCATCCAATTTCCTTTACCAATAATATTAATATGATCGGGATTTGCGTATCGGTTCCACGTTTCACTGAACACATAGATACATTCAACGTGGGCTCAGGAAACTTCACTCTATTATATAATTGCCTTTATAGCCCTCATTGAATGATATGGTGGAATGGGAAGAAACCATCCACGTAGATGTGTTCTATGTTCAAGAGGAAGTTTGCGTTGTCTGGGTACACTCCTACGATTAAGTTATACCCAGGACAGGGGTAAAAACGTACTTAATATTCAATATTTTTGGATTATTAATAGTCACTATGGGTTTAAGGGAGCACATATGCAAATATTCAGGGTCTTACATAAATAGCCATAACATCCAAAGTTTTCAAGTTAGAGAAGTGAAACTTAGTATACTCATTTAAGATAACACAGTTAATATGCACAATTCTTTTCATAATTTTCAATTGTTTATAACTAATGCTACATCTTTTTCTATATGCAGAGATATTTACAAACTTAAGCCCATTTCTTTTAAAATTCACATATGCTATCTTTCTGAAATTTGGTATGTTACTTTAAAACACACTAAAATGAATTTGTTTGATTTAGATTTCTTATAGAAGCTGTTTAGAATTTAAAAAAAATGTTAATCATATGCATCCTTTAAAAATTAAAATAATTTCATATATTTTGTATCATCACATTCCATCTGGAGCTTAATCTTAAATTCTAGAACCAACAAAATGTTCATTGTGGCATAAGAAAGCTGTGTGCTAAATGTCATCAGTGTAGATGAAGTAGTTTGAGAGAAAAATGGGTTGAAGTTGTAGAAAATGCTAGTTACGGGGAAAGACAATTAAAAATACATTAAGTATTATTCAGTTTTCCTTTTAATTTTAAGTCAGAACTTCCCATATCCATAGTCTGTATCCTCATTCTGGTCACCTTCAGCCTTTCCTTTTAAATTCCTCTTCTGTCTTGCTTCTTTCTGCATTAATTTCATAGCTCAGTGCTGCGAATGTTGTCGATACTCTGCAAAATTGTTTCCATAAACACAACAGGTTGATACACTAACTGATGCATAACTTTCTTTCTGCCAACCTTCCTATCATTAAACACTATTGCAGCATCAAATGTAGCGATTTTCACCACTATGGAAGACACAAATGATGTTTTGGGACACCTTTTCCATATCAAACTATTGAGGCTTTCATTTGGGTTATGTGTCTCTCCATAGAGACATTTTTTAGCAAGTCTGGGTGTGCTAAGAATTGGTAGGCGGGCTTTATAGATTCCAAGACAGCTGATGGAAGACTATGTGTTGCTACTATACTACTATGCAGCACTAGGGCATTTAATTTTTTAAAAGTACATAGGGACCACGTACAGTCATAATATTTTGGTGTTTGATAGCTAACACTATATATTATTTTACGAAACAATAAAAAAAATTATATTTTTTGAGCATTTCTCGTACTTCCCCCCCTTAAAAGTATTTCCATTTAGGCTGAACAGTAGTTGCATCAGTCAAAACGGCCACTCTTTTTGATAAAATAGAAACTGCTATACTTTTTACACAGCTTTGAGCTTTGAGACGGATAAAATTGATACCCTCTGATTTTGCTTTCTTGGTAACATCTATCTGTTTCAAGAAGAAGGCCATATATATTCAGTTTGTAGTAGGGCAATGTTGGATTAATTTCGATGGTTAAATATTTAATATTTTTCAGTAGCTATTTTCGAATTATTTGTGTTTATAAGCAAGTTAGGTGTAAAATAATTTTACTAATTTATTTTAATTTTCTGTTCACCTAGACGAACAATTCCATCTGATCATACAGACACTTCTATGATGTTTCTCATTATGTTCCCATCTTGGCCATTGCCTTCTCTTGTTTTCTTGCTGTGAAAACTATAGGTAAAGCTATGTTTTAAAAACCACTAAGAGAATTTTCTCTGCGGCTATAACAAACACTAAAACCCGAGTGAAAGCTAATTTGGATCAGTATTTTTGATGACTGCATTTCGACAGTGTCATGGCAATAGGTCAAGTTTCCTATTCGGTGATGGTAAGCAGATCTAACTGCGTGTTTTACCTATTTTACTGCATATTTGTTCAATAATTATATAGTACGACCCATATAAATCTGAACCAATAATTGGACACAGTTGCAAATTTGGGAGAGTATAATACACAATTGGGAGATTACATTATACTATTTTCATCTTAGAGAAAATTTTGGAAGTGTCCTCCACCAGCATATAGCTTACTTGTACTTTGTTGCTTTGGAAGTTTAGAAATTTTCTTGTGACAATTGCCACACATTTTCAAATCGCAAGATAGGTTTACGCCTTCCAGTTTGAGTTTAACGAGCATTGCTGAGGTTACTGGCCTTAACTTTTTATGTCCTACTCTGTGGTTAACTGGTTTGAACGGATTAAAAAAGCAACAATAACTCCTTTGAACCAAATCTGACATGATGAAAATAAACTTCCACACTTCAGAACTTACGCGAAATGCCAGTTGACAACATACTGAGGTTTCAACTTATTATGCATAGATGCAGATCTGAACTGCAAACACAAGAAGTAAAATGATAGCTCGCCCACGTATTCACAGTACTCTCGGTTTGGAATCGGTGAAGCATCTCACACGCCACCAGTAAAGTATTTATAGCACCGCTTTTTACTTCAATCCCATTCTGATACCAATGAAGTTCCATGAACAATATTTCAATCATTATAATGACATTTTTTCCATTTTTATAAAGTAAGAAGTTGCTAATTAAGACACATTTTGAAAAACTTACCCCACTAAATGGCGCCCATTTTTTGTTTTCACCGAACCTAAAAAAAATAGCATACTAAACTGCGAATGTGTATTTCATAATGTTCCAAACACTAACACTTCATTATTCATATAATATTTGTTATAACGATTTTCATAGAATACAGCAAGCGAATATACGGAAAATATAATATTCAATAAACCTCTAAATAATCGCGCAACACCAAAAGCAAAATAGACAGGTTATTTAATTTCTTCTAGGTGTTACGTAAAAAAAAATAGGAGAAAATACAAAAAGGTCATGTCTCAGACGTGTTCATTTTGACATGGAATGACTTATCTATACATGTTTGCACTCATCTCACCATATTCTCTGAAGTTTTACGGAGAGTATGCTTGCCAATGTTACTTATTTCGGTTCGAACGGATTCCTTGAGAACATCAACTGTCCGTGGACTATTCTTGTACACTCTATTTTTAGATACCCCCAAGAAAAATCCAGTGAGGTTAGGTCAGGTGATCTGGGGTGTCACAAACCTTTTGAGATCATTCGATTATGAAAGAAACTGGTTACAAGTTCCATGGCACGTTGCTCCATCTTACTGGAAACAACCTTCTCTCAACTCGATATCAGCTAGCTGCTCCATAAATGTATTGAAGATACCCATATATACTTCAATGTCTACAGTCGTATCAAAGAAAATTAAGACATTTAAGACTGTGAACTGTCAATTATCAGTGTTGTCAACTCTCTTGTATATTTATTGTTGCAAATATGAAATTTAATGTTATTTGTTAGCTGATTTTCGGCCATTAATCCTTACCTGGGCCATCAATTAATTTTTTATGTATTTACTTTTAATTACCACTTATTTCATGCAATAGCTCGGATAGTATTCAACAGTAATGCATTAGAGTTCATAACAATTAACTTTATTTTGCCCTATTTATATTACCCGTCACGGTGTAAAATAACAAATATGATTAATACGAGTCAATAGTATAAAACAAATAGGTGAATGCATTGGAAAATCCCGAAAGTAGAAAATTTTGGCTTACAATATGTTCCATGCTATAATGTTTCATGAATAGCAGTTAAAGGAAGAAAAAGCAAAAAGAGAGAAAAGAGATAAAACAGAACACTGTCTCCCAGAAGTTTGCACATAAAAAACACTACCTTTACATTTATAAACTCCTACTGTGAAACATCCATAAAGATCTAATTAATGAACAAAGTGTTTTGAATATTTTTAATTTCTGCTGTACTAAAGATCTTTAAAACTGTGAAGAAAGTGGATAAGAAGCCAGATTATCTATTTTGATAGCCAGCAACACACCCATGTGCACACCAGTCTCACGTGATTTAGTACGTAATACACTTTAGGATCTGTTTTTCATCCATAGTAAAAAATTACCAGAAGTGTTCGGTCACAACTTTCTCTTAGTTTGACAACCCACTCAAAGATATTTTTTGCAAGTTTTAAAATATATCACATCACATTTTAGTGCTCATGTATCCCACAGGGTTCTATCTTGGCCCCGACTCTATTTAATATATACATTTCTGATATTCCTGACTTAGCTCCGACTTCTTTAGCTCTTCACGGTGCTAACACAGTACTATATTATTCTCATGTTTATCTCCAGCACGCACAACAAGTAGTACAACTCTCTTCAGATCGCCTAATTCATTGGTTCAGCACTTGGCGGATCTCTTTGAACCCTCAGAAAACCGAAGCTAAAATCTTCACTCTTCGCCAATATACTCCGCTTCCTCCGTTGTATCTCTACAGGAACAATGTCCCTTGGCTCCCCACCACAAGTCCTATTAAATACCTTGGAGTGCTTTTGGACTCTCGACTGGCCTGGCGTGCTCACATCGATCGTCTTATATCACTGGCCTCCGGGCGACTTTCAAAACTCTCTCCTCTGTTGCATCGCTGTTCCAGCCTCGGCCTACAGTCTTCATTGTTACTCTACAAATCACTCGTTCGTCCACTTATTACTTATGCCTGCCAAATGTGGGGGGCCACACACACACGTCATCTGCGTCGTCTTCAGGTTATACAGAATCGCTTCATGCGCATCGCTACCAAAGCTCCAGGTTCATCCGTAATCAGCTGCTCAATCACGAACTAGGACTGTTACCTCTTCACGACTACATTCGCAGGATCGCTCGTCGTTTCTTTTCCACGCTGCAAAAAAAGTTGCATGAGCTGTGTATTATAACATCGGCGTCCGCACGCGCCAGCCCTCACGCTTAAAGAGGGGACTACCACAGGACCTGCTTCTGAGTGATACATCTGATTTGAGTGATTCTAGTGCTTGATGTATGTAATATACCTTCAATAGTGACATAATTTCTCAGAGAGTATTGTTGGAGTTCTAACTTAATGTAGTTAGGGGGCGGCATGTTAACCTAACCCTGAGAGTTATTGTTCTTTAAGTTATTGTTCTGTACCTTCTTTTAACTTTGATCTGTAAAGCATTGTACTGCTGATCGATCAATAAAAAACAATAAAATATATATATATATATATATATATATATATATATATATATATATATATATTAGTGCTCAGCAAGGGAAGGAGAGAAGGAAAACATTTGAGAGAAGAAGGGAGAGCCTAATGAACGAGACGGACTGAGCTTGTGGTAGAAAAAACCAAGAGGAGAGTGAAGGGGAGTCACAGACAAAAATACAATAACGCGGGCGGAGCTGGGAGTTCGTTCAGCAGTACAAAAGTATGCACGTAGTATGGTATTGCGTTGAAGCTATAATAATGATTGTACCTTAAATTAATGATAAAGTTTATTGAAGTCAAAGAAAAACTACGCCTTCCTTTTAACATCTCAATAAGACGTAAAAGATATAAGTAAATATTATGGATGCTGACCTCCGTATCCAGGGCTCAGCAGCGGACGTAGTGTGTTTTCAGTTTAAGAGCTCAGTAAGGAAGAAGGAAGAGGTCCTAAAGACGATCAAATTCGGGTGAGGTTTTGGCAAACGGATCTAATGTTATAATTTCGAAAGCACCCATCGCCGCCACGAGACCATTACCCTCAGGTGGTCGGCTGAAATGGAGCCTACCCGAGAGCACTCGAAGGTAGGACCTAGTTGGAGGGGACTCGGCACGGAGGCCCAACTTGGTCTATCGTACCAATGCCCCAAGTGGGGCACCCCGGGGAGCAGGATGAGGCGAAAGGAGACAGAACGGCCGTCCTAAGGAGCCACTACGGTGCAGAGGGCAGGGTCCCTACATTTTACTAGTTGGGAACTCGCCGGTAGGCCAGTACACCCAGCATCTATCCCTATTGTGGTCCGGAAAAGGCGCCACCAGATCGAGACAGGAGGTCGTCCTACTGGAGGAAGAGGTTTTGCTCAGGGTATATCATCCTGCCATGCAGCGCCGATACATCCTACACTTCTATCCTGAGAGAGAGCACCAGATGAGAAATAATGAAAGGGAATTTTGGAGATGAAATTCGCAAAATGTAATTAACCTATCCAGTATTCGACTGGCGACCCGCAAAAACCCAAGAAGAAAAGCCATAGATCAGGAAGGTCAGCCAGGGGAACCAAACCCAGGCCTTCCGAATGTGGAAACCAGTTGATGGTAGCGTATGTGCCTCACGATCAAGAGGTCACGAGTTCGAATCTCGGTCAGGGTGAGTTACCTGGATGAGGTATTTCCGGGGTTTTCCCTTATCCTTCAAGACGAATGTCAGGTAGCTTTAAGCTCCAAGGACCCCGGATTCATCTGAGCATCATTTCACCGATTTCATTCATTGTCCGATATCTCTAAGCGTTGGAGGACGTAAATTACAAAAAAAAAAAAAAAAAAAAAAAAAAAAAAAAAAAAAAAAAAAAAAAAAGACGCTCGGTAAGGCAGGACTTCTCATCAGTCCGATCAGTGTCAGGAATAATCCTTCAGAACGATCACCAATTCAACTCAGCCGAAACACGCCAAATATCTTCAGCTGATGTTCAATCCTTCCATTAATTTATTAATGAGATGATGGGAATAGTAACTTACGGACAGGGCAGTCTTAATGGAGGAACCACCCCTGGATTTACCAACTAATCCGGAAACCATAAACACGGGAATGAATCACGGCTTCTCGAACGCAAGTCTCACTCGTTACCGCTGAGCCACTCGTTCCATCTCCTGAGACGTACTTAAATTACTTAAGTGAGGCATATTTCATTAAAACGTGCCCTCCTTTTCTGCTTCAATTTCAATGAAATGGATATGAGAGAAAAATATTATTTTTAAACACGTATTTCACAACAAAATCAGTGTCGCAGATAAATTGGAATTTTCCGTTTACAGAATAATTTTCCGCACAGATTCATTTGTAATGTTAAAGCAAGCGAGAGAGATATTCCTTGGAATGACTCGGCTAATGTGCTTGGATAAACATGATGTTGTTAGCATCGTCATTTATATGACCTCTCTCTGTTAATGCTAGAACAATACGAATGCGCTAATAACAAACAAACAAACTAAATGGAAACATGAAGATGGCTGCAACACAGTTTATGAGCCAGAAATGTGAGTCATTTAAATACCCATTTTGATGAACGTACTCATTAACTCCAAAGCAAAACGGCTATCACACACCTGATTCAATTATTATTATTATTATTATTATTATTATTATTATTATTATTATTATTATTATTATTATTATTATTATTATTATTATTATTATTATTATTATTATTATTATTATTATTATTATTATTATTATTATTATTATTATTATTATTATTATTATTATTATTATTATTATTATTATTATTATTATTATTATTATTATTATTATTATTATTATTATTATTATTATTATTATTATTATTATTATTATTATTATTATTATTATTATTATTATTATTATTATTATTATTATTATTATTATTATTATTATTATTATTATTATTATTATTATTATTATTATTATTATTATTATTATTATTATTATTATTATTATTATTATTATTATTATTATTATTATTATTATTATTATTATTATTATTATTATTATTATTATTATTATTATTATTATTATTATTATTATTATTATTATTATTATTATTATTATTATTATTATTATTATTATTATTATTATTATTATTATTATTATTATTATTATTATTATTATTATTATTATTATTATTATTATTATTATTATTATTATTATTATTATTATTATTATTATTATTATTATTATTATTATTATTATTATTATTATTATTATTATTATTATTATTATTATTATTATTATTATTATTATTATTATTATTATTATTATTATTATTATTATTATTATTATTATTATTATTATTATTATTATTATTATTATTATTATTATTATTATTATTATTATTATTATTATTATTATTATTATTATTATTGTTATTATTATTATTATTATTATTGTTATTATTATTATTATTATTATTATTATTATTATTATTATTATTATTATTATTATTATTATTATTATTATTATTATTATTATTATTATTATTGTTATTATTATTATTGTTATTATTATAATTATCGTTATTATTATTGTTATTATTATAATTATTGTTATTATTATTATTGTTATTATTGTTATTATTGTTGTTATTATTGTTATTATTGTTATTATTGTTGTTATTATTGTTGTTATTATTATTGTTATTATTATTATTATTATTGTTATGGTTATTATTATTATTATTATTAATATTATTATTATTATTATTATTATTATTATTATTATTATTATTATTATTATTATTATTATTATTATTATTATTATTATTATTATTATTATTATTATTATTATTATTATTATTATTATTATTATTATTATTATTATTATTATTATTATTATTATTATTATTATTATTATTATTATTATTATTATTATTATTATTATTATTATTATTATTATTATTATTATTATTATTATTATTATTATTATTATTATTATTATTATTATTATTATTATTATTATTATTATTATTATTATTATTATTATTATTATTATTCATTATTATTGTTATTATTATTATTATTATTATTATTATTATTATTATTATTATTATTATTATTATTATTATTATTATTATTATTATTATTATTATTATTATTATTATTATTATTATTATTATTATTATTATTATTATTATTATTATTATTATTATTATTATTATTATTATTATTATTATTATTATTATTATTATTATTATTATTATTATTATTATTATTATTATTATTATTATTATTATTATTATTATTATTATTATTATTATTATTATTATTATTATTATTATTATTATTATTATTATTATTATTATTATTATTATTATTATTATTATTTATATTATTATTATCATCATCATCGTTATTATCATCATCATCACCATCATCATCATTATTATTATTAATTTTATAGAAATATCGAAGGCTATACTGTTATTATTTTTCTCCAGCCCTTCCATAGTGCAGAGATAAATAAGCTATTCCATTTAATTAAAAGTTTCAAAGCCATAATTTCACCGGAAGTGCTTGTTTTGTGGTCCCTGAATAAAAGCCTTAAATCTTAATAAAATGTCCCTGTGAAAGGGATGTAGAGAATGAGGAGATGAGCTAAACTCAAAAATGAGAAGTCAGATAAACATTAAAACTGGCACTTAGATTCAGGCATCAGGGACAACACTGAACACTGGATGAGACAGGCAGTCTATTTATTTTGTTTCCCTTGAGTCTATTAACAAATAAGAAAGCACAAGCCATTTCAAAGAAATGGTATAACTCAGAGAAACAGCAACGCGAGGTACTTAGATATGTTTAAGGAACAGAGTATTTCACACAACATAACTTATATGGTATAAGGAAATACCCTGACTAAGTTGTACATGTCGTTAAGCTGAACAAAATATTACGAGAATAAGCAGAACTTGTATACTATAAATATCTGAAAGGTATGAGATTTTTCATCAGAATCTTAGTCATTTCGAGAAAATTAAAAAAATTACTAGCAATGTTATCGTACAAGTAATTACTCATGGTGATTCAGAAATCCTAACATATCGTTTAAAATACTGCCCCTAATAACCTCTGATTTATCCTCCCTTTCTTTTTTGTTATGCCTTTTTCATATACACGTATTAATCTATACTGGTTGAGAGTTTCGGGCTTCCTACAAGATGTTTTTTGACAGAGGATTAGTTGATATCAAACCTGTTCTTCTGATGAAACCTGGATGCTGAAAATTTGAATGAAGAGAGTTTCTAATGGAGATCATTGGAAGCTGAAAACTGAGAAGAAAATTAAAAATTTAACTATAAGTACATAGCAAAAAGTTACTCTCTGTGAATCCTCGTCCACAGGATCGGGAGAGTATCAGTGTACCATGACTGAGAGTGTGTCTAAGCTCTTAAGGGGCGGGGAGCCGATTAACGCGAGGCACCAATCAGGATTTTCAATCTATAGCTATGAGGAACTCCGCCCTCTGCTGTGTTTCTCAAGTGTGGACCTTCTTATTAACCTCTCAAATGACTCTTCAATCCAGGAAGGTGCTCCTTAAGAGGCATATGCAGAAACGATCTTTTGCAGGTTATAGTGCGAAGTCATGCCTCCGAGTATTCTCAGAGAGTCACAAAATCAAGAGACCATTTATCTCCTTCGAAGAACCTGTCACCTTTCGCTGACCAATGTTGTGAAAAAATTTTCAGCACCTAATAATAGATAAAATAATTACGTAAAAGTCATGTGTTCTAATTATAAGAACAATTAGAACCAGTTGAAATTCTAACGTGTTGTGATGGTTACTACATTGTGGTGTGTAGTTACTCGTGCATATTAACAATCAAAAACGCATCAAGAATACAAGCCACAGAAATGAAGCTTTTTAAGGCCAGTGACAAGATTTATTCTAAATTATAAACATGAAACGGGAATAGAAGGGATGAACTGCTCATATTTAAGTTTAATAAAAGTATAAGAGCATACAAATACACACGGATGGTACTTTTAATGAGACAACCAAATAACAGATGAAGAGGGAAGACAAATGAAGATCGACCAACCACTGAACGTATCCTAAACGACGGAAAGGTACTAGTTTGTGCCATATGGAGATGGGAGTCTTAATTACTAAAGCAGGTAAACCAAGCGTAAGCAATAATTTGATCTTTATTGCAGAGATATGTACAAAATCAGTGGAACAACAAAATGTTGACAACTGGTATTTATGGTACAGGCAGGATGTTGATTAATGATATCGGAACAATCATGCTACATTTAGAGTGTTAGGAAAGTAACTTGAGTTAGGATTTTTATGTAAAGTATGTATGCATTCCTTGCATAATTAATAAATGATTGGAATGAAGGAAAAACAGCAAGTTTTAAGTAGTAAGTACAATAGGATATAATAGGCGTGTGCGTATGAAAGCCAAAAACATATAGATTATATGTTACACAATCCAAAACTTAGACATAAATAGATGCATTGCTACTATCAGTCCCCTCCCCCTTCCAACAAGAAAGGAAACACAATAGGCTAGTATTGGGGCAGGAGATATGTCACAGAAGCTCGAGGAAATCCCCAACAATTGCAGGCTTGAATGGATCACCCATTGGCCAAGAAGTCCCTCTTGTTTCCACTGGAAGTATCCTTCCCGTTGCATCCTATCCATCAGTTGACAAAATCATATGTCATGAAGTTTACAGACCTAAAAAGAGATGAGAAATAAATGGAATGGAAGCAAAATTATGGAAAAGAAATTGTGGTAAACGAGAAACCCAGGTATTTGCCTAAATAGCAGAGAGAAAAACCAAGGTCATAGTGGGCAGTTGGCCAGAATCAAACCCGCCTCCTCCCGAATGATCAACCTGTCACGTTACGGTGCAGTCACTTCGCTGAAGTTAAAATATAAATTTACTACCTTTGTAGCATAATTTAATGTTTTTAATTGATTTCCTAAGGCAAAATATGGAAATCAATCCTTTTTCACCTTCGAAGTTTGCCAGCTTTTTTCACCATTAGGCAAAAGGTATAGCAATTTTGTTTCTGTTGTATTACATTTATTTTTAATGTATTTTTTCTGTCTTTCTTAACTTAGGCTTGAGTCCTGGTTATATAATTCTGAGAATATGTGGAGCTAATTAAGTTTGTTTATCTCTTTACTCCCAATTGGGATAACTGAAAGAAAAATGTATCTTCAACATTCTAGGAATGTTGCAACAGCGGTAATGCGATACACAAGGACGTAAAAGTTGAAAAGTTATCTTATTTAAAATTCTATAAAAGTGTGCGAACTTCTCTGACTACATAAAGTTGCCTCAGAACCATGAAGTAACATACAAAGACGAAGGCTCCATAAACAGTTTCCGTAGGTATCTGAAAGAAATAACTAGCTCAGTTCTTTTTACAGCGATTCTTCCGTACCTGGGTTTCATAAAAGAGAAAGATGAGACAATACATCCCCCACTGTGCAGCTTTATTTATCTCCTATCCTGTGTTTGCTTGCGTTTCTTTCAGGAATAGTTGCACACAGTGCACCGCAACAAAGCCATCTTTCAACGAAGTTTTATAGCTTAAAAACTCCAAGCACACTTCCCCTGTCTGCTCATAAATCCAAGCCATGTTTTCTCCTTCAGACATGAACACTGTTTGTTTTAAAGTGTCCACGCTTGATATATTATACGGGATGTATTGGAAGAAGATGCTTCAAGCCATTTTGATAAAGCGCAGCTGCACAGCGTTTTTGAATTTACAAACTACCAAAATGAGTTATGGAAGAAAGAAAATAATATAAGAACTGGCGTTTGAAGTTATACGGTGTTTAATTCATTTTAGGGCTTTATTTTAAAACTGGTGAATATACCAGCGTGATAAATAGGCCCTGGAATGTGTTATCTTTCGATTAATTGTCGAATCATAGACATTACTAATTATTTCTAAGTAATTACTTTTATTTTAGTTCACAGATTATGTGAAAACAAATTTATGAAGTCATTTTAGTGCTTTTGTAATATTTCAGGCTTTCCAATTTACTTCATTACTTTGTAATATTCTTACGTTGGTATCTTTATTTTTCTTGCATTGACATTGTGTAGATAGACAGATATGTATTTGTATTTACATATCTTACAATCTCAATTACAAGATTTAAAATTCTAATCTAGGTACACATTTGTCAGCTGCTTATATTACGGGCTGTTAATGGTGTTGGCTCCCTGGCCGTTAACCTCTATCCTAGCCCTTATACGACCTTGACCTAATGTTCTGATTGTGTCTTCCATTTCTCTATCGCTTATTTCCTCGCCCTTCTCAACCAATTCTCTTTGACTTTGTCAGCAAATTTCCCCACCTCCCTTAATCTTTTCTCTCTTTTCAACATAAGCATTTTTATTGTTACTACGTAAATCCCTTTATCATCCCATATTAATTTCTTCCAGTTTTCAATTTCTTTACACTCCACTACATAATGTTCTAAACTTACTTTCTTTCCACATAGAATGCGCTCTTTTGGTGAACCACCTCTCAATATGGCTCCTGTCCTTAACCAAACTAAACCCTCCCGCTCATATCTATCACATGTCTATATATGTTTCCCTTCCCCATTCTGTCTTTATTTTCAGGTATACATTTAGTGATTTCTTACTTATCAGATTTCCCCACGTCACTTGTCAATGTCCTCTATTCTATTCTTAATAATTGTCCAAAAACATTTTACATTTCTTTCACTCTTGCCAGATATCCCCCATCACTATTTTAGCCAGCGTTCTCTCTAGCTCTGCCCACCAGCTGTTCATACATGTTGAATTCTTCTGATGTTCTAGACAGATCTTTAATGTATTATCACTATCCTTTTCTGCACAACTATACCAATATTTTAAACATATTTCTATAATTACCCTACTTCTGCAAGTTCTTCCAAGTTCCACTCTAGCTACTCCATTTGGCGTTGACTCATTCAAACCTAGTATATCGTTACAGAACTGTTCATATGTGTGTTCAACATGCTCTCTTATCTCATTGGGCCCCCACAGCTCCGCACCATATGTCATTTTTATTCTACTATTGCTTCATAGTTTCGTTCATGCCACTTTACTGACATATGGTAATTTATATTTACAGCTCCTTACCCCAGACATCGCTATCTTCCATTTCACTCTTATCTTTCTCCCATGTGCTCCCCAGCCTCCATTGTAGCACATTCTCATCCCTAATTAGTCAAACTCCTCTTCTACCTTCATTTTTTGGTCATTTAGATACTACTTTTCATCTTTTCTTAACTTATCACCCTTCTCAAACACTACTATTTTTGACTTGTTTATATTGATTCTTATCCCCCATTCTTTACAGTGGCTGCTAATTTCATTTATGTCAGTTATTATATTGTGTATATGAAGTTACATGCCGGCCAGGATTCGATCACAGTGGTCTGATGTGGCATTTGTGGTGGACAAATTAGCGAGGTGTTTTTTCCTGCGGGTTCCCCAGTTTTTCTCGCCTATCATTCCACGAAATCCTCCACTATCGGCTTTCCTTTTACTGATTTCACCGTCGTTTGGTATTATCACCTTCTTCGCCTTCATATCAACACTAATCTGGTAATTCTCTGATACTCGCCTATTTATCAGTCATGAAGTAATTCCTCCATACAAGTAGGGAAACTGCAGAAAAATGAAGACGTTTTATAGAATAATATTACACATTTCACGGTTCAGCTCAAAAATGATATATTTACTTTACTTGCAGTCTTGGAAAAGAAATCATTCCTATCTTAAATATGGTTAGTAGAGAATATGTTGCTTGTTGGTGGGTATAAAACTGGCTCTGTCAGGGAAGCGGGTATAACTATTCATGTCCTAAACTAAGGACGACATGGTCAGGTTCCTCTTATTTTGCGTGTGTGTACTGTAAGACAGCTATTCTCCTTGCATAGTGTCGCAAACTGTGCAGTCCTTCTTTGCCTATCTATTTTATAAGCTACAAATTAACTTATTTAATGTTACCGTTAATGTTATTTCAATGACAAGTTTACAATGTTATTTTAATATTACTTAAGAATGTAAAGGAGATATAGCTCTAATTCAGTTTCTCGTACCTAATTTTGTATTTTTATTGCAC
This sequence comes from Mantis religiosa, assembly GCA_030765055.1. Classification (NCBI taxonomy): domain Eukaryota; kingdom Metazoa; phylum Arthropoda; class Insecta; order Mantodea; family Mantidae; genus Mantis; species Mantis religiosa. The sequence goes on along the minus strand of JAUKNK010000670.1, from coordinate 233,291 downwards.
TTGAATTTGTATAAATAATGTTTATTTTTACTCTATGTACTTATTTTAGTAAATTAAAACAAATCTGAAATCTAGGTAGTTCTTGTACCGCTGTTCAATAAAGTCATAATACGGTCATAATTTTTCGCACTAAATTCAAACCTATTATATTCTTTTAGCTTAATGTGAACAAACACGCCAGAGTGGTTGGTACTCCTGGTTCCCGCCTATGAGAACCAGGCAAGTTCAGACATGTGAGGTATCAACTACCGCTGCAATGGAGGTAACATGCAGTTAAAGTTGATGTTAGAGGAAGACACGGAGTTTCTTTCAAACGTAATCACTTCTGATGAAACTTGGCTACATTATTTTGATCCTGAGAGCAAACAGCAAAGCTCAGTGTGGAAATCTCCTTCATCACCAACCACCAAAAAAGCAAAAGTGGTTGCTTCTGCTGGGAAAGATATGGTCATGTCATTCTTTGATGTTCATGGAATGGTTTATTAGCATTTTCTACCTGCACACACATCAGTAACTGGACAATACTACAGGGATGTCCTGAAAACATTGCAAGGCCATATCAGGCGCAAACGACCGCATTTCCGTGAAGCAGGCTAGATGCTGCACCACGATAATGCACGGCTGCATATTTCCAAAGTTGTTGCTGAATATCTTGCAAAACTCAACGTGAAGTGCATCACTCACCCTCTCTATAGTCCGGATTTAGCCCCATGTGAATTTTTCTATTCCCTAACTTGAAGAAACGCCTTTGTGGGAGGCATTATCCATCATCAAAAGAAGTGGTTTAGGCCTTGGAAGCGATTTTAAAGGATCTCTCAAAAATGGTTTCCAGCATGTCTTTGAAGACTGGCAGAAACGCTTGGACAAGTGCATCGCATTCAGGGGAGACTATTTTGAGAAAGACCATCAAAATTATGAGGATGAGTAAAGGTAAGTTATCAAAAAAAAAAAAAAAAAAAAAAAAAAAAAAAATGCGATCATTCTTTATGAACAGCCTCGTAAGTTTGATGTCATTGTTAAAACTTTGCAACACTGACCATACATCCATATTAGTCTGTTAAATTTAAGTATTCTTACATTTTCCAGACACTTTTAAAAGTTGTAGTACCCCGGAATGGTCTCAAATAACATATAATGTCTCGAAACGTAAACATTTTAAAGCTTTCAAAAATATTCCAGCACGTACCAATACATTCTAACAAATTATGTTAAGTATATCTGGCAATGCAGATTATTGTGCAATGTTAAATAGTGATCCAAGAGAACTGACATTTTAGAATATTATTCTAATATAAAAATCAGAATATGTGTGCTACCAATTATAAATCTGCTAGTTTCAGTCTCATTATTTCAGAAACTATTAATTATGTTGGATGAAGTCTTTTCTGCACTGATCTATATTTATACAATTACTTTAAAAAGGATATTATACTTTATACAATTATACAGCTCTTTAATCAGTATTTTTGATTACTTTTTTAACATCCAAGTTTTCTGTTAATACTAATGTAGATACACAATAATTTTTATAAATTACCTTAAAATACTGAAACTTAATTTAATTATCTTCAATAGCTTAGGAGAAAGCTGATAATTTATATCAGAAAGTATCGTTAACACAAATAAGCTATTCAAGTTAAGTTTGAAAAAGAAAATCTATATATGTATTAGCAAAGAAAAGATGAATACATAGAAGTTTACATAAAATTTTCAGAGCAAAATTTCTGCTAGGAATGGGCCAAAGCCAACCTGTCTGCTTCGAAGTTTGCGAAGGACGACGTCGTACTTATCTAAGTCTGTAATTTTATATGATGTAATTGGTAATAGGGATGCTGTTCATATGTAGTAGTAAGATTTTATACATTAACTCGCATTTTTATTGATTTTTAATGGAAAACATATTCGTCAGTGCGAAAATGTTCCTGGTTCCCTAGCATATAGAGACTTAAAACTCCGGTTTTTGAGTCAAGGAAGCAAGATGTTTGCAGAACCCTTCGAAAGATCTCTTTGAATTTCGTCGATAGGTAAAAGTTTTTTCTTCCATTGCTATTCGTTTGGAAAGTCAAAACGTAGTTGTAAAAGGCCAAATTTTCGGGGACATAGAGTAGATCCTTTTTCAGATGGTAAGAAGTCATGTGATATGGCACCAAAGCAATATACGGGAAGAAATGGCCAATTACAAGAAAGGCTTTGACGCTTGTGAGTAGGTACTAATTTTGTGCATAAACAAAAGAGCATCATCTCAGAAAGACATTTATTGGCAGAAGATGCTACAGAAATCGACGTCAGAGAGAAATATATTCTCCCACAATTGTAGACAAAGCGTGCCAATGACATAACGTGAGGTAACGTGAGATCCCGAGTTTGAATTTCGCTTAGGGTGGGTTATCTGGATAAGCTATTTATTATTTATACAGATATATAAAACGTTTCTGGTGAAATATTGATAGGCAATTCTTGTGTGGAATGCATTATTTTATTTTGTACCTGTAAACGATGAAGCAAATATCTTTATTTATTACGAATGTCGTTAAGAATATCAAGTAAACATATTACTAGGGCACTTTCTCATTAATGAAGTTTCGAAATTTTAATGTTATGTACTCTTTATTGGAGAAGCAAATCAGTTAAGTCATAACAAGTGTAGCTTAGACTGTTTAAGAGGTATTCGGGATAAAGGAAGTTTTTAGGATTAGTGGCACGTCGCAAATGGGAACGCCTCGCGCCCTTCGACATACCTGAGATATATTACGTCTATCAGCACCCAGGAGGAAGAAATGAAGCGAAGGAATCACGAAGGCTACAGGCCTCAGACCAAGGTCACAGAGACAAGCGAAGTCCTAATATTTCTAAGACTCATCCCGCCACTGAAGCTGCCTAGAGAGAAAGATAAACAAGTGTTCGAGCCAAACAGCTCTCTACAGTCTGATTTTCAAAAGAAGACACGGGACATCTGTGTCTCCAAATGGAGAGCTGCAATGTTGCCGAGAAGCAGATAACAAGCTATGCATACCCCTCTTTATTACTCGACAGAGCGTTGAGGCGTACTGACCTTGAGGTGACCAGCACTGCGATCGTTCCCTATCGGACCTTATCTGGTCATTAGAAGAGTGAAATATTGGTAATTTGACGTACAGTAAGTTACGAAACACAAATAGAGCGACTGGAAGCTGCGTGTGTCTATATAAGTTTTCTTGCGCCTGCCGATGTATGACACATTACTGTCCAGAAGACATGATTTTATCTGAGCAGACTACACATACACTGGACTCAGCGTGTATGTGCGATAAGCTGAGGTAAACATCTCTGTGTTGCGAATATTTTCCGATACGCCTTCTCGCTTTGCCATGTAGTATCTTCTCTGTACAAGTTTATTTCAGCGTTCAAGTTTATTTCACCTCAGCGATAACATGCAGGTTTAACCTCTATTAGCCTACTTTGAGATAAAAAATAAGTTTTCCTCGATACACATTCCCTGTGTCTTCACAGAGTTGAGTATTTTTAAATAATTTATTAACGACTCTGTCAATTGAGGAGATCATAGCGTCGCCGGTGTGCCGGAATTTTGACCATCAGGAGCTCATGGTCATAGTTCATATGCTCGTGAAAGTCTCCGATTTTTTTTCGAGGGCTTCATCAACAAAATCATGCGACGTACCCATGACCAATACTAAAGCGGCTACCTCTACCTATAGGTCCTTTTCTGCTACTTTCACGTGTGTCGTCAGTCCAGCCCTGTGATCCAGGTTTCATAAAACCACAATATTTCATGCAAGTTCTTATTCATTCTTATTCAGTATTTCTCTTAAAAACAAAGCTCATAGAGCTAAAATATCTGATCTTCCAAGTAGTAGTTTTCTATTATTTATTTTTTGATCTCAAATCCCAGATCAATGATGACTTTGTTTAAAGAGTTAAGGCTCCGTCAAATAGCTCTGTTTCATTAAGAAAGAAGCTTACGTATAATAGGATGCTCCTTTTGGGTATAATTGTCATAGATGTGCCTCCTTATGGCATCTAATTGAAAAATACGACGATGCTCTTGGTCTTTGTTTACCAGGTTACAATTCGTGATGGATTTGTCTGTAGCCACTTCTATTTAGAGATACTAGAAGCAGTCACCTCACTTATTTTAAGGACACATGCAGTCTTTTTCTTACTTGGTTGAAAGGAACAAGCGGTTCATTGTGAAGGAGCAAATTCCTTTCTTCGTGCTCAAAGAATTCCCTAAGAGAACAGACAAATTCTCTAGCTTGGCTATTCAACTTAACACTCCGGCCGTAAGCTTATCTTTCTTGGGCCATAAATCCTCGGTCTAGCTCTTATCATACTGCCACTATGTCTAGTTTCCATAAACGTGTATTTTAATAGTGTTTAACAAAATAGGCTAACAACACCCAAGACAACTGAATACTCAAGCAAATTCTTGTTTTTCGCACACAACTAGCGATAAATGTCCTGAGGAATAGGTAATTAACCAGTATAACCAGTGTGGCAATCTTTACCTAAGTTTCCATAGCTACGACCATCCGTTCTTAACCTCCACGTCTCTTGCATAACAGCTTTCATGTATATTCTTTAAAAAATCAGACTGTAGTGTCCACTTACTTGGGGGAAAGCATTCGCGCCCACGACACGAACTGAAGTCACAAGGAAAATTAATGAAAGGGACAGAAAGATGTGGTGGATATGAAACTGCCTCAACAATCACCTACCATCCAGGTTTAACTACGAAAAACAGGTCCAAATGATAGTGGATGGGAACTGAACCATGGAGTTATCTTTCTTGGTGTGTTAATAGCTTTACTAACAAGTAGAAAATATCACTGTTGCTTTTCAAACCATTACCTTACAGGGATGGAGAGAGCGACAGAGGGAGAAGAGAGTATTAGAGAAAGAGAACGATTGGGGAGATAATTAGTTCGAGAGGGAAAGGTAGAGAGGAGTGATATGGGTTGTACAGACAATGAAAGATTGAGAGAAAGCGAGATACAAAATTTCCGAAGTTAATATAACATGAATGGAATTGTACGTTAGTAATCGTATTAGCCAGTGATTAATATCAATACTTAAGTTGATGTTTAAACATATTGATGTTAATGCTAGATTATATATTTGCTTTAGAGCATACCGTTTTCAAAGTTATACCTGAAATCATGTTTCCTCAATCATCCCTTTAAACACACTTTACCACTAGGGGCTATATCGATTGCCTGCTTGCTATGGGTAGTATTGTTATGAAGCGATAATTATATTCGCGAATCCGAATACCCAACTGTGCTAAAAGCGGTTCTACATTCTTTAGAGGCAAAAAACAATCGCCGAGTGAAGGGCTCGGACAGGGCTGATAGCTTCAGCCCTGCAGTATTTAAAACCACGCCCTGCGTTTGCATTTGGCTTCTGATCAACGCCCTTATCAACTGAGCCAAGATTTTTATTCGTTTGTTTTGGCGTGAATGAAAGCTAGGTTCGAAGGGAATAGGATAAAAAGAAAGGTAAGAGCACATTTTTGTGCTAAGCTCCCTACAGAGCTTTTAAAATCTTTGGACACTGCAAGTAGTTAATGTAATGAACATATACTTGTACTCTTAGGTATAAAAGTAATAAATACTGAATTCATTTGGAGAGCTAATGTTTTTTTTTAAAGTTGCTATTCATTAAACTCAAACTATTACTGTTAATAAACCTTTGTACATATGTAAATAATATTGTTTGTACTCGTGCAAAATTCATTTATTATTATTATCATCATCATCTTCATCAATATCATCATCATTATTACACATGCCACGAACATGCGTTTATTAATGATGAATGCTTATATAGAGAACACTTAAAATTTTTATGACAGCTCCTTCTTACGTCACCTCTAATCCGTCTCCAATATTTCGATCTTGAACGTAACTGCTACCAGCTGCTTCAATGCTGAACAATATAATTTTCTTTCAGTGAATGGTGGAGGTGTGTAAGGATAAATTATATCAGTGATATTTGGCGATACATCTATCAGAAAATGGATAAATTTAACTGAGTTATTTGAAGCAAATTGTCGATTCCCTTTAGATTGAAGTATTAAACTGTTAAGTCAGGCCCTGAATCTCTGTATTTCTATCACGGTTTTAATTTCACTTTAGGGATCTTTAAAATATTTGGTCAAATGGTTTGTGGACGAATTTTAAAATTTTACTTTTTCTTGGTGGAACTAACAACTTGATGACATTTCGTAAACTTTGTGCAGAATCCGCCGACACAATAACTTAGCAATTTGAAGATTATTCTAATATTAAGTTCATAGATATACAAAATTGTAGGCTAGCTTATATGACTGCCTTTAGAAAGAATACTTATGATTGGATTTCGATGCTTTTATGTTAACTTACAGAATTGGCTACGATAACTTCATTATTGTGTAATCATGGTAAGAATCTAGATTTGATATGAAGGAAACTTATTTGGGGAGGAGAATTTAAGTACAAAAGTAAGTGACTGTATGAAATATTGGGCAGCTCAGGTAAACTCCAGGTGCGAAAGCTATGAGTTACTTAATGCTGTCTGCCAAGACAAAAGATCGAAAGTTTCAGGCAGACGAACTTACTCAAACAGTTACACATTTCCATGAATAACATTTCCGGTATTTCTGCGGGTGTAATATGCAAGTGCCGCTTTCATATCTATGGTGCTGAGTTCTAATCTGATTCCTCTTTATTTGGATAAATGTATCTTCTGCTCTTGGTTCTCTTTAACCAAAAATGGGTGTTAATGATCCCAGACTCATTTTAGCCTTATTTCAGCAACATTCATTCGGTTAGGAGAGCTTATATCCGCCTTTCTTAAAAAAAAAAAAAGTTCAATAAGATGCAAAGATAGCTGCAGTGAAAAATTTAATAGATGCAAAGGGAGACCTGTTTTGATTTATCTCCGCTGCAGCGCTGCGATCGCAGTTCCGCACATGCGCGGTAGACGCTCTGTGTCAAGGAGAAGAAAAGTGCACCATTGTGAGATCGCTGTCAGCCACGTACGCTTTGTTGCGCTTGTTTACAATGTCGGTGTTGATTGCAAATCCCGCCGCTTGTGAAATCAGATCTGTGATTCGTTTCCTGAATGCTAGGAAAGTGAAACCAATTGAAATTTATCGGCTGTCAAGAAGGTGTTGTGTTTCTTCACGACAACGCATGACCACACACTGCAAATGCGACGAAAACATCCTACAGGAATTTGGCTGGGACGTGTTTGACTACACCCCGTACAGCCCTGACCTCGCTCCTAGCGCATTTCATCTGTTTTTGCATCTCAATTCTTTCCTTGGCGGTCGACACTTCAACAATGACGAAGCGGTGAAAGAAAATGTTTCCAACTGGTTGAAGACACAGGTGGTAAACTTCTATGAAGAAGGTATACAAAAACTTGTGCCTCGCTATGACAAATGCCTGCAAAATTTTGGCAGTTATGGGAAAAGTAGTTTAAGAGTTATAGAATTTTGTGCAATAAATAATTTTTCTGTATCTGTACACAATTTTATTTTATTACTAAACAGAACTTAAACTTTCTTTCTGTACGTAACTCGTATATTTTTATTTTCCTTATTTAACCGTTTTTATTGTTTCCGTTTGTTTTACTTTCTGTTTTATATTGTTTCACACATATACATCATACACATAAACACCCATGCCCCTGCGGGACTCCAACGCGCGACTTTCTACGCGGCAGAACGCTAGGGATATATGCCCTAGCTACCATGGCTACGAGGGCCGGCTATGTCTTAGGCAAAACGCGAGGATTACGATGCTATGAATCTCTGTCTTCCTGAAAGAGGTGGAATGTCTATCTTATTACACAAATATAACTATTTATAACAAGAGCTTCATTTTTTTAAGAAAATGATGTTAATTTTTCTTTTTTAATTGAGATTGATTTTAAAACAAATTGCATCGTGAGTCCATCAACACACTACTGTTATTGATGGACTAACGATGCCAGCAATTTGTTTGTGAAATTGATCTCAATTACAAAAGGAAAAATTGACATAATTTTCTTAAGATAAGTGAAGTTTTTAGTACAAATAGTTATATTTACGTAATATTCAATGCTTCACTGTAGCTAGCTTCATTTTCTACGTAATCATTGGAATATCTATCTTTCCAGGGCGGCCAGTTGGAATCTCGTTTGAGGCGAATTGCCTCTTTCGACTCTTTCTCTGTCTGTCTGAATTTCCGCTTATCATGAGACGGTGAATGCCCAGCAACCCTCAACTCTGGTCTCAGAGCTTATTCGAAAATTCAATTACCGATTTCCTTCATCGTCTCTGCCATCCTGATTTGTTGTCCCTATTTCTCTTTCACTGGTTCCTCTTCTCATTTATGAAACTAACCATGATAAAGCTGATAAATTACATTTGACCTTAAGATACAAATACCTTTGGCATCTCCCGCTCATTAGCTTACTGAGGGGTTGTTACGAGGGCTGTTCAATAAAGAATGATCACAATGTTTTTTTGATAATGTACCTTGACTCATCCTCATAATTTTGATGGTTCCTCTCAAAATAGTCTCCCCTGAATGCGATGCACTTGTCCCTGCGTTTCTGCCAGTCTTCAAAGTCATACTGGAAAATATTTTTTGAGATATTCTTCAAAATCGCCTCCGCAGCCTTCACCACTGCTTGTGGTGATGGATAATGCCTCCAACGAAGGCGTTTCTTCAAGTTAGGGAATAGAAAAAGGTCGCATGGGGCTAAATCCGGACAATAGGGAGGGTGAGGAATGCACTTTACGTTGATTTTTGCAAGATATTCAGCAACAACATTGTCAATATGCGGCCGCGTATTATCGTGGTGCAGCATCCAGCCTGCTTCACGGAAATGTGGTCAATTGCGCCTGATATGGACTTACAATGTTTTCAGGACATCCATGTAGTATTGTCCAGTTACTGATGTGTGTGCAGGTACAACATGCTGATAAACCATTCCATGAATATCAAAGAATGAGATGACCATAACTTTCCCAGCAGAAGCAAACACTTTTGCCTTTTGGGGGGTTGGTGATGAAAGAGATTTCCACTCTGAGATTTGCTGTTTGCTCTCAGGATCTAAATGATGTAGCCAAGTTTCATCAGTAGTGATTGCGTTTGAAGGAAACTCCGGATCTTCCTCTAACATCAACTTTAACTGAATGTTACCTCCATTGCAGCGGTAAGGGATACTGAACATGTCTGAACTTGCCTGGTTATCACAGGCGGGAACCAGGAGTACAAACAATGAAACTACTACAGTGTGTTTGTTTCACATTAAGCTAACAGAATATAATAAGGTTGAATTTTAGTGCAAGCAATTATGACCGTAAAAAAATTATGATCATTCTTTATTGAACAGCCCACGTATACAATGGGTTGAATACAAAGTAATTTGCATTGTTCTGCTGGACAATCAAAGATCACTAACCTTAAAATGAAACATAATTTCAAATTATGATCTTACGTTGATGCATTCCAAATACAATATCCGACCGATAGTTTCTGATCTCCAACTAATGGAATGAAGTAGTACTTCATAATGGCCACATTACGAACAAGGATCTCTGGAACGATATTTCATGTCTCTCTCTTACTTACTCTTCTCTGTCTGTCATTTTAAATGACAGAAGATTTGTCAGATACCTCAAAAGTTGGAAGCAATCTATCTGCTGACTTAAGTTTTCTCTTTTACCTATCTCTGCAATTTACACTGAAAATAACTTAAATTTTCCATCGCCACAGTAACAGAGCATGTTCGGAGTGAACTTAAGGGAAAACTGTATCTCTCGACTTTCTAAACATAGAAGTTTGAATGGCGAAAGTGAAATTCTTTTTACATTTCTCTGTGTGTGGTTCTCATTCTCTAGAAATTCATCATATTTCGTAGATACTTCTGTGACAGTTCTGACGGCTCTTAATCCTACGGGCTGCAGTAAGTTATCGCTTTAACATGAGGGCTCACATGAATTACAGAAAGTAGGAGAAAAGGTTGACTCATTAAGAAAACTTCGCCCAAAGTGGACAACGGCGTCGACGACAGAAATCGGTAACGGATGAGGGCGACTAACAGAAGAGAATACCTTATGCACCCCGATTTCCATATCTATTTCAGTTAACGTATCTCAGGAGGAATCGATGTAAGAAAATGAAGCTCACAGTTGCAGGACTTTCTCTACACAATACCATTTCATGGTGCTTAATTTTTAATTTAGTTTAACAAGGATTATATAAGTAATACAAGATCCTGTCATTAAACTTCTATGAAACGGTAGAGCCAGACTGAAAAAGTCAATGCCATAGCCGGGATTTGAACCACGGAACTTCTGGTTCCCGTCAAGCCGCTCTAAGCCTTGAGCTAGTATGGCCAGCGTGCCGACATGACATTAAATTCTCCACCTGACTCATATTTTTCCCGGTAAACCACTAGGAGTTCTCATAAACACATGAGACGACACCTTAATGGCGACTTACTATGCTGTAAGTACTTTAAGGCCCGGGCTTTATAGTTCGGACCACTATTAGGTACAATTAATGGAAATTAATTGTTCTTTCACACTAGCCGTGTGTAGGACACACAATGAAACGGTAGAGCCAGACTGAAAATTCAATGCCATAGCCGGGATTTGAACCACGGATCTTCTGGTCTCCGTCCAGCCGCTCTAACCCTTGAGCTACCATGGCCAACGTGCCGTCATGACATTAAATTTCACATCCCCGCTATGGCATTGATTTTTTCAGTCTGGCCTCTAACGTTTCATAGTGCGTCCTACACACGGCTAGTGTGAAAGAACAATTAATTTCCTTTAAACTTCTATATTTTAATATCTGTGGAAGAATTAATGAAGTATTAGAGATATGAATGCAGCAAAGATGGTTAAGCATCTTTATGAGATACGGCATTTTTACTGATGTTTCGTTTAGACGAGGGAATTTTGGAACCTAACCTCCTTTGATACAAACAGTGCCAAGGTTGGGATATCCCTGCCACGTTTATGTCGATAATTTAGTGCTTGTCCAGCCGCGCTGGCGAACGTCGTGCTGTTAAGCGTTCACTATCAGCATAATCCGAAATAAAAATTCAGCCAAATACAGGTGCATTGTGTTATAATTTTTTTTAAGTTATAAACAAATAAAAAATGATTGAAAAGATAGAAGTCAATCGGCGCCAAGTGTGGTCTGTAAGGTGGATGATAAAACCATCCCACTTAAAGTAAATCTAAATTTCGCGACTTTTCAAGCTCTGTGGGGTCGGTTGTTGGCACACAATGCACAACATGAGATGTTACTATATCACGAGGTATTTTTTCGAAATGTGGCTCAGATTTATTTAGTTTTATGTTTCGAAATGAGACCTAATACTACCATGCACTAAAAATGTGGTGAAATTTTCTAGCTCGACCCTCATTTCATATGGTTACAGTGAGCGGACGCGCTGTAATACGATTTTCTCGCTAGTGCGGCGAACATACACTGAGTTACGTTCCATGGCCAAATAAAAATGTCGCATTCTCACTATTTCCCACGCTACGTGACATCGGAGTTTAGTTTCGGAATTATTTTCCTCGTATTTACAGCCGATTGCACTGAAACATGTTGATGATTCTGCAGAATCTCGCTATGTTCCACACCATACCTGGATGACCAATCGGGATGGCTCAGGCGGTTTCGTCTGTGGCCCGCATTCGGGAGGCCTGGGTTCGATTCCCATGGCCGACTTACCTGACCCATGGGTTTTTCGGGGGTTTTCCCGGGTCACTAGGCGAATGCTGGGTAGATTAATTACATCTACCGAATTTCATCTTCATTATTATTTCATATCATCTCTGCCCGCCTCGGTAGCATGGTGGTAGCATGTCTCTGCCTCACGTTCAAGTGGTCACGAGTTCGAATCTCGGTCAGGGTGAGTTACCTGGATAAGGTTTTTCCGGGGTTTTCCCTTATCCTGAAAGACGAATGTAATATAACTCTAAGCTCTATGGACCCCGGGCTCATTTGAACATCATTTCACCCATCCCACTCATCGTCCGATGACTTAACGTTGGATAACGTAAATAACAAAAAAAAAAAAAAAAAAAAAAAAAGGAAAACCCACATCTGGTGGTCTCTTTCAGGGTGGAAGTGTCGGTGGGTGTCTCGGCGGTGCATCGTAGGAGGATATGCTCTGAAGAAACTACTTCATCCTCCGGTAGGTCGGTTGCCGGCCACAGTTCCTCTGCTGAGACCATTTCTGGACTACCAGCCAGGGACCTATGGGGCTCGGATCCCCTGCCTGGGATCATTAGGGCTCGGCTGCTAAGCTCATTGCCGTCCCGCTGTGGGGGAGCGGGTTCGTTTTCCTGGCCTGTCTGGGAAGGTCTCTATCCAAGTAAGCTGTATAGGGGCATAGGATCAATGGGCCCAGCATGATGGCCTACGTACCAAATCCCCTCTGGTACCTAGGTGAGCTAAGCTCTTACTGATTTGAATTCAAGTCAACACATTAACATATAATATATATCATTTTTCTTTAAAAAAAAAACTTGAAGTACGTAAAAGTAAATTATTATGTATAGCTTTTTATTTGTTATTACTTCATTAGATGAAAATGGCTTTACAATGAAATCACAACAACGAATTTTGGGGTGGAGTGTAAAACCTCTTATTACTCATTATTTGAGAAAGAAGATGAAAACTGTTGATAATTATAAAACTTGGTATTTAAATTCCTCATCTGCTTCCCATTTTCTATACTACCATTTACATGGAGAATCTCATATTTTTCCTTTATTTTTTCCAAAAATGGCTACGAAGAGTTTAAGAAGTTTATAAGACCAAATAAAATTTGTACTTTGAATGCTGTGAAAAACCAGTGAAGTGCTCGTTCGAATTGAATTTCGAATAACTAGTGAATCATAAGCAATAATGGAAAGCACACTGTACAATAAGTTCAGATCTCTTTAATACGCACAATCTATTTTAACTGTTTTCGAAATCTCCATTATTTTGGTTGAACTCTTCGTCATTTTATTTGTGTAAACGACAATCTTGATTAACATGAATTAAGAGAGGGGCGAGGGCGGGAGTAGAAAAATAAATTAATGTAACATATTGGATTTTCTTTTTAAGTCAGCTGCAAAACAGGCTTCAACTACACTTCACTGATATCCGATTAACATCCACACAAACTCTGGACTAATATTTTCATATTGCAGCAGATACTGGAGAAAAGAGGAGAACATAACTGCAGACACATAGAGCATTTATAGATTTCCAGAAGGCTTTTGATAATGTAGTCCGGGAAAAGCTGTGGATCATAATGAAAAACCAAGGCTACCCAAGACATTTGGTAAAGTTGGCGAAAAGTTATTACGAGGACACTAAAATAATTTTAAGATTTAAGACAGAGAAATCAGAAGAAATTGTAACTAACAAAGGAGTCAGACAAGGGTGCCCAATGTCAGCGACACTTTTTAACATCCATGTTAATAAAATAATCCAAAATTGGAGACAAAAAATCGACGCAGGCATAAAAGTAGCCCAAGGAAATATTTCAAATATTTTATTATATGCAGATGACGTATAAGATGATCTACAACGTTCGATACACCACCTTAACCAAATATGCAAAAGTTTTAATATTGAAATATCAATAGAAAAGTAAAAAATATTGGCAAACTGGGGCAAAATACCAATAAGGTCGAAAACAGTCGTTAATGACAAAGTATTGGAACAATTATCCTCCTTCAATTATTTAGGGTGTGAAATCAGCAATGAGAAAGATAAAGATACGAACAAAAAATTAATGAGATTTCAAAAAATTTGTGAAACAATTCACAAAACCCTAAATAATAAAACAAGATCTGAAACAAGAACAAAATTTTATAACACCATGGTGGTCCCAACGTTACTTTATGGATGTGAAAACTGGGTACCCACACAAAGAACCATCAGCAGAATTCAAAGTTGCGAAATGAGATTCTTGAGAAGAACAAAAGGATGTACAAGAGAAGATAGAGTCAGAAATGAAAATATAAGAAATGAATTACAAGTGGAAGCTATCACCTCAAGAATGGATAGGTACAGAAGAAGATGGTTTGAACATATTGGAAGAATGGATGGTACAAGACTGCCAAAAGTAGTTTTCCATTATAGTCCTAAAGGAAAGAGGGACGTAGGGAGGCCGAGGAAATGATGGAAGGAGACACTGTGAAGACGGAACAGGCGAGAGCCTAATTCATGAAGTGAAGAAGAAGAAGAAGAAGAAGAAGAAGAAGAAGAAGAAGAAGAAGAAGAAGAAGAAGAAGAAGAAGAAGAAGAAGAAGAAGAAGAAGAAGACAAACTCTAGTCACGTTTAGTTTACATGGATACACATAACTTTTACTGAAGCCTTTGTAACATTACATGGCAATGAACCTGGTTAAACTTTGTGCTGAATTCTTAGTCAATGCTGCTCCTAGCTAACCGAGCTATGCTCATAAGCCCCTGAACAGGAGTCTGTAGCACTTTTAAGGACAATAATCAGGAAATGCCGTTAAGTTTGAATAACTGGTTTTGGTCGAAAGGAAATGAAGTTCGAAAGAATAAACCTTAAACTGTCAAATTACCAATGTAAACATAAACAACGCCCAAAGAAAACTTAAAAGTATATTCAGCAATCTATGTAACAATATACAGGCTGTTTCAAAACTACACCGAACGATTATAGCCGTAGCGTAGTTTATAACTTAACTAGTCCGAATATCGGTGTCGAAGCTTCGAAGTTCTGTTAGGTATAATGTTATGCAGCTTTAAGTATTCCATGATTTTGTGATTAGGCAGCGTAGGAACCACTGGTATGCGTACCTCAAAAGTTACTGGGACGCACCGGCCACGAAAACAAGAATATTATTCCTTGCTCTTTATCAGTGATCCCAGCCTTCCTTTCAAGTAATGAGGAAAGGGCAGTTACTTCTGGAAAAAGTCGAAAGTTGCAAGGTTGCTTTTCAGTGTAAAACTACACATTCCGACCTAACAGGGAGGATTTTGCGCGTACTTAGAAAGCAAATCCAAGCAATATGGAACGTTATACGAACACCGAAATGACGGATATGGTTCTGATGAGTGGAAGAGCTGAAGGGAGCTCAACGAACGCACGATTAATTTAGTTCCATTATAAATATGAATTGTAAAAATATTACATCAATGATAATATTTATTTGTTTAACTTCTGAGCATTTTGTTATGTTCTTATTGTACAATACTTTCAACCACTTACTGTAAATATCAACAGTTTCATTTTCAGTTACAAATTATTTAGTATTATCAAACACGTGAAATAAAATGCTCGTTTCATTGTATAAGCCATTTAGTTTTGGATAATTTATCTACAATTCTTTGATGTTGTTTTCTATTCTGTTTATAATTTAAAGCTTCCATGCTCAACCTCACTAACATTAACTTCCCTCTAAAAGGTATGTCCACCAACTTATTTGCCATCATGGACTGCTATAACCGAATGTCGGAACATGTTAAGCATTCTTAAGCAATAATTAAGCAATAGCTTTTTATTGTGATTTCGTAAGCCAAAGAAATTCTTCATAGTAGCAAGCTACTGCGGAGTATGTGGGTATGTTTACAGTTACAGCACGCGGCACAGCGTGTGGCCTATACCTGCAAACTCCAACATCGTGAGGCACGCGTCGTTTTTCCTGTTACTGCCTAATCAACACTCATTCTGAAGCATTTTGTACGGCTCTATTGCAAGTAAAAAGTATCTCTGTGTGTCACATAGAAGCTATGCAACTATTTCTATATGTTCGGTGTCTTTTGAAACACAGTGTGTGTATTTTCATAATTAAGTTTAAATTGCATTCTGAGGTGTACTGGGAATCAAAATAATAGTTCTTTAAAGTAAACCCAGGATATCGCTACATCACATTCGCGTCCACTCTGTAATAAGTGGCGGCTTTTTAGATTCCCGGATTTGCTTTAATAAATGACCCCACGTAGAGGGGGGCATTGTTACTGTCTCTCCCGAATTTTAGATGGAAGTGTCAACTCCTGATAGGCCGTTAGATAACCTTATCACTTTACTATAGCTTACGACTATAACAATAATTAAATTCGATAGCAAAAGAAAAATAGCCATAATAGTTGTAATGCTTTAGTGACATATAAGTCATGGTAATATTAATATATCTGTTTTAATAACAAATCGGATTAACATAACTTCTCCAAAGGTAATAATAATTACTAGAAGACAAATTTAACACCTATGCTTACAGATTTGATTTCCATTACTACTTTTAGCATTTTGGAATCATGTAAATATTTATTTCATTGTTCACATAGAGTGTGAGGCAAAATAGTTAACTCGAAATAATTTTAAATTTCTTTAAAATGACTCAGATGCTATTTGTAAATATAACTATAGAATCAATATTTCTAGTGAAATTTAATGCAGATAAAAAGAGGAGAAAGGAAAAGAAGCTAAGGGTGTGCTATTTGGAGATCTCATTTCTCTTGCAGAGGGTAGGGGAAGGTAAAGGGAAGACAGGGTGGGGCAGGAGGTGGAAATTGCGGTAGGGGATGCAATTTGGCAGGCAGGTGAGTCAGCTTGGCACGGACTAGCGACAGCTTCAAAATGCCAATCACTTTTCTGCTTCCTCTAATGGGGGCCTTCGGCAAGGAGTACATTAAATAAAAGGTCGAGTTAATACCTACATGCCTCCTTCTTGTCGCTTCTAGGTCAGTGTTAACAGCAATTATCACTTTTGTTACACATACCTGCATTTTGTATGAACTTAAATAAGCTTTACAGTTTATGCAAATTTACTAAGAGAAATATGCATTTGCACTCCCTTTATAATTTCGATTAAAGTTCATGAACTCAAAGTTTTAAGATTTCATAATTTTACACAAGAAGTAAACATTCCATGAGTTAGAAGAAAACACAGTACGATTGCAAAGAAACTTGAGACACATTTACGAGACAATGACGAAGGTTTGAAGGAAGTGGTTCTACCAGCCATTGAAACAGGGAAAGTAAGACGTTACTAAAGTGTATTAAAATAACAACTTTTTATAATTATTTAAAAAGTTTTAAGTAGATACGTTTAAGTAATACGTTGGACCAGTGGAAGCATATACTTCATCCAAGAATTCATCCGGTATGCAGTGAAGACCTAAGGGGGTGGGGGGAGGCACAGAGGTAAACAAAACGGCGGACCAAAGTTACAGAAGGTTTTGTAAAGAGCTACTAGACTTACCAAGATCAGCACTTAAGGAAGTAGCTTTAGTGGAATTAGGAAAGACAAGAAGAAATGGAATAATAATGGAAAGAATAATAAAACTTTGGTGAAGGTGTTTAGCCAAAGCAGAAGGGGAAATTATGAATTTATGCATAAGACAGCAAAAGAGATGAGAGGACTCAAATAGTT
The DNA here is from genome assembly GCA_030765055.1 of Mantis religiosa. Classification (NCBI taxonomy): domain Eukaryota; kingdom Metazoa; phylum Arthropoda; class Insecta; order Mantodea; family Mantidae; genus Mantis; species Mantis religiosa. Next base: position 215,887 of record JAUKNK010000670.1, on the reverse strand, counting down.
GGTGGCAGAGATAGGAGGAATTATGTAAAATAAAATAGGAATGGGAGATACATGGAGATTAGAGGAAATGAATTGAATCGCTGTGGGTAAATTGGTAAAATGCAGAATAGAAGATATAGAAAGGCAGGACATATTTGGAAGTCAAGCAAATAAAAAGAAATTGGGGACAAAAAGTATATGTGGATTACTGCAATAGGCACAAAAGAGAAGGGTTAGCTTGGATGAGAAGAGGAACAATATTTCTAAGAGGGATAAGAGGTAGAGAAAAGGGAATTTGTGAATTCTGTGAGGGAAAAGAAAGCATATGTAATAGAATGCGAGGAGGTTGCAATGTGGAGAAAAGAGGTTTGGGAGGAAAAATGGGTGAAAGTAAGGAAGATGATAGTAGCTATAAAATGCTAACGGGAAAGGAGGAAAAGAACGTAAGAAGTATTGATGAGTTCTTGCAGAAAGTAAAAGAAAATGGGCCAGAAATGTAAATATATAAGAAAGGAAGAGGGGGGTGTTGGGGGAAGCATGGAGCTAATTAAGCAACAAGGGGGCATGGTGGTTAAGAGCTAACTGGCAGAGCAGAAGACCAGGGTGTCATGTAAGCCAAGGTAGCAACAAATAAATGTAGCCTAAAGCTGTAAATTGTAAAATTTTGGAAAGTGCACAATAAATCATTCATTTATTCATAAATAACATTTATACCTTCATTGATATCAACCAGCTGTTTTCACAAATCGAAGGGCATGAAGGGCACTAAATCGTTCCTTTAGAAAATGCAAGAATATCAAAGCAACAGGTATTTTAAGTACAAAGTTTTATTATTTCAAATACGACTGTCATTTCAAGTGCATCAGAACTTGTAAGAGATAAACAGGAATTCCAAGTGTTCCAAACCAAGGCACATGATTACCTCCCTTTGAATATTATGTATTTTATAAGATAAATGGATTCAGATAATTAAATTCCGAGGAAAGAGTTTGAACCAGATTGCAAACGTACACATGACTTTAGCTTCATGTTCGTAAACTTTTCTGTTATTTACTTACATAGTGCGAAGGTTAGGAAATAATTTTATATGCATTTAAAATACATCATATGAAAAACTTTAAAAGTCTATAAAGTTAAAAATACATAAACCTTTAACGTTCGGTTAGTATTTAAATATTAAAATTTAAAACGCTTAATTTATTTCCTCATAATTTATACATACAGACATAAAATTTGGTATAACAAACATCCAATACCTACTTTGCATAACCCTAGTTTTCTTTATAATATCAAGTTTATAGAGTAGTTGAACAAGTGGGGCAGTTAATCGGCAGTTAAACCAGGCAACTCAATGTAATTGAGATTGAAACCCTGCGACTTTGGTCTACTGTGCATCGCTTAGTAATGAAAGAAAATTCAGTTTCTCTTCAAGAGTTGGCTAGTATTATCCGATATGCATCTAGGCCAAAAGAATTGTCATATATTGGAGATTTAGATCAAAATAATGTTAGCTGCATCAAAGTCTTCATGCTGCATATAAGCCAATATAGTGAAGTGTTTCCAATACATTGAACATTTCATAAGATACGGATTGACATATTTACTTTAATATTGTGCTATTACCTTTAAAAGGTTCTCTCTGATTTTCTCTCTTTTCGCTGACACTCCAGTTTACTTTTCATTTTCTTGTGATACACACAGTAAGAACCAGGAATGTGGCAATATTATTTAGCCTTTTTTCTGTTTAAATCTCTTCTATAAACTATTACTATAAAGGTTTATTTTGTATCTTCATGTCAACCGAATTAAATGATTACACAAATGCTTAGCTGCAAATTTCGTTGTAGGGGAAGAGAGGCAGCAGGATGAAGAACTCTCAACACTTGCTAGGAAATTCCGAGCGTCTCCATCGCCTGTCTACCCCGTAGGGGAGGGGATCCGTCCCCTTCAGCTGCCGTAGTGCGGACGCTGCGGACCACTAGCACTCGTGGTACCCCTGACGTTATTAGAGGAACCTCGGGCCGAACATTCGAGCCCCTCCCTGATTGGGAATTGCTCGGATTGGGTTGGACTCGAGGGTCAGTGGTTCCCGATACCCGTGGGTGATCGGGTACGTCTCCGGACGGGGTTGAGGGAAGCCATTAATATTCCCGCGTACTAGCCTGCATAGCTAGTGGAAGGTGTGCTAGATCACCAGGCGGCCTCACCGAGGTCATATCGGTAGCCTTACCATTTTGGAGTTGGCGCGCGTAAGTGGCGTATCCACTTCCATCCCGTCTTGAGTCCACAGAACCAAATGAGGGGGCTTGTTAGTCTCTAGGTTTTGCCCTATGGAAAGCTCCACGGTGGCGCCGGGCGCCCTTTTGGGACAGCTCGGCAACTCCCTGGTCGAAGGAGGCCCGGGTCCTTGGTCCTACGGGCCCAAACTAATGGGAGTAGAACCTCTGACATTATATACATGTCTACCTGAGTGTCCATAGCTTTCTGCGGTTTCTTCTCTTCTACCCTTCTCCTTGGGGCTGTTAACTGCAGAAGATATGTGGAGATTGCCCAACTTTAGGTGCTACTTTTCCTATTTTCCAATGTTACGTGCATCAGACGTTACACAAGAACTTAAGTCAACTTTCAAACTAGCAACCGTCACTACAAAAAATTATTTCACTTGAAAAATGTTGAAGATTTATTTTCAAGTTTCTCCCTGTTACACTCATACAGGTTAATTAAATTACTAAATCACTCCAGATTTGGCAGTCTATTTTAGTGCTAACTAGCAATCCGATTATTGGGCCATGCACGAGGTATTTTCTTCAATCTCAAGTCACGTTAGAGTACCAGAGGAATATTGAAGATAAAATCTGCATGCCAAAGTGAAGATATGTATATCTTCTACCATTTAACTGCAAGTATCGGTGATGGAAAAAATCGATATAAACAACAGGCATAGATAAGAATCTTGATGTGATATGGGACTTTCTGTATCCACTATCATTCACTTTGTACAGCACATTTGAAATTCCTTTATCTAATCATTTTCTTCTGCGGGTAACTGAATTATTTTATTTTAAAGTTCGGACACATCTAACATTATGATTTAAAATACACCTTTTCACAGAAGCAAACAATTCTTAATATCAGTGTTGTGCAAGCTGTGACATTACGTCTGTTTAAAAGATAGGTACCCGTTCTGAGGGGTTCGAACAAATGAATTTTATACCTGGCATTTTATTTTTATACGTATTACTCGCTATTTTCCTTAACTTTGCATTATTTATTTTTTCTAGTACTTTTTTATCGCTTGGCCATGTAAAGAGAATAGAGTTTCAAAGCTCGGCACTACGAGGGGCTTCGGCACTGCAACTAGTCTTGATCTATTGTACCTATGTCCCAAAGTGCGGCATTCCGGGAGAAAGGATGAGGAGAGAGGAGACAGAAGGTGACATCTCAAGGAGCCACTTTAGTACAGAGGGCACTACACTTTACCAGTGTAAAGTGTTTCTATACTTTACCAGTTGGAAACTCCCCGGCAGGCTAGCACAAACGGCAAGTCATACGATTGTGGTCCGAAGACGATCCACGCAGACCGTCTTATTGGATGAGGAAGTTTTACTCAAAGCATATTATCCTGCCATACACCACCGAATCACCCACGTACACTTCCGCCCTGAAAGATACCACCAGATGAGATATGATGTGAAATGATAATGGAGCTAAAATACAGGCACCGAAAATTCGGGGCATGTAGTTAACCTACCCACCATTTTCCTGGCGACCCGGAAAAACTCAAGAAAATACCTATGGGTCAGGAAGATCGGCCACGGGAATCGAACCTGGGCCTCCCGAATGTAGGCCACAGACGAAACAGCTTTAGTCATACCGATCGGTTGTGATGTCCTTCTATGTATTATTTTATAACCTGTAAACAGTAAGAGATAGACGTATACCTACTACACAAAAATGTAGATCTCGTTATATAATAAATTAATGTCAAATTAAAAAATATTGTAGCATTAAACATTTCCGAAATATGTTTATAACATATTAGTGTCAATTATTAAATATTTCACAACTTTTTAACTGCAAAATCATTAATGGTAGAAGTTAAACCAATATTTTAAAAGACTTAATTTAAAATGTAAAATTAAGTCGATTTGAGTTAGATTTGATTTATTCGGGCAGGATGTGACTTTAAATATTTTTACTTAAAAGACTCTCCTGTCTTATTTTGAAAGCCTGTTCCAGATCATATTTGTATAGCTGCTTCATTTTATCTTTATAAAATCAGAATATAATTTCAAAGCGCAGTGTTCTGTACTTAAAATATTTCATTGTGTCTTAGGACTGATTTATTTCATTAATGCCCTTGTGACTACAAGGAACATGAAAGACAGACTATTCTCAAATATTAATCACAATTAACATAACATAAATAAAAAGAAAGTTCGTTTTTAAAGTTCGGTGCTTTTAGAATCATCGGCAAAGTTGTGTGAATGTTACAGATCGGATTTTCATTGTTTAAAAAGATGACCCATATAGAAACTTTATACTTGCTTGACAATTTATTTCGCTGCAGAAAGTTTATTTGATGAAGATGGAACGATTTCCGGACTTGTAAAGGAAGTGGGAGCCGAGTGAAGTGAACATTTCAGATGATGGAGCCACTCTCTTCCGGAAGAATGTGAAATGGCTGCTAATGACGAAGGAGCTGCCAAAGGCCTTCATTTTCATATAAGGATTCAGCAATGGAAATCTCCATTAAAATTCAATTAAGCAATCCGAAAACGATCAAAATGTCTACCAAAGGCATATTCATCCAAGGAAGCAAAATTATGATATATTTCATCGTAGAAGTAACTAATTACAGGGATGTTGCAAGGCTTCTAAAGTGGTTGAAACCTGACATATGCTTGCTATTGAAACTATTACGTATTTGTTATTATAATAACTCAAACTTGATCGATCCTGTTGTAAACACGTGGAAAAAATTAGAAAACCGGAAATATAGATTACAATAAGAAGAGATGATGGAACATTAACACAAAATTGGACAGAAACCACGGAAGAGTTACTACAAAAATTATTACCCGATGATAGTCAGGAGACCGACAACGAGGAAAATACTGAAATAAGACGGAATTTGGAAGAACCGTATTTGAACAATAATATTATTTACCCCCTTTTTAAAACAGAAATTCAACAAATAACTAACGATTTGAAAAAGAAGAAAGTAGCTGGACCGGATAATATTAAAAATGAAATAATAATATACACACTCGGTAGCGTGGTAGTGTGGTAGCAGCATGTCTGCCACACGTTCAAGGGGTCCCGAGTTCGAATCTCGGTCAGGGTGGGCTACCTGGATAATGTTTCTTTCCGGGGGTTTCCCTTATACTAAAAGATGAATGTCGGGTGACTCTAAGCTCCATGGACCCTGGGCTCATTTGAGTATCATTTCACCCATTCCATTCATCGTCCGATATGACTTAACGTTGGAGGACGTAAATTACACAAAAAGGAGAAGATTATTTTGTCAGTTTAATAGACAGGAGAGGATGATTCAGAGTGAATGATGATTAAAAGGAAGTGAACCAGAAACATTGTCATATATGGAGAGTAAGAAAGTAAAATACGTTGTTTAGTACAAAACAAAGAGTTATGAAAGTGGAGATAAGTAGTCTGGAATTGAAACTCGAGATGAAATGAGCGAGAAAAGGCTAGCTATGGAAATTTTATGAGTTAAGAAATAACTCTATAAGTTATATTTTAAGGAAAACTGTCGAAAATGGTCAAGAAAAGTGTAAGTGATTTGGGAGAAGAGCAACGAAGACGAGAAGAACACAAAATAAGAATGAGAGAATTGGAAAAGAAGGATAGTATTAAGCGCTAACTGAAAAGCAATGAACCAAGTGCTAGATATTAAGTGTAGCCCGTAATGGAGAAATTGTGCTAGTGTGTAAAAAGTCTTAACATTTGATACAAATGTAACTATGTTAACTTTGCATACATTGGGTAAAAATAGATATGCTATAACATTAAGAATATAATATTGTTGATTAATCAATTTATACCTTTCCCCTTGAACTGCACGAAGGGTTAATATTTTATCTGAACCTTGAACTATCTTGAAATGTTGAGGTAAGTTCGGAGTAAACATTCTTCTTTAAACTTTGATCTTCATATTTTCAATGGTTAGCATACATGGAGTATTTCTGGTATGACTCAAAAGCAGTCGAAACTTCCTTCACATATCGCATTCATCTACGTCATCTCATTATGTGGAATGCAAGTTAATCATAATTGTGCATTAAATATGAACCACGAAACATAAATAACGAACAAGAGGTCCAGAATTCGAATGTCAGTCAAGGTGAACTACCTAAAAAGTTTTTCCCTGGGTTTTCCTTTATCCTGAAAGATAAATGTCTGGTCTAATCTTTATGGACCCTGGACTCAGTTGAACATAATTGCAATCGTTTCATACATTGTCCGATATGCCTTACGTTGGAAGAGGTTAATTAGAACAAAGGAAAAATAAGATAAGGAACTTAAAGTACTTGCGACATTATTAGTCACCAATATGAATCGCAGTACTCTACAGAAAAAGAGAATCAGGTGGAAAATTTAATTTCGTACGAGCTGGTCGCCATGGCAATGCCATAGTTGTATTCCTAACTTTGGGATAGCATTTTTCAATCTCATTCCACCCTTCCAAGTTTTTCCTATACATGGCTTGTGTAGAACATTAACTACTATTGGAAGTTAGCTTGTAAAATAGTTTCTCCGTAAACGTTAAACACACAAAAAGTTAATGAAACATTCTACTTCCAAACACAAACACAATTTCCGTTGAACAACACAGCCAAATTGTTCATCAGCATGAACCCTTCATGTGAAGTAATCGCATGAAAATGTAAATCAAAATACTTTTTGGACAATGTTGATTAACAATATAAGCAAAAAATTCCACTTAATTATGGAATACATATGTTTTTGTATTGTAATATTACAAATGTAGCTGCTGTAACTGCAGAAAATTGTGTAAGGTATAAATTTAACAATCTCGAAAGAGAAAAATCCAAAGCACTGGTAGGCATAAACGCTGTCAGATCTAAGGTTGTAGTACAAGATTATATCAAAGTACAAGCCGATGATTTTAATTATTTCAGCTGTCATTTATACCAATACGCTTAAATGATAACTACCATAGAATGGCTAAATTTTGTAACATATCTGGATCATTAGAATAAGTGTTCATAATAAAGAAGGAAATAGGTGCAGATTAAACTATTTTCAAATTTAGCGTGCTTACCCAGCAGCCTTAACCGCCTATTGTATAACCTAGTAGCCGGATCTCGTGGCTGAACAATATCCTGAACAAAACAATAGTTGTGCGCCGATTTCTGCTCTTGAAGATTCGCTTTGGAACTTTCTATCCGGAATCCAAAAAAGCATCGACCATGTTGAGTGTAGACGATACGAAGTTTAAATGTGCATGGGTTCCTGGACTCGAGGGCTTGCGGGGGAATGAACTGGCGGATTCGGCAGCTATGGTGGCGACCACAGAGCCCAGGGTAAAGATTCCATTTTTAACCTCGGAACACTTTAGGTTCGTCATGCGGAGAGCAGTACTGTCGTGCTGGCGGGATGATTGGTCTGTTCTCCGTAGAAACAAACTTAGAAAGATAAATGCGCTTCCGATTCCCTGGGCGACTTCCTCCCGTGCCTCTCGCCCGGAGGAAGTCATTCTCGCTCGGTTACACATAGGCCACTGCTTTCTTAGCCATCGTTATCTTTTAAACAGGAGACCTGCGCCAGTCTGCTCACTATGCGGCGTTGCGCTGTCAGTCCACCATGTTCTTTTAGTGTGTCCTAACCTAGAGCGTCTTCCCTGGTCCCTTCAGCTGCCGGCCAGATTGAAAGACGTACTGGCGGACGAAAAGCAAGCAGTGGCCAAGGTTTTTAGATTTTTATCATATCTTGATTTTATCATATAGCCAAATATCTATTTTTAGCTTTTAACCTTTTATCATTTTTATACCTTGTCTTACGTACGTATATGTAAATTTTAGTCATGATTTTATCGCCAAAGACAGTTTTTAGCCAAGTTTTAGTTGATTTTTAGAATGCTTTGTCCTATAGGCGCTGATCACCACGCTGTCGAGCGCCCTAAATCACAATCATCATCATCATCATCATCATCATCATCATCATCATCATCATCATCATCATCATCATCATCATCATCATCGAAGCTCCTCCAAAATTAAGACATTTGAAAGTGCAGCTACGAAGGTATTCCACATGAAGTAAAATTATTATTTCAAGCTAAGCCAATTTATTAGGTTGATAACTTATTTTTTATTGATAGGGAATACGATTCATCAGTTTTAATAATAAACAAATGGCTGGCCCCATAGCTCAGTCGGTAGAGCACCTGCCTGCCGTGCTGGGGGACCCGGGTTCGATTTCCGGCGATGGTGGTGGCGATTTTTCTGCGACCAAGATAATTCCTCAGCTTCGCCAGTGTCTGAGAATATGAATGAGTGCGTGATCTGTTGGTTAAAACTTAACGAATGCGAGTTAACACCTTCGATATGTTCTGAAGGAGAACGGCCGCCGATATGACCGTTGCAGTTAATGGCGGTATAAATGGAACAAAAAAAAAATAATTAAATGATATACAGCATGCTAACTTATGGTACGAATAAAGGAATGTGTTTCGCTTTATGTGCAATGGTTTTATGTTGACTGTGCTCATGGAGCTGACAGTGCAGCTGAAAAATGACAGGTTTTGGTAGACAGATGACAGTAGAATTTCAGTTATTGTACTGAACAGTGGCGAGTGTATTTCAGTTGTTAGTTGTGTGTTTTATTCTTAGTGTTTGCAACAATATCACATTTCCTTTACGATAAGTGCTTAATGCGAGAAATAAAACATGATTAGCAGCTATTGGTGTTCTCAGTTGTTAACTATAGTTAACCACTTCTAAATTAATTGAACTAAGTGACCATACTACAACGGATATGTTAGGAGTTCGGTGGGTGGCAAATAGTTAGCCTTCCATGCCTTATTCGTGTACCATCTTGCCCCGTCAGGGGCGTTAGCGTTTGGCAAAAATATTACTTCTGCGCGGGCAGATGGCAACCTCAGCTCATGACCACAGGGACCTCACTGCTGGGCAACTACACCTCTGCTTTGCCAGACATTAGCCCGCCTCGGTAACCTAGATGGTAGCGTGTAGTTAAGGTCTTTTCCGGGGTTTCCCTTAAAGACAAATGTCGGGTAGCTCTAAGCTGCACGGACCCCGAACTCATTTGAGCATCATTTCACTAATTTCATTCATCGTCCTATATGACAACGTTGGAGGACGTAAATTAAAAAAAGAAAAAAAAAAGGCTAGACATTTTGGAGCGTCCTGTATATCTGCTTTTGCTGTGTGTGGATAGACAGGAGAACATTCACTATTACCGTCTGCTTACATGTTTTATTGTTGCAAATTTAAGGTGAAACTTTGGACATTAAATAAATAATCCAGTATTTACCTCGGCAACTCAGGGAGAACATGGAGGAAAAATATAATAAGAAAAGTGTTATGACATTTCTGTAAAGTGACATTACGGCACGGAGGGACATTTGTGACATTTCCACAGAGCTGGGTTGTCTACTTGAGTGTTCTGGAAACTTGTCCTTAGTGGTAATGAGTCACTGATTCCAAAGGATGGATGCTTTGTGGAGCTTTCCCTTCTTTCTTTTTCTTCTCAATATCATCTTTCCCCTTAACCACAAACTCTTCTTATAGCTGTTGAAAAATACGCATGGTTTTAACTTTCGTACTTCTAAGAAAGTTAAAGTATGTTAAAATGCTCAAATTTCTTAAAACAAACTTCTTTTCTAGACTCAACTATTTTCAGCTATTTCAGGCCTCACATTTACTAGCACTCTGACACGTTTAAGTAGATGCATTTCACACAAACATTTAAGAATTCACAGTTGTTTTAATTTCTGAGCCCAGAATAAACAAAAGCGTGTTTTAACAGCTTTATAAGTATAAATTGCATGAATAATTCATTCCATTAAACATCAAATCTTTTCTACCCAAACGTTTCATCGTACTGAAGTAAGGCAATGGAAGAACGTTACATATTAGGAGTATAGTGTGGCAATTAAACTCTTAGTGCCTGGAATTAGCGGTCATTAGTATTTCGCAGAAAGTTGTGACAAAGTTGCTGTTTAGAAATGTCGTGACATTAGAGAAAAGAAACGCAGATTGATTTGCCCACAAGATTTGAACTCGTGACGTTTCCAATGCGAGCCTAAGCCAACCCACTCTGTAACTAAGTATTGACCAAACAGCAAAAGTTTCATACAAGATATATAGTGTGATCCATATAAACCTGAACCATTTCAATAGGCCATAACTTTTGAAATAATAATAGGACACACGTGCAACTTTTGGAAGAATATAATACACGATTGGATGACTACATTACATTATTTAAATCTCAGAGAAAATGTTGTAAGTGTCCTCCACCAGCATCTATACATGTTTGCACCTGTCTCTCCATATTCTCCGAAGTTTTATGGAGATGATATCGAATTCAGAGAAGGTTATTTCCAGCAAGGTGGAGCAACCTACCATACATCTAATGACACCATGGAAGTTGTAACCAGTTTCTTTGGTGATCGAATAATATGAAAATGTCTGTGGCCCTCTCCCCAGATCCCCTGACCTAAACTCCCCGATTTTTTCTTGTGGCGATATCTAAAAATAGAGTGTATAAAAATAGGCCACGGGCTATTGATGTCCTCAAGGAATCCATTAAAACCGAAATAAGTAACACTATCCGTAAAACGTCAGAGAATATGGTGAGACGAGTGCAAACATGTATAGATGCTGGTGGAGGACACTTCCAGCATTTTCTCTGAGATGTAAATAGTGTAAAGTAATCTCCCAATTATGTATTATACTCTCCCAAAGTTTCACTTGTGTCCTATTATTAGTTCAAAACCTCGCCTCAGTGGCGTGGTGGTAGGGTGTCTGCCTCACGTTCAAGAGGTCCTAAGTTCGAATCTCTTCCGCAATCCCTTGTGGCGGTTCCCCTCCTTGTGGTTTGGATTTATATCTCTAGTATTCCTATCAATTTTCTGTGATAGATTTGTTTCTAAATTACTAATAGTCTGTGCAAAACTATCTTTTAAACCTCGTTTTACATCGTTTAAACTAGCTTCCAAATTGCTTTCTAAACTTGATTCTACATCATTTAAACTAGCTTCTAACCCTGAATTCATATCATTCCCCATATTACCCATATCTTTTTTCATATTAGCCTCCATATTAAGATCCATATTAATCATCATTTTCGCTAATCTATCCAACGTCACCTCATTATCTTTAATTTTCCCTACTTCCTCCGTACTTTGCTTTTCAAACTCTTCCTCTACATCTCTACACTTATCTACTTCTTTTCTACTCTCCATCTTTCTAAGTATCTTTTGATTTTTAGCAAAATAAATTTACTAAGAAAATAAATTGTTTTTTCTACCATTCTTACTTGGAATTTTCAGTCTTCCCTTTTCTCTTCTTTTTAACAAACGTATATGGACACTGCACTTCCTGGGATTTTCTTCTTTCCACTCTCCCTTTTGATCTCTTCAGGCCCCACGTTGGGCGTCATATTTGGGGCGGTTCCCCTCCTTGTACTTTGGATTTATATCACACGATGCGGTGACATCTGAAGAAGGATTCGTTCTGTCGTGAGGTCTACGCTCCACACGCGCCAAAGTTTCGCGCTCCCTCGTTGTGGCGATGCTTGTAGAAGCCAAACCTTACCTTGATGTAGAAGCGATGAACCTTTCGTCTAAAAGCCGTGAAGATGATGTTTTCGAAGATTTCTATAAATCCTCTCTCCGGCAGCTGCGGCGAGCGATGAGATGTGAAACTTCTCAGGCGTGGTATCGATACAAAAGGGATTACACTTTTGGGCAACTATGGAATAAAATAATTAATATCTTTTTACTTTACTTGGAATTATATTTCTCGACATCATTTTCTTCTTTACAAGCGCCTTTTTCCACTGATGTATACTATATATTCATTTTCACCTTTTGTTTATAAATGATGCAACGGTGTTTTTACTTAAATTATTTATCGTCTTCGGTGTATATTTTAAACGTTTACTAAACGTTCATAAATGCTGAACTAAAATAACTTCTAATAGTTTCAAGAAGTCTTTTACCGAAAACGCGTTTATCCTCTTCGAGATTTCAAAATAGAAGAAAAAATTTAAGAATAAAGCCAAAAATTCTTTTTTCTGTTTTTGCTGCTAAGCCACCGCAATATTTAATTCTGATTGGTTCTACGTCACAATTTGGAATTTCAATAAACCTAAGCATTTGTTGCATCAACTATATGGCCTGCTTGGTGATTAACTTAAGTTGAATTACAGATGGCCATGTTTACTTAATATGTCCACATATGCAATATCACCTACACCCTGAAACGTTTTTCTTTCAACCAATAATTTGAATTTCTGCTAGCATAAATAAAAGGTATTTATACTACGAAAACTAGTCATAAAACATTTGTTTCTAGGTAGCAGCTGTTTCATTTGGACAAGTGAAGGTATCATAGGAATATGCCTGTCTTTGAAGGAGTATATGCATAGTTATTATGTGTATGGGTATTAATGTTTCAGCTCTTTGCATTTATTTTTGACAATGCCCTGGATTACGTCTCAGTATGATTCTGTCTGTAAACTGAACCTTGTTATAGCTCCATCTTGGGAAGCAGCTTTACAACACAATGGCATGTAATTTACAATTCTTACGATAGACTTCTCGCAATATCTGCCCGCCTCGGTAGCGTAGATGGTAGCATGTCTGCCTATTGAAGGGGTTCAGGTTTATATGGATCACAGTATAGAAGATCCGCAACAATTTTAATAATCTATAGTTTAAACAAAATTACAGAAAAACTGTTTGCTTTACTGGGGAAGGGCCTCGTTTGATTTTAAATATACATAAAGGAAAAGATGTCATTCTAATAGCTTGAAGAATTGTCATTGAACTGTAATAAGCAGAGAAACCCTAGGATTACGAAAGCTGAAGATATACGTTATTCTTTTTCTGCATCTGGAGTAGTCTTACTCTTCCAGAAGAATAATACCAGGTCGTTGTCCACGTGGTTGGGCAGGATTTGCGTAATGATGTAGGACGAGAAGAAAGAAAACACTGTGCATTATATAAAGGAGTAGTATACGTATGCCTTTGTAGAAACAATAGAGTTGCCATTCAGACCTGTTGTGACCTGAATGCAGAGTCCGAGGGAATGGGGGATGTCACTTTAATGACGTAGTACTCTCGGAGGTAGCAACAGAGAATCTAATTGCAGTGGTGCGGATGAATGAAAGCGTATGCTTGTACCTGAAGAGCAAGAAGCTGCCGTCTGTGTAGCATTACAGTCTCCCTGGAATTACACAGATTAGTTAACAACTAGGACTGAGGAAGTGAGCTTGTTGATTTATCTCTGTTAACGTTTCTGCTTCTGAGCAAATTCACCTTTACAGATCTGCAATAATATTGAAAGGCGTGCTCTCAAAACAAAACACAACAAAAATGCAATATAAGTTCTAAAAATCAATTTCTGTACCTGTCCGCAGAGTGGGTTCTGGCACCTGCTCTAACCAATTCGAGGCACCTTTTGGTTGCTGATATTATATTTCACTTATTTTATCCTTTGCCTTCTGCAGTAACCGACATATGTTTTTTAGTGTTTTATGGTTTAGGTTTTAACTTTTTATGGACTTGTCCTGTGTGATTTTACTGTTTTAATGTGTTGGTTTTAACTGTGTAGACCTTTTAGCTTTTTAAGGGCGCTGATAACCTTAGCAGTTGTGCGCCCTTATTCCAATTCCAATTCAATCCAATCCGTACTTGTGTTGGCGTATGATTGTGATTTTGAGTCAAACAACGGAAAGAAAAGAAAACAAACGCAAAACTGCAGTGAAAAAAATTGCTCAAAATGTTGTTGTAAGTTATAACTGTAGTGAGATTTTTGTGATGTGATTCTGCACCTCGTTGTGGCGACATTTGTAGTGTGATTTTAATGGCGTGGATGGCGTGGGATGATGCGATGTTTTAATTCAACTGATCTTCTTTTAATAAAGTTCCCCAGAGCTTCTGCATCCGGTGCATGAAGATGTACGAGGGTTGGTTGATAAGTCACGGAATAAAATTATATATATCTTAACATTATCTCCAGAAAGGCTAATTTCATTCGTCATATTGGTGTTCTAATTTAATTAAACCATATACAGAGTCAACATGAAAACTTCAATGCCATCGCTCTAACCCATTGAGCTACCATTATCAACGTGCCGTTCTGACACTAAATTCTTCATTTGACTCGTATATTTCCCCAGTAGACCACTAGGGGCTCTCGCATCCGAGAACCACCGTTTGTGGCGACTTACTATGGTAAGTACTAAAGTCCCAGGCTTCATCATTTAACTCGTATTATTTTAGTTAATTGATGGAAATTAATATCTCCACACTAGCCTATATAAGCTAAGGTTTCTGATAGAGTGAGCATGAAAAACTCAATGCCAAGGCCGGGATTTGAACCACGGATCTCCTGGTTTCCGTCCAGTAGCTCTAACCCATTTAGCTACCATGGTAAACGTGCCGTTCTGACACTAAATTCTCAATTTGACTCGTATATTTCCCCGGTAGACCACTAGGGGCTCTCGCATCCGAGATACACCGTTTATGGCGACCTTCTATCATAAGTACTTGAGTCCCAGGCTTCATCATTTAACTCTTATATTTTAGTTAATTGATGGAAATTAATATATCCACACTAGCCGTATATAGGCTAAGGTTTTTGATAGATAGAGTTAACATGAAAATTGCAATGCCATGGCCGGGATTTGAACCACGGATCTTCTGGTTTCCATCCAGTCGCTCTAACCCATTGAGCTACCATGGTAAACTTGCCGTCCTGACACTAAATTCTCAATTTAACTCATATATTTCCCCGGTAGACCACTAGGGGCTCTCGCATCCGAGATACACCGTTTGTGGCGACTTACTATTGTAAGTACTTGAGTCTCAGGCTTCATCACTTAACTCTTATTATTTTAGTTAACTGATGGAAATTAATATCTCCACACTAGCCGTATATATGCTAAGATTTTTTATAGACAGAGTTAACATGAAAAACTCAATGCCATGGTCGGGATTTGATCCACGGATCTCCTGGTTTCCGTCCAGTTGCTCTATCCCATTGAGCTTCCATGGTTAATGTGCCATCCTGACACTAAATTCTCAATTTGACTCGTATATTTCCCTGTAGAACACTAGTGTGATTTATTATGGTCCTCAAAGTAGATGTTTCCCGCATCAATGACCTCCTCGTTGTTGTGAAATATTCATTCTGTAAGAAATTTTTGAGGTTACGGAACAGGTGGTAGTCACTGGGTGCTAGATCTGGTGAACTGTGTGGATGTTCAAGGAATTCGAACTTTAGTTCGCACATTTTTCCCACTGCAATGACTGAACGATGGGCAGGACATTGTGGTGAAGAAATAATATATTTTTCTTTGCCAAAATGAGGTCCTTTTTTACCTCATCACTCAAACTTTGCAGTAAACTTGCATATTAATCACCAGTGATACTTTACTATTTTTCAAGCAATCAATAAAAATAATTCCCTGTGCATCCAAGAAAACACTCGCCATAACCTTGTTAGTTGACAAAATTTACTTTGCCTATTTTGGAGTCCACCCGGCGCAGTCCTCTTCTTTGACTGTGATTTAATTTCTGAACTGCAGTAATGTAACCAAGTTTCACCCATGGTAATAAGCCGTCTCAAAATTTCACTGGGATATTTATGGTAGAGCTCCAAATTCTCAACAGAAGCAGTTTTACTTTGCAATTTTTGATCAGGTGTAAATAAAGGCGGCACGCATCTTGCAGAGACCTTGTGAAAGCCCAAAACATTACTTAAAATATTACCTGCACCTTCTTTTGATATGTTTACAGTCTCTGTTATGTCAAAAAAAAGCTTTAATCTGTGGCCTTTCAGTAGAAAACGATGTTTTTTTTCAACGATCTCTGGAGTTGTGACTTCCACAGGGCGTCAAGATCGAGGTTCATCACTAATCTTTGTATCAAATAAGCTTGTTCCGTATCTCTTAACGGTCACGTGACCTTATCACTTCTCATTGGCGGCTATTGTAGTATAGACTGTTGTGCGGTAAAAAATTAGTTCGTTATTTAACATGGTGATATATCTTTATATGTCATGGAGTCATGGTTTCAAGTAATGCTTAACCTGTTTGTTACACGACCTATACCAATGCATATATTCACCCAAACAACCGGACAAAGAAACGAAAACAAAAGGAAGCACAACGGTAACCAGGTAACCTTACGTACAGATCAAAGAGGCACAAAGCAGCAGTGGCAGCACCTGTACTACATTCGCCCCTGGATTAGCCAATTTAATTACATGTTGCTACTTTCATAACCCATTAACGTCTTTTTCATCTACATTTTCACGTTGTTTATCCATATTGCTGTTCATATCCCTTTCGTTAATATTCATTCTCCCTCTCGCCTTCCACTAAATCTTCTTCCTTAATGCGTATAATTCATATCCTCTAGTTCCTTCGACACATCGTTCTTCTCGCTCATTTCCGGGATGAGCATCATCTGGATTTATGCCCTGCAATCTCTTCTCTCCTAGTTTCTCCACACGTATAAGGTAAGATGCTGTTTGCTACATTATTCACTCCATAAATGTATCCTTCATGAGTTATATCTCACCGTCTTCAGCTAGAGCTTTCCTGCTTCTTATAATCTATCAGCATATTCTTTGGCGCTGCCATATAAATCACAAAATTCTTTGTTCTATATCATAAGTGGTTCAAATCGTATATTATAATACTCACAGAACCCTTAGCTTTGTTCATATTATTATTCTAAATACGGAACTCTTCCCTTCCTCTGTGCCTCCTGTAACAGCATTATCAGGCAGCGATTAGAAGGCGGTGAATTAATCGAAATCATATAATTAAAAAAGAATATAAATTAATAGGAATGCTTTGCTAAACTAATATGAAAAATCTTGTTATAAAATATGAAATTAGAATGGATAGAGCAATGATTAAAATAGCAGATGACATAAGAATAAGAAGGGAAAATATAATTTAATATAGCATACATATTAGCATCCAGGCAAAAAAAGAAAACATTCTTGTAAAAGTCTGTACAATTCGGAGAGACAGAAAGGGAGGCCCATTATCTTCTTTGTGATAGTAAAAGTTCAATGTCTGAGAACTATAGTATTGTCACCCAATTATCGGATGGCACGACCAACTGACAGCTGAGTGGGGGACAGAAGGCATTCAGACCACGCCTACCGATTTATCTTGTGGCGCTAACTGAGGGGTGGTTTGGAGGGTATCGCGGGCCACTGTGCAATCTCTTTCCCCTCCACCTGACGTCTGGAACAATTGGGATGATTGTCCAAGCTGGGAAGCTTCGAGATGTAGCGATATGGCTATATAAGCGTCGCGTTAGACGACTCAGGCTGTTATCAGTTCTCAGTTCTCGGTTCTTGGTTCTTGGCGTGCAGCCGTGAAGAGCGCAGTGCTAGTGAACGGACTGGAAGATTGCGTCCGTGTATCAGAGGAGTTTTTGGTCAGCCCTAGAGCAAGTGGTACGTAACTGTGAGTGTTGCGTAATAGTGAGTGTGGAGTGGACCTGTATCAGACAAAATGGTGGATTGTAATTGTCTGTGCTACCTAATTCTATGTAATCGGCAAGTGAACCAACTGTAAGTCGGTGTAAATAAGGAACATTTTAAGTTTGTGCAACTGGACTTTTAATTTCACGAACCCACAAAGTCACAGTATACGTCCAGCCAGGAATGTGTTGGGACAAAGAGCTTTCAAAATGCAGTTGAACATGAACGCTAAAAAGATTTACTTCGCTGGTTTGATAACGATGTATACCATTACAAACAACTCAGGGTAGGCGTTCCGCAACTCAGGGTGGGCTGAACGTCAATGAGTTAAATGAGTTTTGCAAACCAATGTGAAAATTCGAAGTAAATGAGAAACCAATAATAGTGTAACATTTGAGAAGGGTGAGCTAGTCTGGTCATGTGATAAAGTTAGGGAGGGGGTCAGAATAAGGTTCTAACTGAATCGTGAAGTAAGAAAAACTTACTTAAAAGGTGATACTACGACAGGACGGACGTGTTCATGAGAAGCGAAGCGAAGATTTATAAGTCTGAGATGTAGGGAAGTTAACAAAAGCGCAGCCAGTGTAAGTGGAAGCAGCATTAGAAGTTTATTAGAGCAACGTATTTGCCGTATAAAGAAGAAATAGAAACCGCGCGGAAGTAACTTAAAACAAGTAATCTAGGGTTTCAAGTAAAATTGAATTTATGTTAGGAGTTTTACTAACAGGTGACCACCGATCCAAGTCGATAAGCAAACTTAGTAGGAATTACCAAATAATTCTGCAACAAACAAAGTGTTATTAATATGACTGAGTAGCCAACAACCACCAAAATCCATTTCCTACAAACATTCACCTGAGGATAAGAGAACACATAGCTCCAATTAGAACCCAATCAATTTAACACTGGTATGCGGGTTTGCCGCAGTCTATTCTTCTTTTCCTATTCCTACCTTTCCATTGACCTTTAATACGTTCTCTTGCTGCAAACAAATTTTTCTGAAATGTGAATAAAATAAAACGCGTGTAAACATATTTAAGAGTTATCAAATTTCTGCCTCTTATTTTGTATGCAATGAGCTCAGAAATTCTCTTCATCTCTCGTGGAGTATAATAATAAAGAAAACGTTAAGATATTGCAAAAGACCTCAACGTCCATGTTCGAATCTGGGCCAGGTTGATTTATCTTAATAAGGTTTCTTCTGGAATTTTCCCTTATCCTGAAACATAAATGTTAGTTAACTCTGAGTTACAGTACATTTGAGTTCCAATTCATCCATTTACTTCGTCGTCCTATATGACCTACGTTGGAAGACTTTAATTAAAAGAACGACGTCAACGTCTCTACCCAAGACAGAGGTAGACTAGATAAGGAAGGGGACGACTTGTTACTCGACCCGAAATTGTATCTTTTGTACACATATACACCTGGGAGGAACGGATGTGGCAAAGGTACTGCAGGAATGGATAATATAACTGGCGGAGACTTTCCTAATGGTTACTGACCTTACCATCCGGCTAGAAGGCGCTCGCGTCGACCCCTCAAACCTCCTGAGGGTGGCTCAGATGTTCCTTCAGCGATTACCAGTGAAAGTTCAACTTGATAGTGAAAGCTCCAATAATCACTCTCAGAAGGGTGTCGAGAAGTTCAAAGTGCAAGCCTCTGCGTCATCTACCCGCCTTCGACCGACCAAAGTCCTGGAGGCGTCCTGTAACAACAAAGAGAGAGACGAATTAGGAGAACGGAAAGCCGTGGTAGAAGATACTACTCCAACATGTTTAAGACAGACGGCCACCAGGTTTGGATACTGGATCCCTCGAACGCAAACGTCGTGCTTCACCGCGGAACTCGTTATACCCAATATTTCTCTGCAACCCCCAGAGAACCGACTAGCAGATGTCTAAACAAAAAAACGACACGACATACTGGTAAACAACATTTTGCTTAATATTTAAATGTAACTATGTCCAGTCGGTGCTCCTGATACTTGTGTACAGCTTATGACTTTTATTAAACAAATATTAAACGCATACTTCATATGACTGCCGCCTTCTATACCCTCGCAACTAAATGTGTCGTATGTAAATGTAATTCGACGCAGAAGGCAATCGAAAAAATCCCGAATTTTTTCGTTAGATTCATGTTAGATTCATGTTAGATTCACTTCATTTAAAGTGCCCATTCAACCAAAACATTCCTAAAACTAGTTTAAGTTAATTGAGGTAAACATTTCCAGAAATGCTTTTATTACATATTTGGTTCTAGAGATAATGGGAATATATAAATATAGTGAGTTTAATGTTTGTTAAATCTTTTAAGGGTTGGTCGCTATTTGACGGCTTTGAAGTCCATTCTTTGCATGAGTTAGAGGGGAACAAACAAAACAAAGAAAAGAAAACGGGGAAATATTTTAATTTTAGAACTCGTAAAAAAGTTATCCCGGAGGTGTAGTACAATATAAATAAATGAAGAAATAAATAAGTACATAAATAAAAATACAGATTTAAACAAATTTTATGCCTAACCAGATCTACATTTTAGTAATAAAATTTTGAAATTCTAGAGCCGGAATGAAAAATTCAATGCCATAAGACGGGATTTGAACCACGGATCCACCAGTTGCCGTCCAGCAGCTCTAACCCTTGAGCTACCATGGCCAACTTGCCGACATGGCATTAAATTCCTAAACTGACTCGCATTTCTTCCCGGTAAACCACTAGGAGTTCTCATAAACATATGAGAGAACTACCTTAATGGTGACTTACTATACTGTAAGTACTTTAAGGCCCGGGCTTTATAGTTCGGACCATTATTAGGTAAAATTAAATTCAATTTACAATTTAATGTCGTCGGCACGTTAGCCATGGTATCTCAAGGGTTAGAGCGGCTGGATGGTAACCGGAGGATCCGTGGTTCAAATCCCGGCTATGGTATTAAATTTTTCATTCTGGCTCTATCCTTTCATAGTGCGTCCTACGCACGGCTAGTGTGAAAGAACAATTAATTCCCATTAATAAAATTTTGCCTATCTCTTACTCTTTGTCAGTATTACAAACGTTATTGAAAGCGAAAAGCACTTCAAAGGCTATTCATATAAAATTGAAGATGTAAATTTCATTTGTCATAAAAATATTTTAAATTTGGTGCTTTAATTAAAATCG
>JAUKNK010000670.1:7500-190000 GCA_030765055.1 Mantis religiosa | reverse complement strand
TTGCTGTCTCATGCATAATTTCATAATTTCCCCTTCTTCTTTGGCCAAACACCTATACCAAAATTTTATTATTCTTTCCATTATTATTCCATTTCTTCTTGTTTTTCCTATTTCTACTAAAGCTACTTCCCTTGGTTGTGATATTGGTAAGCCTAGTAGCTGTTTACAAAATCTTCTGTAGTTTTGGTCCACCGTTTCGTTTAACTCTGTGGCCCCGCCAGATCTCCACTGCATATAATATTTTGTATTCAACTAGTGCTTCGTACATTCTTTCTAACCATTTGGTTGTCATTTTTAGTTTATATTTGTATATTCTTATTCCATTCATTGCCGCCCTTCCTTTTGCTTCAGTTTTTCTCCTGTGTGCTCTCCACTTTCCATTGTTATTCAACCTTACTCCTAAGTATTCAAATTCATTGGCTACTTCTACCCTTTTGTCGTTTAGTACCCACTTTTCATCTATTTGTTAGTTTAACTCCCTTGTTGAACACCTATCTTTCGCCTTATTTATGATTATTTTTGTTCCCCACTCTTCACAAAATTTATGGATTTTATTGCGCATAAAAGTGTTAATAGACGCACAAAAGCTCATTATTGCTGACGTAGAACTGAAGTTAGTATTTAGTCTGCTATCAAGAACAGTATAAGATATTGCGAGTTTTTTTAAATAATTTACGTCCTCCAACGTTAAGTCATATCGGACGATGAATGGAATTGGTGAAATGATGCTCAATTGGGCCCAGGATCCGTAGAGCTTAGAGTTACCCGACATTTGTCTTTCAGAATAAGAGAAATCCCCAGTAAAAACCTTATCCAGGTAACTCACCCTGACCGAGATTTGAATTCGGGACCTCTTAAACGTGAGGCAGACACGCTACCATCTACGCTAGCGAGGCGGGCAGATATTGCGAGAAGTCTATCGTAAGAAATGTAAAATACATGTCATTGTGTTGTAAAGCTGCTTCCCAAGATGGAGTTATAACAAGGTTCAGTTTACAGACAGAATCATACTGATACGTAATCCAGGGGACTGTCGAAAATAAATGCAAATGAATCATCAATACCCATACACATAATAAATATGCATATACTCCAAAGACAGGCCCATTCCTATGATACCTTCACTTGTCCAAATGAAATAGCCACTACTTAGAAAAAATGTTTTATGACTAGTTTTATTAGTATTGTTGCAAACCAGGATTGTAAGGTAGTTGAAGGACTTACAAACCTAATCGACAACTGGGGTTGTGGCTACTGAAAGGGATAAGGGAGCAGATGGTAGTGCCATACAGGTCAAAGTTTAGGGACATGATTAGAGTTAAATTAAAGTAATGGGTTCTCCATAATATTGACAAATATATTTTAAAGATTAGGGAAGTCAAACCAAACAAAGCTCTCTTGCAGACATAAAGGGTGCAATCAAGACAGACATTAAATCAATTAATACATGATAAATAAATATTGCCTTTTATGTAGAGTAGCGTAGAGTTCTGAACAAGAGGTGGCTCGTTCACTTAGATGAGTTAAGTTTTGTAGAGATATTAACAAGTTCTATGATGAGACTAGAGCAGCAGCATCCAAATGATCTTACCAACTAACTGAATGACCAACTGATGATTGACTAACTAACCATGATCAGCCTAACCCTTCCTTACTGGCTGTAATCGTTTATATAGAACTGACTTCCAAAATGTCTGCTATCATACGACTCAGAAGTTCGTTCCAGAATGTTTACATCCTATGGTGCAATCTTGTGCAAATCAAGAATGACTCTTCTTAACTTTTCTGTCGATTTAACAGAAAACATATGAACTGGCAGATCAATACCACTGCTTACTCTGATCACTGAGTCATCCAACCTGTCTCAACTTGTTAATTCCTGCTAAAGCCTGGAGCTTACCACGAAATGAAATGTGAACCTCCAATAATTAAAATAGTTCCCAAATCTTTTTCAGACCTTATACGCAACAACATAAATACATCGTATTTATGCTAGCAGAAATTCAAATTAATGGTTGAAAGAAAAACGTTTCAAGGATAGTGGAAGCACACTTCTGTCTTAATGGCAGAATGCATTGAGTTTGATATCACTTTCTTCAATGCAACAAGGTTTTCTGTATTTAAGAATGTTGTATGTTAGGACTTCACTTCAAATGTTCATTATAGGCCAATAATTTTCGGCATAAGACGATTATGGAATAGAATAATTTGCTACAGAAAAATGGGAGGCACTGTTACATCATATTACTCTGTTGAACTATCACTGAGGAATCACGACCGGAAAAGTAACCTAAATATGCCGCCATACATTTATACACCTGCGCTTTAATTGCATTCAGTTTTTATGATCATATCATCAGCAACAATTTTCAGCAATGTCGCCTCCACTACAAATTAAATATGTAGTCATTAAAGAAATTAGAAATATTTCAAGGCATATTATGCAATCAGCTATGAATGTTGTTGAGAGGCGATGGTATGTGCTCAACAATTGAACAGCGGGACATTCCTAAGTTTTTAAACCAAACTCCGAGCGTAACAGCCCGCAAGCGAGTCAGAGCCTGCCAACCCGATTGTCGGCCTCACACCCACAGGGGCAAAGCAGAAGTGGGCGATCGTCCAACTGATAAATAAATAAATTCTGCTTTATTTTAGTCTCGGCATCTAGAAGCTACACGAACACCTATTTTTACAATATTAATTATTTTCTTATTTGCAATACAATTTTACATTAATGCATTAAATAGTTTTGCAGATACATGTTATAATTACATTACAAAAACTCACCTAACCAGCTACTATCAGTAGCTTTACATTTGCAAGGTAAACTAAACGGAAAAGGTATGTAGAAAGAATTTTTACAAACTTTTATTTATTAAATCTCTCGTTACTGTCCTATTACGTTTTCTAATTCTCTCAGATCTTCTAATTTGTGGTGACTGATTTCGAACTTTGGCCTGTAGTACTTGGTTATTACGTTCCCTTATACCTTGTTGTTTATATTTCTCCATAATTATAGTGGAAACCTTCCCTGCTGCCGTTTCAAGTATTTTGAAGTCATCTGTGTTTCTAACTACGTCTTAAACATATTTACTTTCTAGTGTTTCCTTTCCTCACGTAAAATTTCATCATATTTATGACATTCTAATAGGACATGTTCTGGAGTGTCTTCTAAATTACATCGATCACAATTACTGGTGTCAGACCTTCCTATTCTCTTAAAGTACACATTATATGGTCCATGTCCTGTTAAGAATTGGATGCCTAATCTTGTTGGTACTATATCTTTTAATTTTAATCTTTCATTTATATTGGGATATAAAGTTCTTCTTCCTTGAAGTGATGTATCTCATTCATGTTGTCAATCTCTTAAAAGCTTCTTATTGATTTCTGCTTTATTACTACAATATTCACCTATAAAATGTTCAATTTTTAAGAAATCTTTTCTTTTGAACCAATAATTTGCTGCTGTCTGTTTTATTACTAAGTTTATACGCCAAATTGCCAAACATACTAAAAGAGCTAAAGTTCGTGTTGTTGTTACGACTCCTAAGCATCTTATTAAAGCTTGTCTTTGAACACTTCTAATTATTTTAATATATTTCTGATATTTTAATCTGTTTTCCCATAGACTTTCTTCTATTTTTTTCAATCCATTTTCGTCCAACTGATGCGGGGAGGAGATGAGTCAGCATCACTGTACTCCCAGAAAGTTGGTAGTGAAATCCGCACCTTAAAAGGATGCGAATGAGTACTAGTGCATTCCGTGGTAGGGAAGAAAAGCGCAGGGTCCTAGCCCACTACGCCACGACTCAGAACATATATACTACTAATATCAAGAGGAAAAATGTGTATGTGTGTGCGTGTGCGTGTATTATTAATTTAACAAAATGTTATAAAACTTAATCATAAAAGTACAGTAAGGGAGAGTGTTATTACTATATGAATTGCTCTAGTAAATACATAATAGAATAGACCTATAACATTGTTATATAAGTATAATGATTGAGAAATTTGAGATATAGAATGATAAGATGTATTTAATACTTAATTTTTAACCCCTTTATATTTTAAAGGGGCGTTTAAGTGGTTTTACGTTATGCGTGGATATGTGTCATATTTCCTGCATATGATGGTGTCAATGGGAAGAGATTAAAAGATTGGCATATAAATGATAGCAATGTGTTCGTAGATAACTGAGCACCCTTTATGCAACATATTTTTAAAAGTGGGAATATAAGCTAACATTTTAAACACAATAACATTTTTATTTATAAATTAGACATTTGAACATATGTTACAAGGATATTTGACTTTTTCCCCATCTCGAAGTTAATCTTCAACTTCTCTTGTAAAGTCGAGGCTGTCTTAAGGTCAGAGAGTAGTTCAAACTGATTTGCAGTAAAGCAAGCTATAGATAGATGCCTACAGCTATGACAGAGTAGGATCAAAATACATTTGTGAGAGTTGTCGGCTGCAATCAAATTAAAAGTCTGCTGCTGCTTTCAAAGAGTAAACAAACAGGTATGTTAACCTATAGTAATGCAATTTAAATTACAAAAATACAATCTCTGTAATTGAGATGTTAAAATTACAGGAAAAAGACACACTGAAATGTCTACCTATAATTTGTTACTCAGTAAAATCTTTTGAGCCAAAATGAAAGCAATAATTGAACCTTATTTTATAGAATGGACTGTGCGATTCTTAGTGCAAGTTAAGATTAAAGGCATTATTTTATATTGCGGTTATTTTTCCATTATTGAAATATTACTTCACGTGAATGCACATAAATGATCAAACTTTAAAGAGAAAGTTTTTTTATTTGTTTTATTTTTAATTTACGTCCTCGAACGTTAATTCATATCGGACGATGAATGAAAATTGGTGAAATGAGTCCGGAGTGAATGGAGCTCAGGGTTACCTGACATCCGTCTATTAGGGTAAGTGAAAACCCCGGAAAAATCTTATCCAGGTAACTCATCCTAACCGGGATTCGAACTCGGGACCTCTTGAACGTGAGACAGACACGCAACCATCTATGCTACCGTGGCCGGGCAGAAAGTTAATCTTCAGTAGTTTTCCACATAGTGCAAAAGTCTTTTAAACTACATAGCTAAGAGCAATAAGATGAATTATTATCTTCTAAAAACGGAGAGTAAACAATTTAATACAACATGGTTTGGATATGTCGAAAATAACAGTGTTTAAATTGTCTATGGAAACGAATGTTGATTATAACACCAACAAAAGATTCGGTGTGGGAACTTAGCATCTCTACCAAAAAATATTTTTACCTATCTATGCCATTAATAGAGAATACCCTGGAAGGAAGGAGTGAGAAGTTAGTAAGGGTGGCGGTCGGAGAAGGGATGACAGCAAAAGGCCGGGTACTTCACAACTACAAATTTGAAGTTTCCCTGACAGCTTTACCCTTACGAGCTTACGCATACCATTAAGAAGTGAAATAAAATGAAGGTACAAAATTTGGGGAACCCAATTACCCTTCCCAGCAGTCAACTTGACCTGAGGAAATCTCCGAAAAAAATGGGTCAGGAATTATAGCCACCGATCGAACCTAAGTGCTCCCAAATGGCGCCCACAAACGTCACTTCTGGGCCATTAAATTTAATTTTGTTTCTTGATCAGAAACTTTAACGTTTTATTTGGAAAAAATGACAGATAAGCACAATTTTTCTGTCTTTAATATATTATTATTATTGCACAAGAATATAGCATATGAAAAGGCTGTTAGTATTGATGGGTTGAATACTTGTAGAAACTGCAATAAATGTTTCTCAAGTTTTTCATGTATCAGGGATGAACGGAGCATGCGAAGAATTTGTTTTAAGCTGTAAGTAAACAACTGCATTTCAAATAGTGTAGCTAAATACCTTTGGAAGTTTTAACTAAGTGTTTGCAGCCATAAATTTTTATCACTTAGCACCTATTACGAACTTCTGCGGGTGTCTGTGGGCTGTCCGTCTGGTACCCTGGCCCTTCTGTGATTACTTCACTTCATCCCTTTCTCATGGCAGACGTAAGTAGCAATAAATCTGTGTGGAGATCGCAGCGAGCGGGGTGTACCCTCCGTTGCCCACCCTTTACCCGTTACCATGATATTAAATAACTCAATTTTTCCTAATAAATTTATAAACGGAGGATAAAACACACATACTTAGGAGTAAGGTTGAATAACAATGGAAAGTGGGGAGCACACAGGAGAAAACTGGAAGCTAAAGGAAGGGCAACAAAGTATGGGATAGGTATATGCAAATATAAACTAGAAATGACAACTAAGTGGTTAGAAAGAATGTATGAAGCTCTAGTTGAATCCAAAATGTTGTATGCAGTGGAGATCTGGGGCGGGGGCACAGAGGTAAACAAAACGGTGGACCAAAACTACAGAAGATTTTGTAAAGATCTACTAGGCTTACCAAGATCAGCACCTAAGGAAGTAGCTTCAGTAGAAATAGGAAAGACAAGAAGAAATGGAATTATAATGGAAAGAATAATAAAATTTTGGTATAGATGTTTGGCCAAAGAAGAAGGGGAAATTGCGAAATTATGCATGAGACAGCAAAAAAGATTAAAGAACTAAAGTAGTTGGTGGGCAGAGATAGGAGGAATTATGGAAAAATAGGAATGGGAGATATGTTGAGATTAGAGGAAAGGAATACATGCAATGTGGTTAAATTGGTAAAATTCAGAATAGAAGATATAGAAAGACAGGAAATATGGGGATGTCTAGAAAATATGAAATCATTAAAATTAGAGAAGCAAATTAAAAAAAATTGGAACGAGAAGTATATGTAAATTACTGCAATAGGCAAGAGAGAGAAGGGTTAGCTTGGATGAGAACAGGAAAAATATTTTTAAGAGGGATAAGAGATAGGAAAAAATGGAATTTGTGAATTGTGTGGGGAAAAAGAAAGCATTGAAGAGTACGGAACAGAATGTGAGAAGGTTGCAATGTGGAGAGTGATGGTTTGGGAGGAAAAATGGGAGAAAGTAGACGGAAAGGGAGGAAAAGAAGTGTTGGTGAGTTCTTGCAGAAAGTTAAAGAGAAATGGGCCAGAAATGCAATGAATAAAAGAAATGAAGTTGGAGGAAGGGAGAATGGGACTAATTAAGTAATCAAGGAGTTATGGCGGTTAAGAGCTACCTGGTAGAGCAGAAGACCAGGGTGTCATCTAAGCCAAGGTAGCAACAAGGCAAAGTCAAATAAATTTAGCCAAAATTTGTAAGTTGTAAAATTTTGGAATATGCTCAATAAATAATCTAATCTAAGTTATGCATAAATGGATTTATGTTTAATTTCTTACAAAATAAA
This sequence comes from Mantis religiosa, assembly GCA_030765055.1. Taxonomy (NCBI): domain Eukaryota; kingdom Metazoa; phylum Arthropoda; class Insecta; order Mantodea; family Mantidae; genus Mantis; species Mantis religiosa. Next base: position 182,667 of record JAUKNK010000670.1, on the reverse strand, counting down.
ATCTTTATTCTATTATTAAGAATAGTTTTTTTTCTGGAACTAATTAAAATTAAGAACTTCCTGCATTAAATGTGTTTATAATAGTATATTAAGTTGAAAATAATATTTTGGTAGTGATACGACAAACCAAGATCCTAGGAGCATTTCGTATTATCTTATCAAACGTGATTAATTATGAATAAGATATTCTTTTTAAATTACTATTATTTCTTTCAATTCTGAGTACGTGTAGAGAGTAAAAAGAATTAGAAAATACTGGAGTTTTGGATTTTCGTAGATTGGATTAGAGATTAGGCATAGCCTTTTATGTTCCATGAAGGGTAAAGGCCTCCTACACTATTTTCATAGATACATTACCTTAAATAGCAAAGTATTTCAAAAATAAGTTAAGAGAAAGCTAGCTGGATCGCCGTGTTGCTAGGTGACCGATACTTCTTCTCTGCACTGCGGGTGGTCTAACCACTGGAACGTGTTGAATAGTGAACGCTAGGGGGCCTTTAAAAATAAAAGTAACTCTCTCTCTGTACCGCATGCGACCGTGTCGATATCGGACCAGTACATATGCGAGGCTTTACGGCATGTGCTGACTCTCCGGACGACCAGTCCTATGAAATAAAACGAGCTGATAACGTAGGGGAAAAACTGCCAAAGTACCGAAACATGACTGAGGAAGTGAGACGTTTGCTTTGGCTATTAAAGATCACTTAACCAGTGGCCGCCTTAAACATTTATTTACTTTTTTATTCTTGGTGCACCTTCAAGTTAACGTTTACTTTTATAGGGGCTGCAAGCGACTGCAGTTTAATGATTTTACTTAACAACTTCCAATTGCCTATTTCAGACACGTGGTCTGCCTTCTTGGTAGACTTACTTCTTTTGGGTCTTCATAGCCTGCTCCAGTTTCAAGCCTAGTTAGTCTCTCTTTTGCCCAAAAATAGTATTAACGTAAGAGGAATTCAATATCTAGATTTCACCGAAATACATGTTTTGAAGTATAGTAACCATGAAAATTCTGACAGGAAAGGGGCAAAAGGATAATAAGAGCATGAAGGAGTTTCTAAAGGAGATGAACGGCAGGCGGAGAAGGAGAGAAAAGAGGAGTAGAAGAGAACAGAGAAGGGAAGAGAAAATGAAAGGTAAGAGTGGGGATCAAGTAGAGGTAGGGCATCCGTTGTGAGTCAAAGGCCTGGGAGCCCGGCAACCAGGCGGCAAGGGGAGAACGAATATCTAGACCACAATCTGTACCAGGGATAAGGTGGGTGCCCGCATCGGTAGCGTAGATGGTAGCTTGTCTGCCTCACGTTCAAGAGGTCGCGGGTTCGACTCTCCGTCAGGGTGAGTTACCTAGATAAGGCTTTTCCGGGGTTTTCCCTTATCCTGAAAGACGAATGTCGGGTAACTCTAAGCTCCATGGATTCCGGACCCATTGGAGTATCATTTTACCTATTTTATTCATCGTCCGATATGACTAAAATGTTGGAGGACGCAAATTAAGAAAAGAAAAAGAAACCGGATAAGGTAGGTAGTAGAATTAAGTTGAAATATTTTAAATTACGTAAAATTGAAATAAAGGTACATTGCTTCAGCCACACATGTTTTGATGCCCCCTAACTACATTAAATGCGAGGATCTACTCCCATTAGTCCTGGCCCCGTAGGACCTGAACCCGGGCCTCTCGGGTATATTTACCGTAGGACAGTACCTATTTTATAAACTGCCCACCCCCCGCCTGCACACGGCAGACAGCACTGAAGTGGATACCCCACTTACGCGCCGGTCCTTAATGAACTAGCTACCAATAAACCTTGGTAGGGCCGCCAGTGTCTAGCTCACCAGCTACTAGCTCTGCAGGCTAGTTATGAGGCCTTATGAATCAACCCTCTACCCCCTCCGGGCGCTCAGTAGCCTGGTCGGGGGTACGCAATTGCCCATGGGTGGCGGGAACACACTGCCCCCTCGAGTCCAACCCAATCCGAACAGCTCCCAGAGGGAGGGGCTCGGCATGTTCGGCCCGAGGTTCCTCTAGTAACATCAGAGGTACCACGAGTACTAGGGGTCCACAGCGCCCGCACTTTGGCAGCTGAAAGGGGCGCATCCCTCCCCCTACGGGGGCCCCCTAAATACACAGAAATAATTTGGAAAAGTAGCTCCGTATATCTGATACGAAATTTCTGATTATTTAATTTTCTAATGCCATGATAAGCCCTTATCCCAATCTATAATTTTCATGTAAAAGCTTTCCTTTTTTTTTTTTTTTTTTGTTAAACTGGCTGAATATTTATATAAATATTAGCTATATATAATATACATCTGCATACAAAATGTATACTGTCGCGAATCCGTATCTACGACGCGTGGCTTGTTTACACAAAAGAAACTGATAGGCGGGCCAAGAGCCCTCGGAAAATGATAACAGGCAGATAATGGTCTGTCGAAACAAACAAACTGAGATAAATGTATATTTCTGGACTGATTGAGATTGTTCGGGTTCTGGTTTAGTTTAGAACAATCTAGAATTATCGACGCAGGCATTTAAAGAGGCGACTACTGGCCAGGAGTTGAGTAGAGTTGTAAACAGAGTGAGTAAGCAGAGAACAGCTGAGAGTGTTGTTTTAAAGACAGTTGTGTAACAAGAGTGTTGTTGTAACGAGAGCTAATGTAATCAGTGGTCACTGTTTGTTATTGTCATCGACCTTGGAAGATTGTGTTCTATAGGTGATGTAATGTTGTTACGTGAAAATGAACAGTGTATCTCTACGGAAATAAAGAACATTTAGAATTTCGGCGAATTTCAGCAAATTGAATTTTCTGGGAATAGCCTATGAAATATTCTTTATTCTGACACGTTTGTTTAATTCTCGAATGGTAGCAGACAAAGATCCTACAAGACATATAATGTGGATCTCAATTTGTCACACAATTCGAGTTGAGTAGAGTTGTAAACAGAGTGAGTAAGCAGAGAACAGCTGAGAGTGTTGTTTTAAAGACAGTTGTGTAACAAGAGTGTTGTTGTAACGAGAGCTAATGTAATCAGTGGTCACTGTTTGTTATTGTCATCGACCTTGGAAGATTGTGTTCTATAGGTGATGTAATGTTGTTACGTGAAAATGAACAGTGTATCTCTACGGAAATAAAGAACATTTAGAATTTCGGCGAATTTCAGCAAATTGAATTTTCTGGGAATAGCCTATGAAATATTCTTTATTCTGACACGTTTGTTTAATTCTCGAATGGTAGCAGACAAAGATCCTACAAGACATATAATGTGGATCTCAATTTGTCACACAATTCATGTCAAAACATTTGTATAGTGTTATCCATTTCGGAGATATTGTACGTCATTTATATTAATTTTCAAACATTCATCTCCGTTCAATTTATTCTTATGACAACGTTGAGCGTGAAATTTCAAAACGAACACGCTTTCTGTAAACTTGGCTATCACTTTTGCCTTACGTACAAGGAAATGTGTAATTTGCACTGAAGATTTATTTAAATTTTCAAAGTAATAAAATGTTTAAGAATTGCTAATAGAAGAGCGCGTACAGAACTGTATGTTAGTGGATCCTACCTGTCTTTTAACAAGAGTGTCATATCTTTAACGTGTGATAGCTGCCATTTTTAATGGGTTACAGCAGTCATTGTTTTATTTGCTTACAGTTATTATCAATAAATTGCCATGGAACGTTACATAATTCCGCAATGCGTAGAAATTGTGAAAATTAATTATGAAAATTTATCATCTGTTCGCCAAATCTTAGGTGTATTGCGTGATACTGGGATTTTATGATACATTTTTGGCCTCAATTGGAAGGTATGGATATCGGAAACATCAGATTCCAGCAAGATGGTGCCACATGTCATACCGCTCTCGAAATAATCAATATTCTGAAGAAGTTTGGAGGTTTCATCTTTTCCCGTGGTGGTGAAGTCAAGTGGCCCCCGAGTTCATGTGATTTAACGCCGGTGGATTACTTCTTGTGGGGTTATGTTGAATCTCGAGTTTATGCCAACAAGCCCCCCCCCCCCAAAAAAAAATAAATGGTGCTTTGAATAACATCATGAGTATTAATCGTGATTTTGGACCTAATTTATTTTTCATGTAGTCATCATGGGTATAGATAATATTTGATCTGTTGCAGATAATGTTGCTGGGTGTTGCATGGCTGGATGATGTGCTCTTGGTAAAACCGTCCAGTAGGACGGTCTCCGGACTCCCAACACGATCTGATGAGACCGTTTCCGGGCAACAGTAGGGTCTGCGAGTCTCATCCTTCCTCCCTGAGTTATCCTACTTGGGGGCATAGGTACAATAGAAAAGTATGGATCTCCGTGCCAACTCCCCTCCGTAGCGTAGTCCAGTTCAGACCAGTCTATTGTCTTACTGATGTGAAATACACTAAAGCTTATTTCAGAATTGTATTCGAGTTCTAACTCACATAACATGCAACCGCGTGAGAGACTCCACGAAAAGTCTCAGGTCCAATTTCTGATGGCCCAGCTCTGACCACACACACACACACAAACACACACACACACACACACACACACACACACACACACAGATATATATATTCGGAGGTTTCCCCAAGTTGGATAAGCAAAGCTGAAGTGGTGTCTTGTTTCCGGCCCCGCTCTCTACGATTTCCTCTCATTCGTCTACGTACACTCCAGGGTAGCTGTCAGTTGACACCTGACAAATCGCCAGAGGCTTGCGATTCTGACCTCCACTGCCAAATCTATATTTTTGGGGTCCCACTGGAGATGACCTCTTAGCCACCTGCGGTCTGAAACAAAATTATAGATTAAATTCTTTTCTGCATAATGAATTATAATAAATACGAACCTTAAAACAGAGATTCCTTCCTTCCAACACACTTCCTTGTAGTGTGCAATAGTTTATAGTCATCTCTTCAGATGTTATTCGAACTCTATGCATCGAAACTTTACAAGGCCAGCAAGTTATGTTACATACATAATTAATGTCTAATTACGTTAAATTTTGAAAATGGAGATGACTACTCTCTTTCATTATTCAGGTATATTTGCTCGGTAGTATTACTGCTGCAGCAAATGTGCATTCCTGAAATGGTCAGTTTTCAATCCTAACGCAGGTACATGTGCTCAGGAAATTCTTTGTTTTTAATTTCTGTTTATATATATATATATATTTCTGCGAATATGCCTTTTAATATATAAATATTTGTGAAGAAATTGGCTCTTATTTCAGAAACCATAACAGGTATCAATGATGACACTATAAAAGCACATAAATGTAACAGCTGCACATCTCAAATAAGAAAAGTGATGGATTTAAAGAAAAATAGGCAATTTTGAGTAAAATTATAATTTAAGGTACAATTTTAAAACAAATGTCATCTTTAAATTCTCTAAGCTACTATTTAACTTATGAAACACCAATTTAGCGAGAAAAAAGTATTTCAGAATTATATGGCCAATTGAAACAAATAACAAGTGTGATAATATAAAGAACAGAGAAATAAACACATTAAATTGTATAGTAGCTGAAAATTAACATAGTGTTACGTTAGTAGGCTGAGCAAGAACTCTATAGTACTATAATCATTATTATGTAACATTTATTTCCGGTGACTTGAGTTTGGGCAAAGCTGTTTATTGATGATTAAGCTTAAATTCTGCTGACTGGCAAAACATGTACTTTGGACTGGTGAATCACACATCCTGCCGATCAAGAGAAATAATGCACAGGTGGCATGTAACAGGCCTCAACATCTTTTCATGTTGTAAACAATGAATCACACATGCTACTGATCAAGGGAAATAATGCCTAGGTGGCCAGTAACAGTCTAAACAGGTTCTCGACGATGTAAACAATGATTGCACAATATGCTGCAATAGTTGGGAGGAAATTAACAGTTAGCGTGGGAATTGCTGCTTTGGCTTTTGGGTAGGGCCGCTATTTAAGCTTGGTTGAGTTGGCACCCGTAGGGGACTTGACAAAGAGATTTGAGAGGGGACTCGCTGATGGTCTCTATAAACATTAACAAGAGTTTATTTTAAAGTGCTACAACGTGTAAGATCGCCAGCAGGGTGCACCGGGTCGTACATCTCTTGCCAGTTGCACAAGGTTCAGCCATAGAAACAACGCATCTCTAAAGGTATAGTTGCATTATGTCATTATGTATTTAAATGTTACTAAAGCGCCCCTGATCTCATCCAGATCCAGGGAGTGCCCTATAGAAACGCTGGGCATCTCTGAAATAGTTACTCAGTTCATTTTGAAGTAGATGTTTCTTCTGCACTACCTTCTCCATAGCTACGGTCCCAGTTACATGAGGTTGAAGGGTAAAACCCCTTACCATTTAAACCCCCACAAAACTTGGTAGTTTTGTCATGTAACATATAGTCTCAATACCGGGTTCCAAACCCTGTACCTTTGCACCTCTCGCAATTCCTATCAACCCCCATAACTCCATAACCCTACCATAGGATCAGAAATGGATGTTATGTATAAATAAAAGAAGAATATAGGGCTATCTATGAAATAAAGTTATTTACACTAAGTACAAAAACCTAAACAGCAAAACTGAGGTAGCTTCAATTGAACTAGGGCGAAGAAGAAGCGGCAAAGAAACACGCTCTCAATTTAAAATTAAAAGTTTAAATTTAATTATATAGTTACATAACCAATGATGGTAGAAGCATCTATTAGGAATGTAGAAAAATCAATTTTCTGTGAAGGAATTTAACTCAATCCGTTATAGCTTTGAGCGCTTGCGTCAAAGCTGATAAAAGCAAATCTGAAGAAGCAGTAGTCTAAGTACACTAATTCTGAAAGTACTATGGTGATGATAATGATGCTCATAATTATGATAATGATCATGACGAAGAAGACAACTTCTATGGGAGCTAATTTTAATATTTTTGTGTCACATTAATTCTAGGGACAAAGGTAACAGATGAGTTAATTCTGATCTCCTTGAAACCCTGTGCACTATAGAATTAGTGCAACATTAAACAGCACTAGGCTTTCAGAGATCTTTTTAGACATGCTTGTTCCATCCCAGAGCACATCTAAGCGTATCCATTAATTCCATCAGCATTTAGAATCTACAGATATCTGTCCCCGTTCTATTCACAGTGGCACTGCATCGATCTCCCCCCTAACTGCATTTTCTCGTATTGCAGAAAGTTTTTTCCTCTTTATTTCAGTAACTCTGCAGACTGCGGGTTCTAACTAAATTTAAGTGGAAAGTTAACGTTTCAGGTCTGTAGTACTTAGCGTACCACAGACGCGAATATGTATATATTCCTCAGACTGAGAAAAATTACTACAATACGATGGATGTATTTTTTGTTTCTTTATCAGTGAATTAAAAAAACTTCACATTAGAACTGCGGTTTTCATCATTGTAAAATAACACATTTCAAGAGTTTAATGTGATTTTATATCTAAATTCGTTGAAGTAAAGGAAAAAAGATTTGTATACTCATTTAGAAATCATTCCATTTAATATAACCCTCTGTGGCTTGACTATCTCATTACTCTACCTTTTATAGGTAGATGAAATATTGTTACCACCAAAACGTCGATACTCGAATTTCGTCATAAATACAAGTTACAAGTTCAGAATCAAACGAAAGCCTTTAGAAAAGACATCTCTCTCTTGCCTAAGCAATAACTAATAAAATAGACCATAGAATTTGATAAATATGGCATATTAGGTATGTCAGACGAGGAATTTCATGAAAGCTACCGCATTCTAAACTACCCTTTATATTGAAAATGTTATATTGCCTTTCTCATAAACCGCTTTATCTAAAATATGTTTAAGACAGTAATTGACAAATGAAGCGCATATTTGGATCATCCAGGAAGGCCCTACAAGGTTCTCCTCGAATTCTTTGTAGTATGTACAGTATTGTATAACCGAAATATTTTACGTAGCATATTTGTATTATTACACATTCTCCTGTAAGTCATCTGACAGACATTCTTGGAACTTCGAAAATCCTATTTTTTATTTCCATCACAAGCCCTGGCTTCCACGAATAAACTAGGAACATGCGAAACAGATATTTTGGGTCCCATGAGAAAAATAAACGAATGAAGGGGTAGATATGCATTCATGTTAATATTATAGAATTCAAATTAAGAATTCTAATGCTATCAAACTTACAATATTAAAATCAAATTTCTTCTTCAGATAATGCCATACATGAACCATTTTCTCTAAGGCTTTCTTTTTCTCCGAAATATGAATTTACAGCTTTTGAATGAAATAATGTTTTAGAGATACTGCTCCATAATTCCTTATTACTTTTCCCTAAAGTATGGCTTTCTTAAAATAAAATTTTCCTAACCTTTTGTCCCTAATGCATTCATTTCCCCCCCAAGAATAACCCTTCGAAAATTATATTTTTCTACATTCATTCTAATGCAATTTTACTAAATATTTATAATATTTGCTTATCTTTCATCTACCGGGGTAATATATAAGTCAATTGGAGAATTTAATGTCAGGGACTCTATGTATTAACTGTTTTTGATTGTTGGAAACTTTTCGTCAGTGATGACATTCTGCATTATTGTGCAACACACCAACTGATACCTAGATGATTTCAAAGTAAAATATGAATGTGAGAGTGAGAGAGATTGCAGAGACACAGACATAAATGAAATGACAGCATTTATTGTGTTATTATACCTTGCTGGTGTATTGGACGGCAAAATATTCACGACTTCTGGGCAACAGATGACCTTGTTGTCAATATTTTCAGGATGATTCATAATAAAGTGCACTTGTTTTAAAACAGTTGAAAACAGATACTAAAACACAATTAACGTCACATGTATCCAGCAGATATATCGAGACTAACGACGTCACGCATTCCAAGAACTAGGAGACTATATGCAAGCATAGTTACCTTTAGTTTATTTTAACATACATATGCTAGTGACATAGTAGCAAGAGTTCGCAGAGTAGCAATGCAGTCATTTTACGAGATCATAGTGTGGACGTTTTATGAAGCAAAGAAGCATAACCTGTACAGAACTAACAATATATCTAAAGAATTTCATAATGGGCTCCCAACATTAAAACCCATGTAACCTCCTAGATGTTATAGCTTTTTAACAGAGCTCCAAAAACAGGCAGATATCAAAGCTACAAGAAATGGATTTTCCATAGGATGAAGTGCAAACACACAACCTAATAAGAAATATGTCTCGTGAAAGAAGCGAGTAACGGCATTAGTGCTTCAATATCCTGAGTATTGTGAAGAAAATAACATATTAGGCCATTTACAGGCCAGAGTTGACAGACTCCATATGCAATAAAATTCCTTCCATTGTCCATGGGTAATGTAATGAAATTGTCAAGTGATCCGTAAGTTACGAATACCATATGCAATATGATATGCCATAAAATAAAGCAAACGAAATTTCAATTTTATTTTTTCTGTTTGTGGGAAGTAGTTTTAAGACTATTTATTTTTTGAAACGTTTGGTTTTAAGAAACTATTATTAGGAAAAATTCTTTTAGAAGGAGTGGAGGTCTGTAATTTTTCATTAGGAGAAAAAATAGCACAGAAATATCTTTTAAAGCATTATAACATTCACTGATATACCAATAACGGATATACTTATCTTGCACTTTTCACGTGTTCTTCATTTTATTAAGTTATATACCCGAAGAACCAGACAAGGGAGAGAGCAAGGAAAAAAGTTGTCCTAGGATTTCACTAAAATTTTCCATTTCCAGCAATCAGGCTGTAATGCTTCCGAAGGCAAAGTTCACTTTGGTGGGTCACCTAAGTAATGATCTATTTCCTTTTCCTTTTTTGCATAAAATCAACTTATAAATACAAGCAGCTGGTTTAGTGGATGCTGCATTATTTATGTTCATTAAGGACACAATCATAAATGCAAAGAGAAATGCATAAAAGAAGCAATCAGTCATACTTGTTAATATAGCAAATTGCTTAACCTTTAAGCTGAAAGATTTTATTTCTCAATGCATCGTCCTTCATTTCATTCATTGCAGTAAAATATATGAGAGCTTAAAAGGGTATTTCAGGAGAGTGATAAACTATTCAGAAACTCTCGATGTTTGCTATGGATTGTGTTTGGAAGCATTTTCACTTTGTTGTTTTTTTATTTAGCTTTTTGAAAGCTCAATATGTACGTTTATGACAGCATGCCAAAAAAGAATCTCCAGCTTGTTTCCATGACTCATGATTTATTCTCTGTTCTTGATTGGCATTAAAACGTCAGCTGCATGATTTATTGTTGGCCATCAACCGCAGTCTGCAATATGTCAAAAATAAAACGCTGATGAATGAAGCAATAGCATTTGATTTATTCACATGGATTTCTACCAATTATCCTGTTTGATATAGTAGATTTCAGTACTTGATGCTGATGCATGTCCCTTGCACATATGACAACGTCACGTTTCCTTAATGCAATAGGGTAACACTCAGCAGAGCAAATAAGTAATACGCTACGGCAGCTGCCATTTTGGCCACTTCTCCAAGGATGGCAATAAAGATTAGAAAGGAAGGGACCTTCAGGACTGCGACAATTCTAGGCAAGAAGGCAAGTCAGGTTTTGGTAGCGGGCGAAGCGCAACAGTGCCCCCAACATTTATGGGTTGTAAAGATAGAATAGGGGTGGCCTAGTAGCTCAGTCGGTGGACCACCTGCCTGTCGTGCTAGGGGTCCCGCGTTAGATTCCCTACAGTGGGGATGGAGATTTATGTCCGAAAAACATTCTGAAGTATCCCCAGAGTCTGGAAGTATGAATGAGAGTGCCAATGTGTTGTGATCTAAGGATTAAAACTCAACGAATACGAGTTAACCCCTTTGAGATGTTCCAAAGGAGAACGGCCGCCAATATGACCATTGGACCATTGAAAAAAAAATAGAATAAGACTGAAGCGTTACCTTATGTGGAACTTGATCCACGGATCTTTCCGTTTCTGCCCAGTTGCTCCAACCAACAATAAAATTATTGTGAAAACGTAGAGTCAGACTGAAAAATTCAATGCCATAGACGGGATTTGAACCACAGATCTTTTGGTTTCCGTCCAGCCACTCTACCATTGAGCAACGATGGCCAACGTGCCAACTTGACATTAAATTCTCCAACTGACTCGTATTTTCCCGGTAAACCACATAGGAGTTCTCATAAACATATGAGACAACTACCTTAATGGTGACTTACAATATGTAAGTACTTTAAGACCCGGGATTTATAGTTAACCACTATTAGGTAAATTAATGGAAATTAATTGTTCTTTCACACTGGCCGTGTGTAGGCTAAATTGTGGAAGCGTAGAGTCAATTTAATGTCATGTTGGCACGTTGGCCATAGTAGCCCAATGGTAGAGCGGCTGGACGGAAACCAGAAGATCCGTGGTTCAAATCCCGGCTATGGCATTGGATTTTTCAGAACAATTAATTTCCATAAAATTATTCTTTAACCTATGAACATAGTTCGTCAAACATTGAAGTTCAGGACTTAATGTACTTGCGACATTGTAAACTATCATTGTAATATGTCATAACAATCAATCTTTCCTCTGTGTATCTGGGGGAAAATGCGATTCAGTTGCCAAGCTTAACATCATGCTGGTGCGTTATGTACCATAGTATCTCTTGTTGATTAGAACAAGTTTTTTCTGCTATGGCATTGAACTTTCTCCTTTAATTCGACCTTTTTAACATTGCCCTACACGTGGCCTGTTTGAAAGAAGAATTGATTGGCGTTTCAGGACCATGTAGCTCAGGCTGCCTCTTCATAACCCTCCCATAATACGCATGGACAAACTGGGTCATGCCCGTGAAGCAACAGTTTCCTTAAGGCGCACACAGTGTACTAGGCAGCAAACCAGCGCCAAACCCACCTCTCCGGCAAAAGAAAGAGGGAAATTAGATAATAAGGAATGGATAGGAAAATGTGCGGTATCATATAATTCATCTGAGGGAAAAGTAAGAAAAAACCCTGGGCCAGGATGGACGATTCAGGAGGCCGAACCCGAGCATCTCTAAGCCATCCAACTCGGTATATTTATACCATTTAATGTCAACCTCTCTTAAATGGTTCATTTTAAAACAAATGTAACAACCTGAACGGTTACAAGCTGGAATTTATTTACTTTTTATGCTTTATTTGGTTCTAAGCTGTTTAGAACATTCTAAATTATGTCACCGTGTGGCATTGTTGCGCTACTGCCACAGACCGGAGTCCGGCGCTTGACAGGAGAGAAAAAGACAGTCAGAGGCTGCAGAAAGTTCTGCCCATTATTGCTGCCGCTTAAGTTACCGAAAGGTCTGCGGCTTTCTACAACGGCTGTTCAATAAGGAATGATCAAAAATTCTTTTTGAGAACGTACCTTTACTCATCCTCATAATTTTGATGGCCCTTCTCAAAAAAAGTCTCCACTGAATGCGATGCACTTGTCCCACGGTTGTGTCAGTCCAGTCTTCAAAGACATGTTGGAAACCATTTTTGAGAGATCCTTCAAAATCGCCTCCGCAGCCTTCACCACTGCTTCTGATGCTAGATAATGCCTCCCACGAAGGTATTTCTTCAAGTTAGGGAATAGGAAAAGTAGTATGGTGCTAAATCCGGACTATAGGGAGGGTGAGGGATGCACTTCATGTTGATTTTTGCAAGACATTCAGCAACAATATTGGCGATATGCGGCCGCGCATTATCGTGGTGCAGCAACCAGCCTGCTTCACGGAAATGTAGTCTTTTGCGTCTGATATGGACTTGCAATGTTTTCAGGATATCCCTGTAGTATTTTCCAGTTACTGATGTGTGTGCAGGTACAATATACTGATAAACCATTCCATGAATATCAAAGAATGAAATGACCATAACTTTCCCAGCAGAAGCAACCACTTTTGCTTTTTTGGGGGTTGGTGATGAAGGAGATTTCCACACTGAGCTTTTCTGTTTGCTCTCAGGATCAAAATGATGCAGCCAAGTTCCATTAGCAGTGATTGCGTTTGAAAGAAACTCCGGATCTTCCTCTAGCATCAAATTTAACTGCATGTTACCTACATTTCAGAGGTAGGCGATACTGAATATGTCTGAACTTGCCTGGTTCTCACAGCCGGGAAACAGGAGTTCTAATAATGAAACTACTACGGCGTGTTTGTTTAACATTAAACTAACAGAATATAATAAGATTGAAATTTAGTGCGAAAAATTATGACCATAAAAGAATTATGATAATTCTTTATTGAACAGCCCTCGTAGAAACAATGGCTGGGGAGGTATAAATACCTGTAAGGTGGTTTTTGGATTGTGACAGTCGACGATTGAAGTGTATTACAATGATTTCTTTCATTTGTTTTGGTGCAGCAAAACACGGAGACAGCCTCGAAGACAACTGATTGTCAATTTCACGTCTTTTTGCTGCATCAAAACTTGTTCTAAATTTCTGCAAACTAGATTTCCAAATCTACGTAACCCTCGCTCTCACAATATGTAGAAGAGGAATAGAAGAGCTAAACAATAGACACATCTTTAAGAATAGACTTAGCTTTGGTTTTGAAATTCCATTCCCCTTGCATGACATTTCAGCAAACAAATTCATAGTACCACCCTGGATCTCTAGATGGTAATAAAATATTAAAAAATTGAAACAAAAAGCAACGAATAGCGCTCAATTCGAAGATAAACTTACGTCCCATGAAATTAAATGTGTAGTGTTTAACGCCCGCTTTTACTACATACGGCACCGCAGGCGGTGACACTGATGATACATGAGAGGAAGACGGAGCACCGGTGGAATGAAATTGTGGGGGAAACCGGAAGTCCCGGAGAAAACGCGCCCCAGCGCCGTGTTTCCACCACAAATCTCGCTTTGCTGTCGCCTGGAATCGAACCAGGGCCGCCTTGGTAAGAGCCAAGCGGTCTAACCACTGAGCCACGGCGCGGCCTTTACGTGCCGTGAATTAGACGTTTCCACAACATATATTTTTACGAGGTAAAAATTGGTCTGCTGCTTATGGGTTTGTCTGTATTACAAAATCATACATAATTCGAAATTAAGACGGTTGAACAAGCCCTTGGTTTAACTTGAAGACATAAATTTAATTATTTAAAGTGTAATAGTAAACATTTTTCAATATATAGTACTTTAATCCAATTATAAAAGCCATTCTGAGAAAAGAGGAGTAATATCCATTCATGTAAAATTATGGGTTTTTCTTACTTATGATCTGCACACACATAAAGCGAGCTGTTGAAGGGCAAACAGAATGAAAATGTAGGTAGACTGTATTTGTGGTCAGGGTACGAGAGTAACAAGGTGCTTTGCATGATGAATTCATAGTTTTGACCAACACTTGTGGTTTTACTTGTTCTGTTCAGAAATTATGTAAGTGATAAAGGTGCTAAGATAATAAGCACATGTATTGTTTAAAGTACACTTGTGTAAAATAAAGTAATTTTATTCAGCCCTGCTTAAATTGATGTTTTGGTGCTTTTAGGTGGCCTGAAACCCATGATTCTCAAAGTTTAATTTGAATACACAGAAAGTTCATGAATTCCTTTGCTTCAGAATTAATAAAACTGCGTGTAAGGGATCTGCAAAGTAGTTGAAAACAGTACTGTTTATATTCCTACATGAAGAGATCTATAATGAAAATGGACTGTATTGGTACTGCGGGAAATGGAGGTTTAGTCACGTTGGTTTTGGCAACCTGTGAGCCACCAGTGAACGTTGATGTACATCTGCGCTTGTTATCTTTCCAGCTCAAGAGCAAGATCCCCATACTGTCCATAACCCAGATATCAATTCGATCTGTTGAAGATTATGATGGACCAAATAGAGAATTTTAGTTTTTGTATGTTACTAGTTGATGTTGACTAAACAGTTGAATGAAAAAATAGATTGTTGATTGACTCGTGTGTTCGTGTTCACGAGAAGTAAGAAAATCACGATCTAATAGTCTGGAAACGTACAATCAGACTGAAAAATTCAATGCCATGGCCGGGATTTGAACCATGGATCTTCTGGTCTCCGTCCAGCCGCTCTACCCATTGCGCTACTATGGCCAACGTGCCGACATGACATTAACTTCTCAAACTGACTCGTGTTTTTCCCGGTAAACCGCTTAGGAGTTCTCATAAACACATGAGACAACAACCTTAATGGCGACTTACAACGTGTAAGTACTTTAAGGCCCGGGCTTTATAGTTAACCACTATTAGGTCAATTAATGGAAATTAATTGTTCTTTCTCACTGGCCGTGTGTAGGCTAAAGATCCGTGGTTCAAATCCCGGCTATGCCATTGAATTTTTCAGTCTAACTCTACGTTTCCACAATTTAGCCTACACACGGCCAGTGTGAAGGAACAATTAATTTCGATCTGATAGTCTGTTAGTTTTGTAATAAGTATTTATTTCATTTAACACTGGCAAATAATAACAGGATCCCCTCTTCGTTTATTGCCAGATCCTACTGCTTTTACCGTTTTCTTTGTTGTACGAGGAAGGCGAAAGGTGCAAGAGGCTCCTGTAACTCAGAGGACGATTGCCTTACAGTCAGCAAGAGTTATTTATCTCGAACTATGGCATTAGAATTACTACCCCTGAGAAATTACCTTGTAATTGTCAATTGTGTTAGATCACTGGCAAGTAAAGAGCAATATTGATCAAACAACAATGGTAAACATTGACATTTGCTTTACAGTTAAGCAAACAGGTTTGATTATTGTTGGAAGGATTGTATTAGAAACGTTCAATACCACAGCAGAGATTTGAACATGGATATTCAGCTTTCCCTTAATTGCACCAAGCAACTGAACTACCTCGGTAACAAGGGGGTATGACGAACTATTCCTCAAGGAATATTTCTGATAAACCACAAGGCGTACTCAACATTTTCAATTATATACCCCAATCACTATAATTTAACGTTAATACATTTCACAGAAAAATTGAGCAATTGTAAGTAATGTGACTGCATGTGTTACTTAGATTTAGAAATCTGGTTTGAAAAATTTAGAACAACTTTTGCTGCAGTAAAATGACGTAAAATTCACAATTAGTTGTGTTCGAGACTGACTCGGTGTTTAGCTGCACGAAAACAAAACAGGGCGGTACACTTCAATCGTCGACTGTCGCAATAGCGAACAAACAATTGCCGCTCCTAACACCTCTCAGCCATTGCTTCTAGAAAGCCGCTGACCTTCCGAGAACTTTAGCGGCAGCAACAATGGCAGCCTCTGGAGCCTCTCTCTGACCTTTTCTCTCCTGTCAAGCGTCCGGCTCCGGCCTGTGTCAGCAGTACAACAATGCCACACGGTGACTGTAAAGACTGGACTGCTTTTATTCTCAAGTAAATCTACAGTTGAATCGTTTATTTCAGAAACCACCTAAGAGACAAAATATCAAAAAATTTGTTTTTGTTGGTACTGTACAATTTAAAAAAAAAAAAAAAAAAAAAAACATCTTTTAGTGCATAAATAACCTATGTTTCATATCAGCAATGCTATTTTCAGCCTTGAAAATAATCCGTTTACTTCAGAAAGAACCCAAAAGATGTCGCTTAGGTTCTTTCTGCGGTAAATTTCACTCGTGACGGTTGGCGGCCTTAATGGCATCACGTGTTTTGTGTCTCGCTGGGACAATAACTCACAACATTTCTATACGTGGCCACTCATTTTCACCAAGTAGCAGAGATTTTGGAAGCATAAAGCGTCTCTTGAGAAAGATGGACAGGATTTATACTCGTGATGAATATGCAGAGCTCATGCTAAAAGCTAGTAAGTCTGGCCGATTTACTGTATATCACCTTACATGACACGATGTTCTCAGTTTCAAAAAGTGGTGGCCCAAATCATATAAGAAAATGCCAAATTCGGACGAAACATCAGGCAGGAAAGTAAGGAACCATTCAAAGTGTCCAAGTACAAGCAGTTTCTCTACTACAAGGATACTCCGGGAAAAGTGGTAGTAGCAAGCGAATTCATTGGAAGAATAACAACATCTACCTTCATATTGCTAAAAGCTGCCAGCCCTCCGGAACTACCAACATAGAAAGCTTATCCTTTGGGGAAGGTATGTTTACTTTTAGTTTACCAAGATTATTTTAAAGGTTTATATTTTACTTTTAGCTAAACATTTTTGTAGGCTATAACAAATTTTAAAATTTGTCGGGTCTTGCACGGTGAGATTTTTGGTTTTAGGTCCCAATCAACAAAAACAAAAGATAGACGATATAAAAAGTTGATGAAATACACTGTGGGATATGGAGACTTCTATGACATATCATCCAATGGCCAACAACTGATGAGGAGTTGCCAGAAGACTTTCTAGCAGCTGAATAAGTGAATAAGGCCAGATCTTTGTATACTGTAGCGAGTAGTCTAATTGTATTTTTTATTCAGACCAATAAAACACACTTTTTATACTTAAGTGTGTCTGTTACTTACCTTTTATACCAAAACAGGTAAAAAATAATGGTTTGAATTAATTTTAATAATAATTAAAAAACACTTTGGAAACACATTTATTGCACAAACCACCTAAGTGCATTTTTTTTTTCAAAAATTTATGACTCAAAAACTTAAAGAAAACCAAAAAGCTTTAAAAAATAGATTATTTCGATAGCATGTTTTTCATTTGGTTAAAAAAATATTTGAAGGAGACTAGACCTATACTTAAGCTCCAAAACAGTCCTTTTAGTTTTCCGAAAGTTGAAAAATGCGCACTTAGGTGGTTTCTGAAATAGACACTTCAATTATAAATTAAAGCAGACAAAAATTAAATAAACAATCAGTATTTTTATAAATGTAAGGAAAGGTAAACGGATATTTTGATTCTTGTATCATAAAATCGCGGGTGTAACTCATAACGCTTAGTCACTGTATAGCTAATACCTTCCGTTTGACTGTAACGGCTATTAGCTCCAAAAGCTGAAGAATTTTGCTGTCTATTATCGTTAAATTTACATTGCTACCTTAGGTTTCATTAGTAATAGAACATCACTGCAGTTATTGAAAACAAAATGAACAGATTTTGAGATCTGCAAAGAAATTTATTCTTCAAATATATTTCACGCTTTTTCAATGAAACGTTAGGCTGAATGGTACAAGACTGTGTTAATCATGATATAGTTGTGCAGATATATAACTTGTAACGGCAATTCTATGGTGTATGATACCACAGATGAGGGAATTAATCTTTTAAGTAAATGTGGTATTTATGCTCAATAGCCCATACGCAAACAACATGCTTAACTGAAGCACTGCATATCAACAATCCAGAAAAACTTACCTATAATATGTTAAATTGTGTGGATGTACTGGTTCTCCCCCAGCGAGCAGATACTCCGACACATACCTCACTGTGGATCATCGATTACACGCCCTAAAAGCCGATAGGGATATTTGCTTTGAGAATGGTCAGGCCTTCAGGAAACTGCTTTAAGGAGAAAAATACAAAGTACGTGGATCTTTTAGTAAAGGGAATATAAAACCAGCACGATCCAGAAATATAGCTGATAAAAAAGTGAAAGTCTTATACCAAAACTCACATTCTCTTTAGAGGCCAGTCTAAGAGTGATGTGTTCTTGAAAATAAATAATGGAATTTTACAGTAATGAGGGCAGTAAAATGATTTAATGCTCCAGCCATAAGAATATTGTCTTCTAATGCATAAGTATATAGAGATTTAGACTAAAATGTATTTAAACAATGGATCTTTGTGTGGAACGAAAAGAGATTATCATTTCTAATATATAGAATTTGGGATTCCACATGCACATTTTGGGTAAATATTTAGCCCATTATTACACCAAAAATAGTGATAGCAGACATTTATTTTGAAATAAGAAAACAGATTTTAACATGTATCTTACAAAGGTTAAATGTTGGCACGATAGTCAACAGTGCACAATATTGTAACTTTGTAGGTTCGTGAAATTCAAAGTCCAGGTTACAGACACCAAAAATTGCACTTTATTTCCGTAGAAACACACTTCGTGCGCAGCAGTTCAGAATTACGTCACATACACAATACAACTTGCAAGTTCAACACAGCTCACCAGCTGTTCACGCGCGCACGTTCAATTACCGTCTCACTCTTTTGGCGAGCGAGCTGCCTTTTTATAGATTACTCACATTCCGGAATTTTCTCAAACAGTCGAGACCCGGCTAGAACAAAGACGAACTCTCGAGAAATCCATCTCCTTCCCCCCCTCCCCCGCCGTTTCGGCGAGCCTTTATCTACACACTACACTGCCTGTCCCTTTGAATGCCTTGCCGCCTCGATCAACAATGGCTCGCGACAATATAGACTTCTGTACAA
Source organism: Mantis religiosa (assembly GCA_030765055.1). Taxonomy (NCBI): domain Eukaryota; kingdom Metazoa; phylum Arthropoda; class Insecta; order Mantodea; family Mantidae; genus Mantis; species Mantis religiosa. Next base: position 163,348 of record JAUKNK010000670.1, on the reverse strand, counting down.
AACATTTCATTCTTTTAAGCACAAATTTAAAAAAAGCAATGTTTCAGAATGTTAGGTTTTGAGGGATAAAATATTTAAGGCTAAATCTTCATTCCCTTAAAGTCTTAAAAAGTAGAATATTAATTATGAAGAATTGCTTATCAACACGTTAAACCTACCTATTTCCTACGACGAATGGGGCATTTTGAACGTTTTATGGTTTCCTTTTCAAGACATGTATGGGGTAGTTTACACAGATGCTGAAATTAATTAAAATGGATGCCTTTGTAAGTCTTAATTTGAATGGCTAGTGAAAATTAAGAAAAGTAACAGACATGAATCGAACTATAAAATGAAGTAATGAGAAGATCAAAATAAACAAGAGAACTTAAAATTAATATCCTTTTGCTCTTTAACACTGCACTCGATTACGATGCAGAGATAATCTGCACATACCACATTCTACATTTTTATAAGCTTCCTAAAACACTGTGAATGTTACTAACCTCCGTAGCCAAGTCTATAGATGTTCTCGATCTTATAAGCCGTTGTTTCTCTCTAACAGACGACCTTTACGAACACGTATAGATCTCTTTGAGAATGAAGTTACGATCCTTTGTTAAATTACTACACATTTCTTCAAGCAGTTCATTTACTTTTGTTCCTGAAAGTCATTTAAAGCTTAAGTTTAAATAAAGGAATTTGCTCTTTGGCACTAATATAGCCACCTTATTTTTTATATTAATGTTTTTTTTTTACCTTCAATTTTCGCTTATATAATAATTTCTACAATAAATGCTGGTAACCTAACCTATCTATTTGTTTTACTTCTATTTCTCCACATATTTGCATAAAATATTTCAAATTCGGTGACGTTTGATATTTTTATTATTTCTGGCATAAAATCAAAATATACTTATAGTATAAGTTTATCATTTAAACGGAAATTTATTTCCTTTTTGTTCGTTAGTATTTTCATAGAATTCAATTTCTAAATCAGCCAATATGAACTAGAAGTTACTATATTTTAAACATGAACAAGCAGAGATGGACAATAACCAATCGCCACTTTACCACCTGGGTTAATTAATGTTAGTCACTGGATCTATCATGAGCAACAGCTGTCAGTAAATTATTTATTTAATTAGCACCGTTTCTATTATTAACTGTTCTATAACAAAAAGGATGTAGTATATACTGAGGTAAATGCCTAAAGAATTTCAAAGTACCGAGCTATATCTCCTATTTTTAACACTTTCTTGTTATATAATGATCCATTTATCGCCCTTGTATCGCAATATACTGTTCGTTCTACAACACTTAACTGAGATAAACTTAAAGAGCTTTGTTCACAACATTCAAGATAGAAAAAGTCACACAGTACGCTGGTGTATATATGCTCCGATCACCATTTTAGTACCTAGTTATTAAAACGGAGTCTATTTCTCCCTAAGTGCAGTTGCTAAAGTAAGATTTCATGCATCTGGTCCAAAGTATTTTTTCGTTGCTGGTCACAAAACCTCGTTAAAAACAGCGCACAGCAACTTAGGTTTACCATTGCTTTTAGGTATTCTCTTGATGAGAATGAAAAGAAAAAAAAGAACTAAACATTCTGTCTGTAAGTGGCCGTACATAGTACGTCTGCTTTTGAAATACGTACCAGAGAGCAAAGGTCATGTGTAATAAACTCCGGATTTTTAGCTTTGATTTGTCCCTCTTTGCCAGTTCATGAACCATTTTTCTTATTTTCTTATTTTTCCATCACACTAAGAATTGTTAAAAACAAGTTTTGGGACACGGTGAATCAGGGAAAAACAGAGAGAAATAAGTGTGGGTATACAAGGAATGAGCATTAAGCAATGAAGATCAAGTAATAGGGGCGTACAGGCAAAATATGGCTATTATGGGTAAATTGCTGAAAGAAAATCATATTAAGTGGTCGGGAGAGGTAGAGGAAAAGGTGTGAGCAAATGGGATGAAACAATGGATAATCGGGGGAGGGAAAAGGCGGAAAGAGAAGAGTACTAATCGTAATAAAAAAAGAGAAGGAAAGACAAAATGGGGAGAAGTTATGACAACATCAAAAATGTAACTCAGGTATATCTAGGCTGAGTGAGGTGAAGTTAATAAGCTGAAAGAAGAGATAAATAATGTACAGAAAAATTATCAATTTTGCAATTACGTCAAAATGAATACAGCTTGTCAAATTCCAGAAAGGGAAGAGAGATTAGAGCGTGATTATGAAAAACAGAGGAGAAGATTTAAAAAAGTATGACGAAATAGTAGGTAACTGAAAGGAGTAAAAAGTGGCTACTAATATTAATTTATTATAGGGAAAGGGTGTGCAAGAATTGGGAAGATTGTACTTGTGAGAAATATTCAAAAGTAAGGTTAAGTAAACTTATGTAGACCCAGTGAATCAATGGTTTCAAATAAGCGGTAATGATTTACAGGGATGTGAAAAATTCGGCAAACAGCAAAATCAAGTACTGTACTCCTTTCATTAAGCCTTATATAGAGGCTTTGCTGGAAAGCGCTGTTATGCACGGGAATAGTTCTACCAGAAGCTCCTCTTTGCTTGTAAATCGGAACTTTGCCACTCAATGTTTTAGAAATGTTTTCAGGAATGAACTGCTGAACCAGTGAGAGTTGCATATTGTGACGACCTAACCATGGATGGAAACGGATGAGCACAGGGCCAGATCGTACACGGGAGAAGTAGCTCAATAGGTATAATTTACATGCTTTGCGAGAGGTTGGAGCTTTCTATTAGGTTACAAAAGGTATGGGTGACACTAACCAAAACTGCAATTCACTTAACATGAATATTTACTATAATAAAGGTATAGGTGGCCACAGCGGCCAATTACCTGCCTCAAGAGGCTGCGGACATATCCATCCGTTCAGGCCGACGAATGCTACAAGAGAGAAAGGGAAACCAGCAGACCAGCAGAAGAGACGAGTCGTCTAGGTTTACCTGGACGGAGTGTATGCTGCCCAGCACCTAGCCGCTTATTGCGTCTTTATCTGGGCAGTATAGAAGAGTCATTATTGTCTCAGGCGATTGTTTTGGGCAGTTGACATATCTAGCCTTTGTGTGCGCAGTCGCCCCGTGTAGGGGGGATGCGCCAATGCTGGCTGCGCTCTTCCGCCTGCCTGGGAGGCATCTGAGCACAGTCCGCTAAACAGGCTAGAGGGAAAGGAACCGTGTTTCTGTATAAAGTTTACCTAGCCCATTACTGGGCTTAGGAAGTTGGAGTCAGGGGAATGTGGCCCTGTTCAGTGTTAGGTACCCAAGGCATCTTTGGGTAGCCGGTAGCTTGGTCGCCGGCGAGGAACCCTATGGTCGTAACGGCCTACGGTATTCACCAGTATTTTTGGATGGGTGTCCAGCTTATCGTAGATGGTGCGGGATCTGTCCCGCACCACGTCCACGATATACGGGACCCCAGAGTGAGTGTGTAGGATGTGGGACGGAAATCTCCGCCCGGTATCGTAGATCATGCGCAATGCCCTGTTCTGGACGTACTGGAGTCTGCGAATATTGGTGGGAGCCGCTGATCCCCGGACTTCGCAGCCGTACAGAATCAGGGGCGGTATGATCGCCCGATATAGGCGTAGTTTGAGGTGAGTAGGCATGGTGGACTTTAGAATGGAGTATACCTGTGTTAACGCTGCATGCCCTTGTCCGGCTTTGACCCGGATATGAGGTGCGTAGGTGATACCGCGATCCAGGTGGACGCCAAGGTATTTGGCAGTGGGAACCCAAGGGATTTGCCTCTGCCTCAACCTCAGCGACCGGTCTGGTCGCCTAGCTCGGACCTTAGCCAGGAGAAGTGCAGAGCTCTTCTTGGGGCTAATGGCCATTCTCCACATCTCACTCCAACGGCCAATGGCTCGGAGTTGGCGCTGCAGCGGAGGATGACAATATCGTAGGTTTTTGTTACGTGCCATTATGAGGACGTCGTCAGCATATTGGCACGTAACAGTCTGTGGTTCCAAGGGTAAGTCAGACATGTAGGCCGCAAAGAGTATCGGGGACAGTACACTGCCCTCCGGGACTCCCGCGGCTATTGGTCTGATAGATGACATCCTTCCTTCCACTCTCACCCTGAAAGTGCGGTTTCTGAGGAAACTACTAATCAGGGCCAGATAGGGAGGAGGTAGGTTGGCCTCCCTGCGGCTTACACAAACTTATTATCTAACGGGGGAAAGAGTGGGGCAGTGACGTCACACATACTTCTGCAGTCAAATGAACTGCTATTTATGTTAGTCAAGAGAGTCACTTTAGATAATATTGTTTGAAGCTGAAGAGCATTGTTAAATGGAACTCAGGCTTTAAAGACAAGACTTGTTCAATACTACAGAATGAAATATAATCAGGAAAAGTTAGCTGTAGAAACTCCAGCGTTAGTATCTATTACCTGTACTTATTAACATTATATTTTTTGTGCTGAAAAGCTTTTGTTGATCATAAGATTGTGCTGCCCGCCTTGGTAGCGTAGATGGTAGCGTGTCTACCTTACGTTTAAGAGGTCTCGAGTTCGAAACTCGGTCAGGGTGAGTTTCCTGGGGTTTTCCCTTATCCTTCAAGACGAATGTCGGCTAGCTTTAAGGTCCATGGATCCTGGACTCATTTGAGCATCATTTCAACCAATTCATTCACCGTCCGATATGACAACGTCGGAGGACGTAAATTACAACAAAACAAAAAGTGCTGAATATTTTCAGGAATTCGTTTATGCAAGAAAATTTTAAAATATGTGATCACGTTTACTGCAACCCTCTCTCCTTCCTTCAAAACTAGAAGAGTAACAGTGAAGTAAATGAAGTATATGTTTTCTCAAAAAAGAGGGCGTAACTCTTGCAAGTATGCACCGTTAAATAAATATAGATTATAAGTAGGTTATGGGGGAAGGGCAGTGCTATCCTGTACTACGACCTTCACAAATCCCGATATCTGAAATTGATGCTCAAAATGAACCGAATTATTGTATCTCACTAAAATTTGAAAAACCGAAAAACATAACAGTAAATCAGTAACACCACGTGATTGTCTGGACAGGGGTGTTATATGCTGTGCTGTTCAGAAACACAAACAACCGTATTTATTCGACTGGTAGCAGTACTTTAATGGGCCTCATAAAGGTACACCTATTTTTTAAGGTATAGGTATTTGACAGAAGTGGCTACGTAACAGTGTGAAAGGGCAAGTATCGATTAATCTCGTTTAGATCGACAGTGGTACTAGCGTCAGTTTAAAAAAAAGGTCAAAATGCCCGACACTAGTAATAGTGACATTGAACTTACACCCAAAAATAAAATTGAAATTTCAAACACAATACCAAAATCAGTAGAAAGCACACAAATTAACATCAGTTCAGCTTCAACTATTCAACAAAACTCATTCCCGCAAATTCATTTCACTAATTGTACAATAAATTACCTATATTTCATATAAAGTCACTTCTGTTTATATTATTATTAGCTTTAATTACAAATGATATTTTAATACATTCAATTTGTTCCACTTTGTCTGTGCTTTCTTTTAGGTTAAACTGTGTCACACGTTAAAAACTGCCTATAAGAAAGTAATTAATATTAAGAAGAATATTAAAAGTGAGGTATATTTCCTATAAGTATGAGTAGCTGGCATGCTTAATTTATAAGAGTACTCACTCAGACTGGTTGATGTTCACCTTTCCTCCAAAAGTACTTTTCGACCCAACTTCGGGTCATCTTCAGTGAAGTCTGCTACAACTACTGCATGCGAACGTTCGTCTGCCTCTCCAAGAAAGTTAAGACTCCGCCCATTGGAGATCTCCTGATTCCTATTGCCAACCATTGGAACTGGAATATTGGTACAAATCTTACTGGGCACAGATGATTGGTTGTCACCTGTGATATTAACAGGTTGGAGTTGCATCGTCTCTGGATGTGAAGAAGTTAAACTGTTGGAGGTTTGTTGAGGCAAATGTACTTCCTCTTCTATCTCTGTTTCTGGAACGATACACTGGTTACCAGCTGTCTGTTGAAGTAGATGTAGTTTCTCTTCCATCTGCTTCATGGGTGTCCCAGATTGGCTGAAATATGAGTTAAATTTAACTCGATCTATAGTATATGTTTTCATAATAGTTGATGGAGCTCCACCGTTGTTGACTTTATTGAATTGTTTAATAAATTGTAAAGCACTATTAAATCCTGGTGTATCAAAATTCAAAATATTTTCTTTTTCACTATTTAGAATATATTTTTTCCGAAATATCCAGTTCTCTGACAGATTGTACATGTTTTAATAGTTGTATCTTTTGACTAATTTCATGGTTGCATTTCCAGAAGTGATTGGCAAATGTTGACTTATCTATCTGTTTAAGTTTTATATTTCTCAAGTGAATTTTACGAGGTTTAGGACTTAGCAATTCTTCCAATATAGTATGATTCACAGTTATTAATTAATATTAATTAATATTTCTGCGCCTGCGTGCAATGTACTACTTCTCACTTTAGATAAAGGAATAACGATTGTAACAGATCACTCAGACCAGCAATGAATACTTTGAAACAAAATGTTTAATTTAGATACATGATCGAGCACAAACAGTCGTATGAAACTTCACTATAATGATAATTAAAACTCTCGCTTCGCTCGGTTAGTAATAACACTCGCGTTTTAATTACTACCATTATAGTCTCGTTGCATAATATACTATTATAATGTATATATTGTGGAATTTGGTTATAAGTAAATTTTAGTAAGATTAGAGGAATGAAACTATCACGTGTGTTAGCATTTATCTAAAATTCTATTTGTAGTATATAAACTTAAATAATCTCTTTAGAGCACAAAATAATAAAATAGAATGTTAAAAATAATTGTCAGCAAAAACTTACACCTTATTTTAAGATTATAGAAAATATAAAACGAAGGCTAATAATATCTTAAAATTCCAGAGAATAGTAACAAGTTGTGAGCAACGAATAAAGATTTGGTGTGTTTTTAGAGGTGCTTGACTTTTTTAAGGGGTGACGTATGCAAATATTCAGGGTCTTACATAAATAGCCATAACATCCAAAGTTTTCAAGTTAGAGAAGTGAAACTTAGTATACTCATTTAAGATAACACAGTTAATATGCACAATTCTTTTCAAAATTTTCAATTGTTTATAACTAATGCTACATCTTTTTCTATATGCAGAGATATTTACAAACTTAAGCCCATTTCTTTTAAAATTCACATATGCTCTCTTTCTCAAATTTGGTATGTTATTTCTAAACGCACTAGAAATGAATTTTTGGATTTAGATTTATTATTGAAGTTGTATAGAATATAAAAAATGTTAATTATATGAATCCTTTAAAAATTAAAATTATTTCATATATTTTGTATCATCACATTCCATGTAGAGCTTAATCTTAAATCCTAGAACCAACAAAATGTTCATTGAGGCATAAGATAGCTGTGTGCTAAATGTCATCACTGTAGATGAAGTAGTTAGAGAGAAAAATGGGTTGAAGTTGTAGAAAATGCAAGTTAAGGGGAAAGACAATTAAAAATACAATAAGTATTATTCAGTTTACCTTTTAATTTTAAGTCAGAACTTCCGATATCCATAGTCTGTATCCTTATTCTGGTCTTCTTCATCCTTTCTTTTTAAATTCCTCTTCTGTCTTGCTTCTTTCTGCATTAATTTCATAGCTCTTTCTTCACCAGCGATGCGAATGATATCGATACTCTGCAAAATTGTTTCCATAAACACACCAGGTTGATACCCTAACTGATGCATAACTTTTTTTTTTTTTCTGCCAACATTCCCATCATTAAACACTATTGCACCATCAAATGTAGCAATTTTCACCACTGTGGAAGACACAAATGATGTTTTGGGACTACTTTCACATATCAAACTGTTGAGGCTTTCATTTGGGTTTTGTCTCTCCAAAGAGACATATTTTTTAGATCTGCGTGTCTGGGTGTGCTGCAAGTCTGGGTGTGCTAAGAATTGGTAGGTGGTCTTTATAGATTCCAAGACAGCAGATAGAAGACTATGTGTTGGTACTATGCTACTATGCAACACTAGGGCATTTAATTTTTTAAAGGTACATACAGACCACGTACAGTCATAATATTTTGGTGTTTGATATCTAATACTATATACTATTTTACAAAACAATAAAAAATAGATTTTTTTAACATTTTCTCGTAGGTTCCCCCTTAAGTGAGAACCTGAAATTTTTATTCAAAAATAACAGCTATATCTCCAGTTATTTGCAGCTGAATTATAAGCGGAGTCGGGCGAAAATCTATTTACGGCGCTTTAGGCTTTTTAATGAATGTTTTAAAAAACAGGATTTGCTTGAGTGGACATTTATCTTCTGTGATGTTGAAACGTTCCACTGCATAGAAGTAGTGTCAATAAGAAATTTAAATATATTTATATATTTTTTATATTTTTTTTCTACATAAGATGTAAATGGAGTTTAACCACTTGAATAATAAGTTAGCAGCTTTTATTCGATCACTAGGCTCAACTGGAAAAGAAATGAAAAATAAAATTATAACACAGTTAGCTTTTATACTGTTTGTATGACGGAGCAGTAAATGGAAACACTGTAATTGTCGTTTGATTGATTCATCTCCATGGTAACTCGTTTATTAGCAATCGGGCAGTGAAAGAACATCTACTAGTGATTTCTTAAATTGAATTTCAAATATATCTGCGTGTCAATATCCATGCACTTTCATCCATTAGTTCTACCAAGAGATATCTTTCCTATTCAACAGACATATATCTTACTATTCTCGTTCTTGTGTAAAGTGTATTTCATGTTTGCTTTTATGTTTTAATATAACAATTAATAATGTCCAATTACCAAAGAAATCAGATAGCAAAGCAGCAGAGGCACAAATGCAAGCCGATATAATAACTTGCAATTCATGGAGCATACATAAAGTTTCTGAAAATATTATAAAACATAATCAGCAAGTCAGGATCAGCAGTTTCAAAGGATATAAGGCAACATTTTCAAAGATAAGAAAGTAAGATGGCTTCAAACAGAAGCAATAGTTTTACGAAACAGTTACAGGGAGTTCAATGACTTAACATTCCGTTGGGCGCCTCAACTTCCGTTACGCCGTTAGTCGCAATATATCTGCTGGATACATATGACGTTAATTGTGTTTTAGTATCTGTTTTCAATAGTTCTAAAACGAATGCTTTTCATTATGAATCCGAAGTGTTTCTCGGACATAGTCATCCTGAAAATATTGACACCATGGTCATCTGTTGTCCAGAAGTCGTGTACGTCCAGAAAGTAAGTTCTGTTTAGTAATAAAATTAAATTGTGTAAAGATACAAAAAAATTATTTAGTGCACAAAATTTTACAACTCTTATACTACTTTTCCACATAACTGCCGAAATGTTGTAGGCATTTGTCATAGCGAGGCACAAGTTTTTGTATACCTGCTTCATAGAAGTTTGCCGCCTGTGTCTTCAACCAGTTGGAAACATTTTCTTTCAGCTCTTCGTCATTGTTGAAGTGTTGATCGGCACGGAAAGATTTGAGATGCAAAAACAGATGAAAGTCGCTAGGAGCGAGGTCAGGTCTGTACGGGGTTGGTCAGACCCGTCCCAGTCAAATCCCTCTAGGATGGTTTTCGTCGCATTCGCAGTGCGTGGTCGTGCGTTGTCGTGAAGAAACACAACACCTTTTGACAGCATTCCTCGGCGCTTATTCTGTGTTGCGCGGAGCAATCCTAGCCTTCAGAAAACCAATCACAAATCTGATTTCACAAGCGGCGGGATTTTCAATCAACACCGACATTGTAAACAAGCACAACAAAGCATACGTGACTGATAGCGATCTCACAATGGTCCTTGTATTTTGCCGTCCTCCGCGGAACACACCAGCAAAGTATAATAACGCAGTAAAAGTTTTCATTTCTTTTATATCTGTGTCTCTGCAATTACTCTCACATTCATATTTCACTTTGCAATCATCTATGCGCCTTTTGGTGTGTTACACAATTATGCAGGATGTCATCACTGGCGAAAAGCTTCCATCAGTCATATTCAGTTTTCATAGTTTTGGCACTCTCCACAAGTCAAAGCACTTTTATTATTATTATTATTATTATTATTATTATTATTATTATTATTATTATTATTATTATTATTATTATTATTATTATTATTATTATTATTATTATTATTATTATTATTATTATTATTATTATTATTATTATTATTATTATTATTATTATTATTATTATTATTATTATTATTATTATTATTATTATTATTATTATTATTATTATTATTATTATTATTATTATTATTATTATTATTATTATTATTATTATTATTATTATTATTATTATTATTATTATTATTATTATTATTATTATTATTATTATTATTATTATTATTATTATTATTATTATTATTATTATTATTATTATTATTATTATTATTATTATTATTATTATTATTATTATTATTATTATTATTATTATTATTATTATTATTATTATTATTATTATTATTATTATTATTATTATTATTATTATTATTATTATTATTATTATTATTATTATTATTATTATTATTATTATTATTATTATTATTATTATTATTATTATTATTATTATTATTATTATTATTATTATTATTATTATTATTATTATTATTATTATTATTATTATTATTATTATTATTATTATTAGTAGTAGTAGTAGTAGTAGTAGTAGTAGTAGTAGTAGTAGTAGTGATAGTAGTACGATTATTATGATTATTATCATCATCATCATTATTACCATCATCAATATGTTTACCCTTATCATCTTTTGTCTTTTGTACTCAACAAAATAGTAATTTTCATAATTTCCTAGCAGTTTATTACTTTCCTCTTCATCAACATCATGATCTGTATCGGTGTCCACAGATCGTGTTTCAGTTATATCTTCGTTTTCGGAATCAGTTTCTACAAAATTATCCTCAATTCACAGCGCCCCATCGTCGAAAATAAGGCGATGTACCTCTTCCAAATCCTCAGAATTTTCTAAATCATATACTTGACTCATTTTCAAACTTACGATTCATAGTAATGAAGAAAGGCACTCTCATTTTACCTTGCAACAACGAAACCACTTATATCAGCATTCTCCAGCAATGACGTGGTTGTATCCGATGGCGGCGACAATTCGTAACGTGTGCTGACGCGATGTATAGTAGCCGCGTTCATTCTATCCCAGCGAAATCAAAGCTTTCCCTTCTGACCACACATTTTCACATGTAAGCAATTAAACGGGTCTTTCACTCTTAAACATATGAATACGTTCACCAAGTTAAGGTGCTGTTGCATTATTCTTCTCGTGTCCTCAGAACTGCATAAAATTAAATAAATCTTAGAGAATTGGGAATTACACTACAGTTTGCGTAATACACATTTCGTATTTCTACAATAAACACAAACAAAATGGTGCCTGGGGTTCGAACCTTCTATTAGCTTAGACTGTGCAAACGTGCTTCTTATGTGTGTTAATGAAGCTTATATTTATAGAAGTTACATAGTGTTTGACTTAGTATAGTTTTATAAATTTATTACTGTTTAATATTTATTTGGCGTTTAGAATTTGCGTAATTTAATTAAAATGTGGAGACCGTGGGCATCGAACCTAACATGGATATGCTAACATGGATATATTAACATGGATTTCCATTCATACTTGTAATATATTCCTAACAGTATTTCTAACTTTTCTAGAGTACTAAATTTATGACATTTAATTATTATGTAGAATGTACGTGATTATTTATTTAAATTGTATATAACCCTCCAAAAATTAAACTCCTTAACTTTATTCAAACTTGTAAAATTAGCATACATCCTTGTAAAAAGCTTCCAGCATTTAAAAAGAGTAATAAACTTTCCTTACTATTTTTTCTTTAATTCCTTGGTTCTTTTTCTTTTTACTTTTGAAGTATTTACTGCTTCTTTAAATCAACTGAAATTCACTATCTGTAGCTGCCATAGAATAAAGGAATTTTTTTTAGGATAAATCGGCACACGATTGCAATAAACAAAGCTCTAACGTACAATATTTGCTTATAAATTATTAACTACCAGAATATCCAAATTGCTTCTTTAATTTGCAAGTAAATATCCCTCGCGAATTCATGCACACTGATGCAATTTAACCCTTTAAAATTGTAATGATGTTTTACTAAACTTTCCTTGGATATTCTGCTAATAATATGCATTTAGTTCTTATAGGTAATATAAGTATTATACCTTAACAGCATAGGTAATATATCTCTTTTCAGTTATGTTATAAAGGGTTGTAACATTATGTGTTATAGGATACATTAATTATTGTTAATTTATTTGAATATATCAATAAGTAAATGAAATGACTAGTTGCTACAGTGAACTCAGCTAGCAGTTTTTTCCTTGTAAATGTTATTTTAAACACTGGCAACCCTGGGTATTTTCAGCTATAAACACGGGCCTAACATTCTTCTCCCCTCCACTCCGGTAAGTACAACCTAAGATGTTTATGACATTGTGGTTAGGGGCGAGAACAGTTTTTCCTTACAAAGTTAAACGCCTGGGGATGGTTTGAGCCATATCTGACAGATACAACAGCACACACGCGATGACGTTTGCCTCGTTTGGAAACTTAGTATTGGGAAGAAATGGTTGAAACTTACAGGAAACAATAACAAAGGTATGATGGAAGATGTACTGGCTCAGCAAGCCCTTACCTATACTTATTGCCAAAATAATTAAACAAACTTAGGCCATGTATCTCACAGATACATGCACGACTAACTAAGGGTTAAATAACTTGCGAGGGAGAAACCGAGATGAACCAACTGACTGAATGCAGCATGGTATGTCTGAATTACAATATGACGGCTTTATTCCATTTAAATAATAATTGGGTATAATATTTACAAATAACCGAGAATGCTTTTAATTTTGCCTCTAATTAGAGGCGTAATATCATTACGTCTTCATTCTTATTAAAACAGAGCCCGCGGTTATTACATAGAACACGAAAGAGTATTTAGATTGGATTACTGTATAAACGAAATATGAATGTTAAATGTAATAGAGGAAACATAATTTATTAAAATATGTCTTGATAATACACAAAACAAGTCAAGCGAATATTTAGATAATTAAAAGCAGCTAATTACATCTATCATGTTCGTTCCAAGAATAAACCTCACTTTGCTTGATTGACTATTACAATAACTCTTATAATAAGCAATTCCATTCAACATGACACTTGTCTTCTGAAATGTACTGATACATTTCCTCATGAACACCCAGCAAGATGGCTCCGATAGATGGTGTGAGGCTCGTATTCAAGAGGTCACAGTTCGATTACGATCTGATCAGTCATTCTATCATCAGTGTCATCGCCTGTGTTGCCGTATGTAGTAAAAGCGGGCGTTAAACACTACACATTAAACACTACACATTTGATCATGGGTTTTAATGGTTTCTAGAGTTTTTTTTTGTGTAATTTACGTTCTCCAACGTTAAGTCATATCGAACGATGAATAGAATGGGTTAAATGATGTTCATATGAGCCCGGGATCCATAAAGCTTAGAGTTACCCGACATTTGTCTTTCAGGATAAGGGAAAACCCCGGAAAACCCTTATCCAGGTAACTCACCCTATTCGAGATTCGTTCTCGGGATCTCTTGAGCGTGAGGCAGATATGCTACAGCCACTCTACGGAGACGAGCGTTTCCAGAGTTGGTGGAGGAATGCTGAGGTGCTTAACCTTTCTTTCCTGATTTTTCCGTCTATAATTTCCTTTCATCTGTTTCAGGATGATACTTCAACCGACAAAAATAAATGTGTTTTGGCACAACGATGGAATTGACTTGGGAATTTTGTTGTTTATTTGTTTTTGTTTTTTCCCTCTATTCTAACATATAACGGGTGCTGGAGCCTCTCTTTCTTACTTGGAATTTCTTGTCTATTCGCGAAAATTCCAGACGCCTAAGGCAGGTCTAGCTGTTGTAAGGATTAATGTCATGTTGAAATCGTTAGAAGCCCCGTCATTTCTAGCACACATCTCGGTTAAATTCTGTGTCCGAGGACCGCGCCGTGGCTCAGTGGTTAGACCGCTTGGCTCTCACCAAGGCGGCCCGGGTTCGATCTCAAGTGACCGCAAAGTGAGATTTCTGGTGGACAACACGGCGCTGGGGCGGTTTATCTCCGGGACCTCCGGTTTCCCCCACCATCTCATTCCACCGGTGCTCCATCTTCATCTCATGTGTCATCAGTGTCACCGCCTGCGGTGCCGTATGTAGTAAAAGCGGGCGTCAAACACTACACATTTCATTTCTGTGTCCGAGAACCAGAGCTACACGCCCCATATCAGTGCACCATGACGTATGACGTTTTTACATTGACGATATTAACCATTAATGTAAATACTGCAGAAGTGAGGCAATACTGAATCGATCCCCGTAAATCTTTGCAGAGGAGACGTAAACGAACAATAGATTTGCTACAGCAACAGCTTTGAAACTGTGTAACACGAGAGCATGAAATCGTGCCTAGACAATTCAGGTAGGAAACAATAAATCCTTTATGCCACTCCCAGCCCTACATCTTACCTGTCCTAGCTCTGCATTTAAAGTTTGTCTTTCGTATTTCCTAGTCATTATTTTGTTCCCAAGCTTAAAACCTGCGTCTATCCATAGGATAAGTGCTGCGGCACAGTCTGCACTGTGTGATTAGCTTTTAACATAATATGTTAAATATTTTTAAATTATTTTATACATGATAAATATGGGAAGCGTTTATATGGACAATATTTCTGTAACGAACGCAAACCTAAATATTGAACTTAGGAAAGGCCTATCAGGTCTCTTTAAGCTCTCTAATAAATAAAACCTTTATTTTCACAAAGAAAGATGTATTTTAACACATTTATGTCTCGAACATGCTATTAAGTTCAATGCTGCATTGTTCTGCATAATAGGAGGGCTGTTTAATAAATAATGATCACAATTTTTTTGACAATGTACCTTTACTCATCCTCATAATTTTGATGGTCCTTCTCAAAATAGTGTCCCCTGAATGCGATGCACTTATCCCAGGGTTTCTGCCAATCTTCAAAGACATGCTGAAAACTATATTTGAGAGATCCTTCAAAATTGCCTCCGCAGCCTTCACCACTGCTTCTGGTGATGGATAATGTCCCCCACGAAGTCGTTTCTTCAAGTTAGGGAATAGAAAAAACCACATGGGGCTAAATCCGGACTATAGGGAGAGTGAGGGATGTACTTCAAATTGATTTTTGCAACATATTCAGCAACAACATTGGCAATATGCAGCCGCACGTTATCGTGGTGCAGCATCCTGCCTACTTCATGAAAATGTGTACCTGATATGGACTTGAAATGTTTTCAGGAAATCCCTGTATTATTGTCCAGTTACTTAAGTGTGTGCGGGTTCAACAAGCTAATAAACCATTCCATGAATATCAAAGAATGAGATGACCATGTTTTTTCCAGTAGAAGCAACCACATTTGCTTTTTGGGGGGTTGGTGATGAAAGATATTTCCATACTGAGCTTTGCTGTTTGCTCTCAGGATCAAAATGATGTAGCCAAGTTTCATCAGCAGGGTTTACGTTTGAAAGGAACTCTGGATCTTCCTCTAACATCAACTTTAACTGAATGTTACCTCCATTGTAGTGGTAGGCGATACTGAACATGTCTGAAAATGTCTCACAGGTGGGAACCAGGAGTACCAACAACGAAACTACTACGGTGTGTTTGTTTCATGTTCAAGCTAACAGAATCTAATAAGACTGAATATTAGGGCGAAAAATTATGACGTAAAAAAATTATGATCATTCTTTATTGAACAGCCCTCGTATTTTGCCATACGTAATAGTATACTCTCGAGATCTTTTCGGGAAACAAGCCAGGTGAAAAGATGATTAGAAATCGACGTTTCTGGAGCGTACATCTGTGCCATCATCAGAGATGTACGCTCAAAATATCAACACTGACAAAACACTAACAATACTCGCATCATTGAACAAAAGACTCTTTGCAGTAAATTAAACGCCAGGTCAGGAAATGGCCTGAGTACAGGAAATTAATTGGGTCAAAGAACCGTAACTGCTTAACTTGATGATCAAGCTATATAAATATGCGCTTCTTAAGCCGACGGATTTCCATTTTAAGGCCGTTTTCCAAGAGAAGCTGAACTGAAATCTAGCATCACGATTAAGTGTGCACCTCTTGGAGGAAATGGTCAAAGCCTCCTTAACTCACCGCTCCCAGTAACTGTTGCACTTTGCCAAGATGGTCGTCTCCGGAAAGTTGGCTCTATAGTCGTTATCAAAGAAATGCTCTGCCAGTCCAGACTTCTCAGGTTGCATTAAACGAATGCTCCGTTAAGATGCATGCTTCGTCGCCAGGAAAGCTTCAGGTCTTATATTAAAGTACTATAAGTATATCTTTGCAGATGTAAATAAAAAGTATGAAATTAAAATAAAATTAATCACTGTCAGTTTCTCAGATGCAGGCCGAAGGTTATTGGCGATTGCTTAATGCATCTGGTAGTGTTGACCAAGTCAACAACCATATCTGGCATTGTTCTTTACACCGAAGCTTTATAAATTATGCACGAATCAATTACTCAATAAACGTTAACAAATAAAGACTGCAAACTTCACATGGTAATATGAGATATGAAATATGATTGCATTAAAACTTTTGATTAATTCCCTTTCTTCCCTGTTTCTCTTTTTGGTACAAATTTGCAGAACACTTTAAAAGAGCTTCCCAATGAACTTGAGACTGAAGTCTTCAACACAGCTTAGAACTGGAGGACAATGTATTATTAATGCGCATTTAAGAAAATCTCTCACCACAAATAAATCTTTACTGAAAAATGTTTCCAAATATTTTATTTTATAAAACATGGTTCTATTAATTTTGATTAAAATGACCTGGTTTGTGAAAATTGCAACACCAAGAAGAAATTATCCGAATTAGTCCAAACTTGGTGGAAGTGTAGAAGAGTGTACAGGGAATGAGTGATTAGATTTGCATAGAGATTTGGTACACGTAGGCCGAGCTGAGCCCTCGTGTCAGTCCAACAAGCTGAGTTGCGCCCAGTGTAGTCAGTGTAGAGTTATCAAACAAGGTGGGAACAATAAAGTGAGTACCAGTACGCATTGTCAACGTCAAAAGGAGCCATATCGGCATGTGACCGAGTTCGAACGGAGCAGAATAATCGGTCTCCGGGAAACAGGTTTGTCATACTGTGACTTTTCGACTCGTACAGGGCATCTGCTACGACAGTGGTGCGTGTGTGGAAGTAGTGGATAGAGATGAAGGTCGTATGCAGCGAAGAGTGGGAACTGAAACATGAAAAATGACCATAGCACTTTAACTGCAGAGGTTCTACTCCAATTAGTCCCGGACCCGTAGGCCCAAAGACCCTGGCCTCCTTCAACCCGGGAGGATAAAACTCCGGGGCTCTTTCCATAGGGCAATATCTGGAGTCTAAAAACCCCTTCCCCATCAACTTGAAAATCAAGACGGGTGGAAGTGGATACGCTACTTGCGCGTGGCAGCCCCGCAATGAAGACTACCGAAAACCTCTGTGGGGCCGCCTGGTGATCTAGCACACCTTCTACTACCTCTGCAGGCTAGTGCCCGGGACTTATTAGGCAAGCCTCTACCCCCTCCGGGCGGCCGTAGCCTGGCAGGAGGTACCCAATTCCCCGTGGGTGTCGGGAACACCCTGCCCCATCGAGTCCAACCCAATCCTTACAACTCCACGACGGGAGGGCCTCAATGTTCGGCCCGAGATTCCTCTAGTAACGTTCAGAGGTACCACGAGTGCTAAGGGTCCGCAGCGCCCGCACCACGGCAGCTGAAGGAGACGGATCCCCTGCCCTACGGGAACTACAGCACGTGATGACCGTCATCGTCATCCACATTATTGGCTCGTTGCTGGAGCAGTGCAACAGTCGTCAACTTGTCTGCATCAACGGTTCGTCGCCCTCTGCTGCAGGTTGGACTGGTTGCACGCAAGACATTACGTCGGTTTCCGTTGTCCAGAATTCTTAAGCTCCTTCGATTGCAAGGGGTACGAGAACACCGTCACTGGGATGCTGAGTGGCAAACTGTAGTCTTTTTGGATGAGTCCCGCTTCAACGTGTCGTACAGTTGATACCGAAATTATGGTTTGCCAGAAGCAAAGAATCATGATAGATGTCAAAGGAATGTTGGTTCTTTGTCAAGACCAGAGCAAGGCCAGTTGAGTTGGGGAAAGTATATAACAAAGCCATGTAAGAAGCAGTGTCCTTAGAAGATATCTAAAGGAATTGTCACTTGACGTGTATGAATAGGGAATTCTTTGGATTATTTACAATGGCGACCAAAACAGCCACAAAGGGATTTTGTTCGAAAAGGAATTTGGAGAGTGAAAGTTAGAGATATATACACGCGCAGCTGTGGTTAGAGGGCACTCTTCGGTGTGTAGACGATTTGGCTAGTTAGCGGCTAGGAAGCCATTATAAACATTCTTCGGCGTGAGGCCGATCAGAATGGTCTTCGGCGTGCAGCCGAGGAGACAGGAGTCTAAGACGTGAAGCCTATTAGAGCGGTCAACTTGTTCTGTCTTGAATATTTGTCGGGTCATCAAAATTTTTCGAGTAATAAACAATTAGCATTCGGTATCTCTAAACCGAGATTGGTAACCCTTGTTCCACATAGTCAAATTTGCTTCAAACTGGCGCACAACGTGGAGCTGTGGTAACCATTGTACGCCACCATCTTCATTTTTGTATCACAGTGATGGCCGCATACGTGTCCGGGTACACGCAACCTGGTGAGCTCAACGTGAAGGGCTGCGTTGTTGAGCGGCATAGTGGACAAACAGCAGGTGTAATGGTTTGGGGTGCCATTGGTTACAACAACCGATCTCGCTTCCTACAAATTTACGAAATGGGACAATTTGAACAGTAACCCGTAACTAAAGGTGGTTGTAGAGCCTGAGGTATTCCCCATGCTTCAGGCATCTCCTCAAGTCATATTTCAAAAGGACAATGCCCGGCCACATATTGCGAGGAATGTACAAGCCTTCTTCGAAGAGCATCGAGTACCATTACATCCCTGGCCTGCACGTTCGCCTGACATGTCGCCCATCGAACATGTCTCGGGTATGGTTGGTCGGCGCCGATAATTAATGTCACGGAGTTGTGGGCTCAAATACAAACTGCGTGGAGGGTAATCCTCAGGACCGTATTCAGAACTGTTTTGATGCAGTACCACGGCGTATAGCAGCTATAATTAGAGCGTATTGAGGCCGCATGAAATACTGTATATTAGGGCTCAAAGCTCATGTACAGATTTGAAAAGTTAATCATTTGCTACTGGTATTGTACCTAACCTGTTGTATTCAATTCATTTAATTCGTATTTACAGAAACTTGAAATGCATTTCTTGAATTTTCTGAAAATTATTTGTGAACTTCTTTGAAACTTTAAACATAGTTCAGAACTGGATGTGAAACAGGCAGATATTTGGTTTAAATTACCGAAAAATTAAAAAAAAAAACTTAAGGAACACGCTTCTGACACGTAATATTTGTGGAAAAATTTGCCAAATTTATGCACATGATGCATAAATTGTCCATTTGAATCAGTGCATATAATATGAACTGGTATGCGAGGTTTTGTCACTCCGTACGCTTCTTACTTTTATCTACTGCAACCGTAGTTAATAAAACAAAAGAAGATTCTTTGTCGCATATTTCGTTTTAAATTGTACAAGTTTTATAGCTATTAATCTTAACAATCGCAATCTTCTATAATAATCTGTATAGAGTTGTAAATTGTTATGGGTCAAGGAGAAATTATTTTAAATTTATTAGCATTTTATAACCGTGACATAATTTTCAAAAGAGTTTTATTTAATTAATGTTTGTAGAAATACATATGTATATCAGTATTTCATATTAAATAAACTCTTTAACTCCTATAGCTTAACCCCCCGGGTCCTACTGCGGTAGGTACGGAAATTGGCGATCCCGGGGTCCCGAGCCAAATTGACACCCTCGATGTGGGTTCTTCTTATTGGTGAGGGGTCAGACAAAACACCCAACCACGTGTAGGTTGTGCGTGGTGACCCGTGTCGTTGGAAAGGTTTCCCCTGGTGGTTGAGGGATGTGCATCTGAGCTCGTTTCAGTCTTCTTCTGTATTCGGGGAGGGTTGATACCGAAATTATGGTTTGCAGGAGCAAAGAATAATGATAGACGTCGAAGGAATGTTGAATCTTTGTGACGACCAGGGCAAGGTCAGTGAGTTGGGGAAAGTATAGTAACAATGCCATGAACGAAAGGAACAGTGTCCTTAGAAGGTTTCTAAAGGAATTCTCACTTGACGTACATGAATAGGGTATTCTTCGGATCGTTTACAATAGCGACCAAAACAGCCACAAAAGGACTTTGTTTGGTTTGGAAAAGGAGTTTGGAGAGTGAAAGTCATATAAATACACACGCCCAGCTGTGGTAAAGGGAAGAGTCAAACGTGAAGCCTATTAGGGTGGTCAACTTGTTCGGTCTTGAATATTTGTCAGGTCATCAAAATTTATCGAGAAATATAATTAGCATTCAGTCACTATAAACCGTGATTGGTAACCCTCGGTCGGCAGCTTCCATTTCGAGGCTTGAAATAAGAAGCAGTGAATAAATAATTTGGAAACGGGCATTCCAGTGTTGTAAAATTTCCTTCTCACACACATCCACGCATACCCTGAGAGAAACCTCATTGCTCGCCGACTTCTGTGTTCGCCATTATATTATATTTGCATCAAACTGGTGTACAACGTAGAGCAGTGGTAACCTGTGATCGCCATCAATAAAATCAGTTACAGGGTGCACATTTCCAATACACTACTTTAGTTTCTGCTTCGCCTAAACGGAAGGTTAGGGACTAACCCACTCCTAATAAATCGGCCAGGACTAGGTACTGTACCGAACTCCAGGGTGAGCGGGATGGCGAGCCCGCTATATCCCCTGTGTAGCCCTGTCATCCCAGGGATGGCCCCTTGTTGGGCTCCGTGGTGGGTGGGGAGCACTGGGGGATGAAACACATTCAGTGTTTTATGGCAAACCCTAAAATTGAACGTGGAAAAGAAATAGCTGAGGCTGTTGGTCCTCGCTATTTAGTTATCTGTAGATCTGAGGAAGGTCGAAAGTTTACTACTGTGAACCCGTTCATCATTCAGAAGGGTTTAGAAAATATTACCGGTCCTGCAAAGGCATGTACTCGATCTCGTAATGGCACAATCCTGGTCGAAGCAGTTTCTCGGAAGGAGGCTGCAAAAATTTGAAAGCCAATGTGCTTGCGAGCTATCCCGTGCGCGTTGAATTTCATAGGACCCTGCATTCGTTGCGAGGTGTTGTAAATACCAGCACATTGGACGGTATGTCCAATTAGGAGATTCAGGAGAACTTGGCGGAACAAGGTGTGACAAGTGTATATTGAGTTCACCGCAAAGAACGAGGTGAACTAGCGCCCACTAAGATCTTGTTTCTTAATTTTAATCGGGTAGATCTCCCGAAAAGGATTAAGGCAGGGTATGTAGCTATTGAAATGAGGCATTATATACCCAATCCATTGACGTGTTATAAATGCCAGCGCTTTGGCCACACAAGTGATTCATGTAATGGAGTTGCCACTTGCGTTGACTGCGGGGAAATCAAGCATGACAATGCATGCACTTTACCCGCAACGTGTGCTAACTACAGTGGTAATCATTCATCAAACTCCAGAGAATGTCCCCGTTTTATGGAGGAGAAGGCGATCCAAGAGATCCGGGTAAGAGAGAAGGTGTCCTTCGTGGAAGCCCGGAAACTCTTGCGTATTCGCCAGCCTTCTGTACATAGCACCGTTACTTATAGAGCAGTTGCAGCTAAGCCGGTACCTAGACGTGAAATCGCAACACAAACCAGCGAAATAAATGGGGAAGTAATATCCAAAAGATCAATTACACCAAGATCACAGCCAAAGCAACAAACACCAGCACGAACAACAGTGAGCGCCCCGACCAAGTCCAGTGCTAAGAAGAAGGATTCAGCCAAGCCACCGTCTAAAGCATCTACTTCAAGAACATGTGAACCGGTAATATACAATGTATCACCAAGGATATTTAAGACTTTCTTAAGGAAAACAGTAAGACCAGTGAAAGGAGAGCCAGCCAGCACAAACGTACGCGAACATCTCCGTCAACAACATCTAAGGAATCACCTGGAGAGGACGCCAATCGGCGACTTTTATCTTAGCCAGACACAGTTTCCGTTAGTTTCGAGAAACTCGATTCGAAGTTACCAGTGCGGAAACCGTCCTCCTCCATTGAGGATGTGGAGCGGATGGATCCTGTCCTCACTGCCCCAGGCCGCGCCGTGGCTCAGTGGTTAGACAGCTTGGCTGTCACCAAGACGGCCCGGGTTCGATCCCAGGTGACGGCAAAGTGAGATTTGTGGGGGACAACATGGCGCTGGGGCGGGTTTTCTCAGGGATCTCCGGTTTCCCCCCCAATACCATTCCACCGGTGCTCCATCTTCATCTCATGTATCATCAGTGTCATCGCCTGCGGTGCCGTATGTAGTAAAAGCGGGCGTTAAACACTACACATTTCATTTCATTCCTCACTGCCCAAACGACAGTGAGGAAACGGCAGGAAAACCCTGCTGAAAGTGCTAGCCCTGCCCCAAAGAAAATGAACAAATTGGTTGGACCACCACTGGGCAGGTAGCTCTTGTCATGGCAAGTTGATATTGAAAGTAGTATTTTTTATGCCTTTTGGTATTTTATGGGACATTATAGCTTTTATTGCTCTTTACCCTTTCGGACTGATTTATTTTATAGTCAATTTGTTATTATATGTTTTTTAAATTTTGATTAATTTATATCTGGCTATTGCCATGAATTAGTTTTTGTAAGGGCACTGATGACCATGTAGTTGAGCGCTCTTATATGCAAATCATCATCATCATCATCATCATCATCATCATCATCATCATCATCATCATCATCATCATCATCATCATCATCATCATCATCATCATCATCATCATCATCATCATCATCATCATCATCATCATCATCATCAGCCCCAAAGAAAAGGAACAAATTGGTTCGACCACCACTGGTCTGGTAGCTTTTGTCATGGCACGTTGATATTGAAAGTAGTCTTTTTTATGCCTTTTGATATTTTATTGCTAATTATAGCTTTTTATATTAATCTTCTTTACCATTTGGGCTTATTTATGTTATTGTCATTTTGTTTTGATCTGTTTTTAAATTTTGAATAGTTTATAACTGGCTATTGCCATGAATTAGTTTTTTGAAAGGGCGCTGATGACCGTGCAGTTGAGCGCCCATATATACAAATCAGTCCATCAACCTATGGCTAAAAAGGGAAACAAGCAGAGTGCTTGCCATTCAAACTCCCATACATGATATTATTGTCACCTAATTATCGGAAGGCACGGCCAGCTGGCAGCTGGGTGGGCGACAGGAGGCATTCAGACCACGCCTACCCATTTATCTTGTGGCGTTCACTGAAGGGGATGGTGGAAAGTGTCACCGGTGGCTGACCGCCTCTTTCCCCTCCCCCTGACGTCTGGAACAGTCGAGATATTTCATCTAACCCAGAACCTTCTAGATAGGTCAGTTGATCTTACATAAGCGACGCGCCGGGTTGGAGAGAGTGGAGTTCTTGGCCAGCAGCCGGATGAGCGCCGTGCTAGTGAACGGACTGGAAGACTGTGTACGTGCATCGGAGGAGTTGTACGTAATTGCGAGTGCGGAGTGGACCTCTGACAGACGAACTGGTGAATTGTTATTGTGTGCGCTACGTAATTCTATGTAATCGACAAGTGTTCCAACTGTAATTTGGTGGAAATAAAGAACATTTTGAGTTTGTGCAACTGGACATTTAATTTCACGAACCCACAAAGTCACATTATCAACGGTAAAGAATAAAGAACATTATTATTGTAGAAGACATTAATGAAAGCTTTAGCTTCCATGCGCGCGTCATATCCTAGATCACATCATTTTCCTTAATTAAACTACACTCTACCTCGACGTTAATATTGAGTATCAACACTATACGTAAAATAATTATGCCATGAGAAATCATCAGATAATTAATACTCTCATGAAAGACTGCGTAATGAGGTCAATTATGAAACGATGTTTGCTAAATTAACAGTAATGAAGTAAGTTAACCTGAAGTATACATATATTCTCATCATGCTTAGGAGTTACGACCAAGCTTTACTCTGTGCAAATATCGCACATACCTGAATGTATAATTTACTCTATTTACTGCACATCATTCAATAAATCCTGTTGATTAGTGTTCCTTGAACGGGAAAGCAAATGTTAAACGTATATTGCATTATTTAAACACAGCAGCAAATTATACAGGCTTGTAACTCTATCTACACAAGCCTGCCATCAGATACAGTAGATGTAAATTGGAGAAAATTCTTCTACAAATAGTTCATTTATATCTGAATACTTATTGCAGGCTTGATACTGCTTCGCCACCTAAAAGAAAGTTCAAGACATCATGACTGCACGTCATGAAATTTGTGTAAGTTTGTAATAAATTTGTGCCCTTGTCCTTAATTTTGCTAAAGTGACATTAACAACAGTTGATAAAGTCTATGAGAATATTAAGGTTCTCCTAAAAACCATTGTTTGTGAAAATGTAATGAATCTGGTATGACATTCATCATCACAAATTCTGATTATTTAAACTAATTTATTTATTTAGGTGCAGAGGTTCTGCTCCCATTAGTTCTGGATCCGTAGGACCAAGGACCCGGTTTTCTTCTACCCGGGAGCGATGGAAAACTCCGGGGGTCTTTCCTTGGGGCAATAAATTGAGTCTAAAAAGCTCTCACCCCCATCAACTACAACGAGAAGACGGGTGAAAGTTGATACGCCACTTACGCGTGTCAACCCCGCAGAGAAGATTGCCGAAAAACCTCGGTGGGGCCGCCTGGTGATCTAGCACACCTTCTACTAGCTCTGCAGGCTAGTACCCGGGACTTATGAGGCAACCCTTTACCCCCTCCGGGTGGCCGTAGCCTGGCCGGAGGTACCCAATTCCCCGTGGCTGTCGGGAACACACTGCCTCCTCGAGTCCAACCCAATCCGAACAACTCCCCGACGGGAGGGGCTGGGCAGTTCGGCCCGAGGTTCCTCTAGTAACGTCAGAGGTACCACGAGTGCTAAGGGTGTGCAGCTCCCGCACCACGGCAGCTGAAGGGGACTGATCCCCTCCCCTACGGAATATTTAAACTAATGGAATATAATTTGAAATGCATAACATAGGCATTCATTCGTGGAGTACAGAAAGCCTCGATACACAGACCTTATTGTAATAGGCCATTACTTGTACCTAATAGTGGTCCTTACTATAAAGCCCGGACCTTAAAGTACTTACAGCTCAGCAAGTCACCATTAAGGCAGTTGTCTCATGTATTTATGAGAACTCCTAGTGGTTTACCGGGAGAAACACGAGTCATTTGGCGAATTTAATGACAATGCGAAAACTGATAAATTATTACATAATTATATGTAAATGTTTAAAAGCTTTCCTGCTGAATCTGGAGTAGATACAGATGTAGATTTAAGTAATTAACCTGAAAATGGAATTCGAGTAATTTTCTAAATAAAGGAACTAAAAAATTTAAAACGGAATTAAACATAGTATATAAATAACAAACATGATGTTATTTTAAAAGAAAGCAACCACAGGGTAGTAAAATTAAAAATGATGCATATTTAACATAGCTTAAACTAACAAATGCTTTTGCCTTACGACAGGGTATGATTAAATTAAAACCAAACTAAATAAAGGAAGAAAATGTTCAGTATCCGTGTCACTTTTATATTGTTTGTTTCAAATGATTTAATAATCTTCAATTTTGCCAAGAATAACAAATTTACTAACTTACCTATCTCTCTTGAATGATTATACGTTTTTCTTGCCATCTACGCTGCCATATATGTGCATGATCTATGCGTGTGTTGTAGGACACCTGAAGAATGTTCCAAGTTAAATATAAAATATGGAGCAGATGTGACGCAAGCCAAACCTGCAGTTCTCTTCGAAATATTACATTAATTGCAGGGGATCGTTTACCTTCTCTTCTATATCTTACCAATCTTCCTCTTTCTTCTTTTTATTTTCTCGTCTATATTTCATTCTCCACTCCCTTCCACTTTATTTTGTATGACTCACTTCTGTCATTTTCTTTCATCTCTCCCTCTTTCTTTGTTCATTTCCCTCTGACTTTCTGTCTAAACAGTTTTAAAAACTACAATGGACGTGACTCTTTCTTGTAAACATAAATCTAAATATTAGTAAAGGGTTTAATAGCATATACCAAGTTGGTGCTGCAGCTTTTAACTGCCTTAAGGCTGGAACTATAGTTTCCAAGGCAAATGGTTATACTTAAACAAATTTATATCCAGAAGCTTAGATATTATTACACAATAAAATTTAATACGCTTCTGTCATGTAATATATATTTTTAAAAAGAAAAATTCTGTAATTAGTCCAAAATTTCAATATCTTGACTTATTTCATATTAGAACTTGCGCCGGGTTCCAATAGCGCCTAGAAGTATACAACCATTACGCCCAAGTTATCCACAACTCTAGGACCAAGTAATGAGTTCTGGCTTTAGGTGCTAGATGTTCCCGCTCATTGTTCGAGTAGCGATGCAAGTATACAACTATTATTCTTTCACCCCGTCTCCCAGAAACCCTTACGCACCTTGGCAGGTATTAACAGGGTGGGGGGTGGTGGTTCCCAGGCAGTGGAAGCTGAGCTCCACATAATTCTCTTAGGCTATTTGGCATCAAAATTTTTCCCTAGAAATAATAAACTTTAAAATAAAGACACCAAAGTACTGCATCCTGCCCTTCAACCTGAAGGTACATATATTTTTAACCTCCAACCTCAAAACATACAACACATCCTACAAAATCCCAACTGTATAACCTCACCTGCGGTGAAACACTTAACGGGTGGCCACGCAGCAAAACCTTCTGGATTTATACAGCCAGCCAGCACCTCGGTCGGTTGGTGGAAAGTGAGTTATCTCCGAGTCAACAACGGACGATCCAGCAAGACCAGACCACGCCAGTATGGTAAAACTCATCTCATATTACGAAGTAAAATTATGGACTTAAGCAGAAAGTTGAGGCAAATATATTTCTTTTTCTAGAAAAAATTGTTCACTAGTCCAAGGATATTCTTCTGATGCTCAAAACTCAAATTATATAATTCATAGAATCAGAAATATTTATATCTTGTAAAAGTTAAGGATTTCAAGTAATCAATAAAGAATTGCCAGTTTGGTTAAGATTGTAATTTTAAATTATTAGGCATCCCTACTATAAGTTTCCCAGACCCATTTGAAGCCTTCCACTGTGCAAAGAAAAAAAAATTAAATATTCTTATAAAGAAACGCCACAAACTTTCTTTGTGAAAGAATAATCATTAATTACGATGCAGTATAGCCCGCATTCCTAGGTATATACCAAGTTTAACAAACTCTAGCATTCAAAAGCTAAGTAAGTTAACGTACATGCTAAAACCGAAAAGCTGCTGTCTACCTCATTTTAAATTTCAGTTTTAGCTTCAGGGAGCATTATACAACCTGTTATTTATCCACAGAAGAAAATTATCACGAAAGTTTACACTGTATCTGGTATTTAGTGTGTCACTTTTATACGTTTGACCTCCAGATAAAGCAGATATGATTGTCTAGACTGCCTAAAGGCAAAGCTACGGCCACAGCTGTATTTGCAGTGCCTGAATAGTTTATGCCTTTATTTGAAAATTTAGATATTTCCATGCATTCTGTATGTCTAAATTGAGCTGTATCATAGAATAAATGTAACGTAAGCACGGGTGAATCGGAGAAATATTTAGAAAATCGTTCACAAAAGTTTTATTTGTCAAGCAAAGATGAAAATATTGACCTTATATTAAAGCCTGGACATTCTAGATTATGTCGAATGCCAAGTTTTTATGAAGAATTCCCTGTATTATTCCGTTTTCATTTTTATTGCGTCCGGAAAATAATCTTAAACACCCGAAATTGGAGAACGTAGAATTGGCATAGCGAAAGAATCTTAATGGAAAGGAAAACGGTGTTACATTCAATTTCAGAATAACATATTTCTACACTTCTATGTTCGTCGCTTTATGCCTACTGCACACATTTTCCAAATATGAATTCCTTCTTTTTTACAATGCCCACATGGATTTCGTGGCACTATTTTTAATGTTTCTGGGCTCATTTGAGCATCATTTCACCTGTTTCACTCATCGTCGGATGTGATTTAAAGTTTCAGGAGGTAAATAAGGGAACTGAATCCCCGCCTTACTTTAATCCGCTTCGGCCGCAGTTGTAGCGGCCAGTTTTGCCAGTTTGCAGCACTGATAAAGTAATCATCATAACAACATGGATAAAGAATGTAATAAAGTGAGTATTTTCTAAATATACAAATTTCTAGAGAAATTTCAATGAGCATTGTCATGAATCTATCTTTACAAAATACCAGAATACCAGAAATGGAACAATTACGAGGGCTGTTAAATAAAGAATGATCACTTTTTTTTTTTTTGACAACTTACCTTTACTCATCCTTATAATTTTGATGGTCGTTTTCAAAATAGTCTCCTCTGAATGCGGTGCACTTGTCCCAGAGTTTCTGCCAGTCTTCAAAGACATGCTGGAAACAATTTTTTGTGAGATCCTTCAAAATCGCCTCCGCAGCCTTCACCACTGATTCTGATGATGGATAATGCCTCCCCGATGGCGTTTCTTCAAGTTATGGAATATAGAAAAGTCACATGGGGCTAAATTCGGACTATAGTGAGGGTGAGAGATGCACTTCACGTTGATTTTTGCAAGATATTCAGCAACAACATTGGCAATATGCGGCCGAGCATTATCGTCGTGCAGCATCCAGCCTGCTTCATGGAAATGTGGTATTTTTCTCCTGATATGGACTTGCTACTATACCTGTAGTATTGTCCAGTTACTGATGTGTGTTCAGGTACAACATGCTGATAAACCATTCCATGAATATCAAAGAATGAGATGACCGTAACTTTCCCAGCAGAAGCAACCACTTTTACTTCTTGTGGAGTTGCTGATGAAGGAGATTTCCACACTGAGCTTTGCTGTTTGCTCTCAGGATCAAAATGATGTAACCAAGTTTCATTAGCAGTGATTACGTTTGAAAGAAACGCCGGATCTTCCTCTAACATCAACTTTAACAGCAATTTACCTTCATTGTAGCGGTAGGCGATACTGATCATGTCTGAACCTTTCCTGGTTCTCACAAGCGGGAACCAGGAGTACCAAAAATGAAACTACTACGGCGTGTTTGTTTCACATTAAGGTAACAGAATATAACAAGATTGAATTTTAGTGCGAAAAATTATTACCGTAAAAAATTATGACCATTCTTTATTGAACAGCCTCGTATTTTGGGGATTTCCACTTCATAACCCTGTACCCTGGTTAGATGATACGTATTCTGTGTGTAATCTAGTCCGTTAGTACGAAGAGAACTGATATTTATATGTAGATAAGCGATATTGTTACCATTTTACCCTAACATATTTACTCTGTGAAAGTGCGAGTTTAAGGGTCACAGATTAAATGTTTAAATGTGCTAAATTGCATTTAACTGTATATTCAGCAACAAACAGCAAAATTAATCTGTGGTTCAACCGCTTTAAAATTTATTATATTAGCTATTTGGTAAAAGGATATTAGTTAACACTTAATGACTACAGTAGCTTGTCCATAATAACTAATTGCTTCTTGTAGCATATCTGGCAAAAATTTACACTTTGCACAAACAAGGAATTAAGTTCTAAATACATTAGGGATTGTAGTGTTAAAATAATGAGAATAACACAACACTGTAAATGAATTCATCAGCATCAATATTAATTACTTGAGAACTTATCATCCACTCTATAAAAACTGATCATCTTAACAATAGAAATTATGCTCTTCCATAAAGCGATATCTGGGGCGATTTCCTTAGTCTTAAAGGAGGTCTTATATTTTTAAGATTCTGTCTGAAGATTTACTTATCCAGTCATATTTTTAATACAGTTTGTGTGTTTAATTTAAGCTACTTCTATGAATTAAAATATATTTAATATACAGACGTGTGCAAATTATTATCAATTTTCAGTTTTTAACAAATATTTGTATTTAATTTTCAGTTTATACAGATATGAACAAACTTTTGTTCACTTTCATGACACTTACAATGCATTTTATGATTCTGGTATTTAGTATGGACGGCCTTAGCTCTTATGGGGGCAGAAATTCTTTTAGGCATGCCCTGAATTGCATCTGTACACATCTGGTGAGTTTGTTCATCATTTTGCCACTGTCAAAATTGTGTCCACCATTGTTTCTTTTGTTGTTGGGTGAAAACTTTTAACATTTCCCTTCGGCACACTCCACACAGACTCAACAGAGTTCATATCTGGACTGTTACCAGACCACTCTTAGAGAGATATGCCATATTCGTTAAAAATGTTTATAACATTCGGATTTCTGGCAAGGCGCACCATCTTGCATGAACACCGCATTTCCTGATGGATACCACTCGTTTATCATTTGTTTAGTGCACTCTTTTACCACTTCTGAATACTGCTTAGCATTCATAATTCCCTCTACAATGTGAATTTTCCCTACTCCATAAACAGAAATTCCACTCCAAATCATCACTTTAGTGGGATTCTTCACGTTCTGCACCACACATTCCTTTTTAAATGCTTCTCTTAGCTGCCTTCTGCCATACTAAGGACCTTCTTTAACTACTGAAACCATTGTTTCATGAATGAAGACTACCTGGAAGCAAACAAGCTTTGATATACATATATATATATATGTTGCAATAAATAGAAAAAATACTTTGAAATCAACGTAGCGATAACTTTTTAAATTCCAAAGAACAGTTTCAAAAAATATACATAATTTATAAGCTTCTTTATGTATTTAAATACTTTGCATACCTCAGTACAGTCTTTAGATGTCCAATCCTTGAATGTTTTTGCCCAAGAAAGTCTTTCTTTCATCATGGCGGGTGTTAGTTTCCGTTTTCTGTGAGGCCTCTTTACTTTTAAACCAGCCTCAAAAAGTCTTCGTCACACCGTACTTGCCGAAACTGAGCACCCATGTTCTAGGGCAACAGCCTGAATTTGTATAGAAGTCATACTTTGATTTTTCAGTCGTTTCCTGATCAATATTCTTTTTAAACTGAAGTTATCACACGTTTTCTGCCATATTTGCCCACTCTTTGTGGCGAAGTTGTTTTATTTCCTCTCAGCTTTAGAGCAAACCTCGTCAATTAAATTGCACTCACGCCACATATTCTGCTTATTTCCTTCTTCGTTTTGTCTCCAGTACATAATTAAACCTGTATTTGAGCTCTTTTGTGCAGTGTGATGGCTTGAATCTTACCCATCTGCCTAACACCAAGGCCTCAAGACAAATGTGAGAGCAAATTTTCCTTTTCTCACGTCTACTCCTACCCCACCCACTAAATACCCAAGTAGGGATATTATACCTGCTAAGGGATGAACTACCTGAGTGCCATTAAGCACCACAGGACAATGCCGACGCAGTGGTAGTCAGTTTGTGAACACATGAAAGGAATTTACCTTTGTCTATACAATGCATAAAATATGGATACTCTCAATGTAACAACTCTAGAAAGAAAAAACTTTGTAAATCAAAGCATAAATATCTGCAAAGTAACATGACAAGGTATAAAAAATAGAGCATTAGCCATAGGGACATTAGGAAACTAGAAAGATAAATATGTTAAGTCGTTTGAGGCTTATAGAGTCCGCCAAATTAGAACTGTATCTGTGAATAGCAAAATTGCTAATAATTTGCACACGTCTGTACACTGGAAGCACTTATTGATAAATTTGGTAGTGATAAAGCATCGACATTAGTTATTGTGCAATAAGTAACACAATAAAGAATAAAATAATCTAATATTTTTCATTAAAGAGGGCCATTATTGGGTAAGAAAGACAAACAAAGTCATTAGGAAAAAACCAAAAACTATAGGTTAGAACGATTTAACGCGTTGAAATGAAGCTAGTATAAACAAGCAGAATAAACAAATGCTATAAGCACAGAGATATCTCTCTTTTGTCACTTGTTTGTAGATAAGTCAGTCAAGAGAAGCTACACATAGAAAACTTAGTCATAGGAGAAAAAGCTCCTACTTCAAAGAAAGTCCACAGTTAATTGTAGGCGCTATTATACTTCCAAAATTAGTTGATGAGATTAAAGCTCACGGTGAAGTGTGGATTCATTTGCAGGAAAGAACTGATTAATATAACAACATTTTACGGTATATAACAAGGCATTTATATCAGTGTAGGCCAGCGTTTTTCCGTTGAAAAGTCTCCCACCTTCCAAACCTAAGAAACTTCTGCTGATCTTACTCAGTGAATTTTTACTATTTGAGATTAAAACAGTACTAATTGTATTCCTTATACGGCATTTAATATAATGCACTATAGGTAAGCAACGGGCAACCGGGTTTGAAGCAGGGTCCTCTGAACCTACATTAGAATGATCTACCACTGAGCTATACACCCCTGCTTGAACTTGGTTACTTATCACAATAAACATTACTTATGTACCTATATCACATTCTAAACATATTCAGGTGGCAACCAGCTTTGAACCAGGGATCCCTAGCTCTGCAGTCGAATGCTCTACCTCTGAGCTATACCACAACTACTTCTGTCAGAGAACTTATTTCAAATAATATGCACAGTGTAGATACATCACATATTAAAAACAATTAGCGGGCTACCGGTTTAGAACCTGGGAACTCTAGATATGCAGTGGAATGCTATACCACTTAGCTGTACCCCAACTGCTTCTATTTGGTTATTTATCTCAAATAACATCACCCGGGTTTGAACGAGAGACTTCTCGATCTGCAGTCGAATGCTCTACCACTGAGCTATATCCCTACTGGTTCTATGTGGTTACTTATCTCAAATAACTTCAGTAATGTACACATATCAAGCATAAAAACATTCAGAGGCCACCCGGGTTTGAACCAGGGACCTCTCGATCTGCAGTCGAATGCTCTACCACTGAGCTATACCCCCACTGGTTCTATGTGGGTTACTTATCTCAAATAACCTCAGTAATGTACATATATCAAGCATAAAAACATTCATTGGGCACCCGGGATTGAATCAGGGATCTCTCGATCTGCAGTCGAATGCTCTACCACTAAGGTATATCCCCGCTGGTTCTATGTGGTTACTTATCTCAAATAACTTCAGTAATATACATATATCAAGCATAAAAACATTCAGGGGGCACCCGGGTTTGAACCAGGGACGTCTCGATCTGCAGTCGAACGCTCTACCACTGAGCTATATCCCCACTGGTCCTATGTGGTTACTTATCTCAAATAACTTCAGTAATATACATATATCAAGCATAAAAACATTCAGGGGGCACCCGGGATTGAATCAGGGATCTCTCGATCTGCAGTCGAATGTTCTACCACTGAGCTATATCCCCACTGGTCCTATGTGGTTACTTATCTCAAATAACTTCAGTAATATACATATATCAAGCATAAAAACATTCAGGGGGCACCCGGGTTTGAACCAGGGACGTCTCGATCTGCAGTCGAACGCTCTACCACTGAGCTATACCCCCACTGGTTCTATGTGGTTACTTATCTCAAATAACCGCAGAAATGTACATATATCAAGCATAAAAACATTCAGGGGGCTCCCGGGTTTAAACCAGGGACCTCTAGATCTGCAGTCGAATGCTCTACCACTGAGCTATACCCCCACCGGTTCTATGTGGGTTACTTATCTCAAATAACTTCAGTAATGTACTCATATCAAGCATAAAAACATTCAGGGGGCACCCGGGTTTGAACCAGGGACCTCTCGAACTGCAGTCGAATGCTGTACCACTGAGCTATACCCCCACTGCTTCTATGTGGTTACTTATCCCAAATAACTTCACTAATGTACATATATCAAGCATAAAAACATTCAGGGGGCACCCGGGTTTAAACCAGGGACCTCTCGATCTGCAGTCGAATGCTCTACCACTGAGCTATACCCCACTGGTTTTATGTGGTTACTTATCTCAAATAACATCAGTAATGTACATATATCAAGCATAAAAAACATTCAGAGGGCACCCGGGTTTGAACCAGAGGCCTCTCGATCTGCAGTCGAATACTCTACCACTGAGCTATACCCCTATGTGGGTTACTTATCTCAAATAACATCAGTAATGTACATAAAACAGGCATAAAAGCATTCAAGGGCAAACGGGTTTGAACCAGAGGCCTCTCGATCTGCAGTCGATTGCTCTACCACTGAGCTATACCCCCAGTGGTTCTATGTGGGTTACTTATCTCAAATAACATCAGTAATGTACATAAAACAGGCATAAAAGCATTCAGGGGCACCCGGGTTTGAACCAGGGCCATCTCGAGCTGCAGTCGAATGCTCTAACACTGAGCTATACCCCCACTGGTTCTATGCGGTTACTTATCCCAAATAACTTCAGTAATGTACATATATCAAGCATAAAAAAATTCAGGGGCACCCGGGTTTGAACCAGGGCCATCTCGATCTGCAGTCGAATGCTCTACCACTGAGCTATACCACCTCTGGTTCTATGTGGTTACTTATCTCAAATAACTTCATTAATGTACATATCATGCATAAAAGCATTCAGTGGTCACCCGGGTTTGAGCCAGGGACCTCTCGATCTGCAGTCGAATGCTCTACCACTGAGCTATATCCCCACTGGTTCTATGTGTGTTACTTATCTCAAATAACTTCATTAATGTACATATATCAAGCATAAAAACATTCAGGGGGCACCCGGGTTTGAACCAGGGACCTCTCGATCTGCAGTCGAATGCTCTACCACTGAGCTATACCCCCACTGGTTCTTTGTGGTTACTTATCTCAAATAACTTCATTAATGCACATATATCATGCATAAAAGCATTCAGTGGTCACCCGGGTTTGAGCCAGGGACGTCTCGATCTGCAGTCGAACGCTCTACCACTGAGCTATACCCCCACTGGTTCTAAGTGCTTACTTATCTCAAATAACCGCAGAAATGTATATATATATCAAGCATAAAAACATTCAGGGGGCATCCGGGTTTGAACCAGGGACCTCTCGATCTGCAGTCGAATGCCCTACCACTGAATTATATTCCCACTGCTTCTATGTGGTTACTTATCTCAAAGAACTTCAGTAATATATATATATATATATATGTATCACGCATAAAAGCATTCAGGGGGCAACGGGGTTTGAACCAGGGACCTCTCGATCTGCACTGTAATGCTCTACCACTGAGCTATACCCCAACCTGTTCTATGTGGGTTACTTATCTCAAATAACTTCAGTAATGTACATATATCAAGCATAAAAACATTCATTGGGCACCCGAGATTGAATCAGCGACCTCTCGATCTGCAGTCGAATGCTCTACCACTAAGGTATATCCCCACTGGTTCTATGTGGTTACTTATCTCAAATAACTTCAGTAATATACATATATCAAACATAAAAACATTCAGGGGGCACCCGGTTTTGAACCAGGGACCTCTCGATCTGCAGTCGAACGCTCTACCACTGAGCTATAACCCCACCGGTTCTATGTGGCTACTTATCTCAAATAACCGTAGAAATGTACATATATCAAGCATAAAAACATTCATGGGGCTCCGGGGTTTGAACCAGGGACCTCTGGATCTGCAGTCGAATGCTCTACCACTGAGCTATACCCCCACTGGTTCTATGTGGGTTAACTTATCTCAAATAACTTCAGTAATGTACTCATATCAAGCATAAAAACATTCAGGGGGCACCCGGGTTTGAACCAGAGACCTCTCGATCTGCAGTCGAATGCTGTACCACTGAGCTATACCCCCACTGGTTCTATGTGGTTACTTATCCCAAATAACTTCAGTAATGTACTTATATCAAGCATAAAAGCATTCAGGGGGCACCCGGGTTTGAACCAGGGACCTCTCGATCTACAGTCGAATGCTCTACCACTGAGCTATACCCCCACCGGTTCTATGTGGGTTACTTATCTCAAATAACTTCAGTAATGTACTCATATCAAGCATAAAAACATTCAGGGGGCACCCGGGTTTGAACCAGGGACCTCTCGATCTGCAGTCGAATGCTGTACCACTGAGCTATAGCCCCACTGCTTCTATGTGGTTACTTATCCCAAATAACTTCACTAATGTACATATATCAAGCATAAAAACATTCAGGGGGCACCCGGGTTTAAACCAGGGACCTCTCGATCTGCAGTCGAATGCTCTACCACTGAGCTATACCCCCACTGGTTCTATGTGGGTTACTTATCTCAAATAACATCAGTAATGTACATAAAACAGGCATAAAAGCATTCAGGGGCACCCGGGTTTGAACCAGAGGCCTCTCGATCTGCAGCCGAATACTCTACCACTGAGCTATTCCCCTACTGGTTCTTTGTGGTTACTTATCTCAAATAACTTCATTAATGTACATATATCAAGCATAAAAACATTCAGTGGGCACCCGTGTTTGAACCAGGGACCTCTCGATCTGCAGTCGAATGCCCTACCACTGAGCTATACCCCCACTGCATATATGTGGTTACTTATCTCAAAGAACTTCAGTAATATATATATATCACGCATAAAAGCATTCAGGGGGCACCGGGGTTTGAACCAGGGACCTCTCGATCTGCACTCTAATGCTCTACCACTGAGCTATACCCCAACCTGTTCTATGTGGGTTACTTATCTCAAATAACTTCAGTAATGTACATATATCAAGCATAAAAACATTCATTGGGCACCCGGGTATGAGCCAGGGACCTCTCGATTTGCAGTCGAATGCTCTACCACTGAGCTATATCCCCACTGGTTCTATGTGGTTACTTATCTCAAATAACTGCAGAAATGTATATATATCAAGCATAAAAACATTCAGGGGGCACCCGGTTTTGAACCAGGGACCTCTCGATCTGCAGTCGAACGCTCTACCACTGAGCTATAACCCCACCGGTTCTATTTGGCTGCTTATCTCAAATAACCGTAGAAATGTACATATATCAAGCATAAAAACATTCAGGGGGCTCCCATATTTGAACCAGAGACCTCTGGATCTGCAGTCGAATGCTCTACCACTGAGCTATACCCCCACTGGTTCTATGTGGGTTACTTATCTCAAATAACTTCAGTAATGTACTCATATCAAGCATAAAAACATTCAGGGGGCACCCGGGTTTGAACCAGAGACCTCTCGATCTGCAGTCGAATGCTGTACCACTGAGCTATACCCCCACTGGCTCTATGTGGGTTACTTATCTCAAATAACTTCAGTAATGTACTCATATCAAGCATAAAAACATTCAGGGGGCACCCAGGTTTTAACCAGAGACCTCTCGATCTGCAGTCGAATGCTGTACCACTGAGCTATACCCCCACTGGTTCTATGTGGTTACTTATCTTAAATAACTTCACTAATGTACATATATCAAGCATAAAAACATTCAGGGGGCACCCGGGTTTAAACCAGGGACTTCTCGATCTGCAGTCGAATGCTCTACCACTGAGCTATCCCCACTGGTTCTATGTGGTTACTTATCTCAAATAACATCAGTAATGTACATATATCAAGCATAAAAAACATTCAGAGGGCACCCGGGTTTGAACCAGAGGCCTCTCGATCTGCAGTCGAATGCTCTACCACTGACCTATACCCCAACCTGTTCTATGTGGGTTACTTATCTCAAATAACATCAGTAATGTACATAAAACAGGCATAAAAGCATTCAGGGGCACCCGGGTTTGAACCAGAGCCATCTCGAGCTGCAGTCGAATGCTCTAACACTGAGCTATACCCCCACTGGTTCTATGCGGTTACTTATCTCAAATAACTTCAGTAATGTACATATATCAAGCATAAAAAATTCAGGGGGCACCCGGGTTTGAACCAGGGACCTCTCGATCTGCAGTCGAATGCTCTACCACTGAGCTATACCCCCTCTGGTTCTATGTGGTTACTTATCTCAAATAACTTCAGTAATATACATATATCACGCATAAAAGCATTCAGGGGGCACCCGGGTTTGAACCAGGGACCTCTCGATCTGCAGTCGAATGCTCTACCACTGAGCTATATCCCCACTGGTTCTATGTGTGTTACTTATCTCAAATAACTTCATTAATGTACATATGTCAAGCATAAAAACATTCAGGGGGCACCCGGGTTTGAACCAGGGACCTCTCGATCTGCAGTAGAATGCGCTACCACTGAGCTATACCCCCACTGGTTCTTTGTGGTTACTTATCTCAAATAACTTCATTAATGTACATATATCAAGCATAAAAGCATTCAGTGGGCACCCGCGTTTGAGCCAGGTACCTCTCGATCTGCAGTCGAATGCTCTACCACTGAGCTATATCCCCACTGGTTCTATGTGGTTACTTATCTCAAATAACTGCAGAAATGTATATATATCAAGCATAAAAACATTCAGGGGGCATCCGGGTTTGAACCAGGGACCTCTCGATCTGCAGTCGAATGCCCTACCACTGAGTTATATCCCCACTGCTTCTATGTGGTTACTTATCTTAAAGAAATTCAGTAATATATATATATATATATATATATATATATATATCACGCATAAAAGCATTCAGGGGGCACCGGGGTTTGATCCAGGGACCTCTCGATCTGCACTCTATTGCTCTACCACTTAGCTAAACCCCAACCTGTTCTATGTGGGTTACTCATCTCAAATAACTTCAGTAATTTACATATATCAAGCATAAAAACATTCATTGGGCACCCGGGATTGAATCAGCGACCTCTCGATCTGCAGTCGAATGCTCTACCACTAAGGTATATCCCCACTGGTTCTATGTGGTTACTTATCTCAAATAACTTCAGTAATATACATATATCAAACATAAAAACATTCAGGGGGCACCCGGTTTTGAACCAGGGACCTCTCGATCTGCAGTCGAACGCTCTACCACTGAGCTATAACCCCATCGGTTATATGTGGCTACTTATCTCAAATAACCGTAGAAATGTACATATATCAAGCATAAAAACATTCAGGGGGCCCCGGGGTTTGAACCAGGGACCTCTCGATCTGCAGTCGAATGCACTACCACTGAGCTATACCGCCACTGGTTCTATGTGGGTTAACTTATCTCAAATAACTTCAGTAATGTACTCATATCAAGCATAAAAACATTCAGGGGGCACCCGGGTTTGAACCAGAGACCTCTCGATCTGCAGTCGAATGCTGTACCACTGAGCTATATCCCCACTGATTCTATGTGGTTACTTATCCCAAATAACTTCAGTAATGTACATATATCAAGCATAAAAACATTCAGGGGGCACCCGGGTTTAAACCAGGGACCTCTCGATCTGCAGTCGAATGCTGTACCACTGAGCTATACCCCCACTGATTCTATGTGGTTACTTATCCCAAATAACTTCAGTAATGTACATATATCAAGCATAAAAACATTCAGGGGGCACCCGTGTTTAAACCAGGGACCTCTCGATCTGCAGTCGAATGCTCTACCACAGAGCTATACCCCCACTGGTTCTATGTCGTTACTTATCTCAAATAACTTCAGTAATGTACATATATGAAGCATAAAAGCATTCAGGGGGCACCCGGGTTTAAACCAGTTACCTCTCGATTTGCAGTCGAATGCTGTACCGCTGAGCTATACCCCCACTGCTTCTATGTGGTTACTTATCCCAAATAACTTCCCTAATGTACATATATCAAGCATAAAAGCATTCAGGGGGCACCCGGGTTTAAACCAGGGACCTCTCGATTTGCAGTCGTTGCTGTACCGCTGAGCTATACCCCCACTGCTTCTATGTGGTTACTTATCCCAAATAACTTCCCTAATGTACATATATCAAGCATAAAAACATTCAGGGGGCACCCGGGCTTAAACCAAGGACCTCTCGATCTGCAGTCGAATGCTCTACCACTGTGCTATACCCCACTGGTTTTATGTGGTTACTTATCTCAAATAACACCAGTAATGTACATATATCAAGCATAAAAAACATTCAGAGGGCACCCGGGTTTGAACCAGAGGCCTCTCGATCTGCAGTCGAATACTCTACCACTGAGCTATACCCCCAGTGGTTCTATGTGGGTTACTTATCTCAAATAACATCAGTAATGTACATAAAAATGCATTAAAGCATTCAGGGGCACCCGGGTTTGAACCAGAGGCCTCTCGATTTGCAGTCGAATGCTCTACCACTGAGCTATACCCCCACTGGTTCTATGTGGGTTACTTATCTCAAATAACATCAGTAATGTACATAAAACAGGCATAAAAGCATTCAGGGGCACCCGGGTTTGAACCAGGGCCATCTCAAGCTGCAGTCGAATGCTCTAACACTGAGCTATACCGCCACTGGTTCTATGCTGTTACTTATCCCAAATAACTTCAGTAATGTACATATATCAAGCATAAAAAATTCAGGGGGCACCCGGGTTTGAACCAGGGACCTCTCGATCTGCAGTCGAATGCTGTACCACTGAGATATACCCCCACTGGTTCTTTGTGGTTACTTATCTCAAATAACTTCATTAATGTACATATATCATGCATAAAAGCATTCAGTGGGCACCCGGGTTTGAGCCAGGGACGTCTCGATCTGCTGTCGAATGCTCTACCACTGAGCTATACCCCCACTGGTTCTATGTTGGTTACTTATCTCAAATAACATCAGTAATGTACATAAAACAGGCATAAAAGCATTCAGGGGCACCCGGGTTTGAGCCAGGGACCTCTCGATCTGCAGTCGAATGCTCTACCACTGAGCTATATCCCCACTAGTTCTAAGTGGTTACTTATCTCAAATAACCGCAGAAATGTATATATATCAAGCATAAAAAACATTCAGAGGGTACCCGGGTTTGAACCAGAGGCCTCTCGATCTGCAGTCGAATACTCTACCACTGAGCTATACCCCCAGTGGTTCTATGTGGGTTACTTATCTCAAATAACATCAGTAATGTACATAAAACAGGCATAAAAGCATTCAGGGGCACCCGGGTTTGGACCAGGGCGATCTCGAGCTGCAGTCGAATGCTCTAACACTGAGCTATACCCCCCACTGGTTCTATGCGGTTACTTATCTCAAATAACTTCAGTAATGTACATATATCAAGCATAAAAAATTCAGGGGGCACCCGGGTTTGAACCAGGGACCTCTCGATCTGCAGTCGAATGCTCTACCACTGAGCAATATCCCCACCGGTCCTATGTGTGTTACTTATCTCAAATAACTTCATTAATGTACATATGTCAAGCATAAAAACATTCAGGGGGGACCCGGGTTTGAACCAGGGAACTCTCGATCTGCAGTAGAATGCACTACCACTGAGCTATACCCCGACTGGTTCTTTGTGGTTACTTATCTCAAATAACTTCATTAATGTACATATATCAAGCATAAAAGCATTCAGTGGGCACCCGGGTTTGAGCCAGGGACCTCTCGATCTGCAGTCGAATGCTCTACCACTGAGCTATATCCCCACTGGCTCTATGTGGTTACTTATCTCAAATAACTGCAGAAATGTATATATATCAAGCATAAAAACATTCAGGGGGCATCCGGATTTGAACCAGGGACCTCTCGATCTGCACTCTAATGCTCTACCACTGAGCTATAACCCAACCTGTTCTATGTGGCTACTTATCTCAAATAACAACTTCAGTAATGTACATATATCAAGCATAAAAACATTCATTGGGCACCCGGGATTGAATCAGCGACCTCTCGATCTGCAGTCGAATGCTCTACCACTAAGGTATATCCCCACTGGTTCTATGTGGCTACTTATCTCAAATAACAACTTCAGTAATGTACATATATCAAGCATAAAAACATTCATTGGGCACCCGGGATTGAATCAGCGACCTCTCGATCTGCAGTCGAATGCTCTACCACTAAGGTATATCCCCACTGGTTCTATGTGGTTACTTATCTCAAATAACTTCAGTAATATACATATATCAAACGTAAAAACATTCAGGGGGCACCCGGTTTTGAACCAGGGACCTCTCGATCTGCAGTCGAACGCTCTACCAATGAGCTATACCCCCACTGCTTCTATGTGGTTACTTATTCCAAATAACTTCACTAATGTACATATATCAAGCATAAAAACATTCAGGGTGCACCCGGGTTTAAACCAGGGACCTCTCGATCTGCAGTCGAATGCTCTACCACTGAGCTATACTCCACTGGTTTTATGTGGTTACTTATCTCAAATAACTTCAGTAATGTACGTATATCAAGCATAAAAAACATTCAGAGGGCACCCGGGTTTGAACCAGAGGCCTCTCGATCTGCAGTCGAATACTCTACCACTGAGCTATACCCCCACTGGTTCTATGTGTGTTACTTATCTCAAATAACATCAGTAATGTACATAAAACAGGCATAAAAGCATTCAGGGGCACCCGGGTTTGAACCAGGGACCTCTCGATCTGCAGTCGAATTCTCTACCACTGAGCTATACCCCCGCTGGTTCTTTGTGGTCACTTATCTCAAATAACTTCATTAGTGTACATATATCAAGCATAAAAACATTCAGTGGGCACCCGTGTTTGAACCAGGGACCTCTCGATCTGCAGTCGAACGCTCTACCACTGAGCTATACACCCACTGGTTCTATGTGGTTACTTATCTCAAATAACTTCAGTAACGTACTCATATCAAGCATAAAAACATTCAGGGGGCACCCGGGTTTGAACCAGAGACCTCTCGATCTGCAGTCGAATGCTGTACCACTGAGCTATACCCCCACTGGCTCTATGTGGTTACTTATCTCAAATAACTTCAGTAATGTACTCATATCAAGCATAAAAACATTCAGGGAGCACCCGGGTTTTAACCAGAGACCTCTCGAGTTGCAGTAGAATGCTCTACCACTGAGCTATACCCCCACTGGTTCTATGTGGTTACTTATCTCAAATAACTTCACTAATGTACATATATCAAGCATAAAAACATTCAGGGGGCACCCGGGTTTAAACCAGGGACCTCTCGATCTGCAGTCGAATGCTCTACCACTGAGCTATACCCCACTGGTTCTATGTGGTTACTTATCTCAAATAACTTCACTAATGTACATATATCAAGCATAAAAACATTCAGAGGGCACCCGGGTTTGAACCAGAGGCCTCTCGATCTGCAGTCGAATGCTCTACCACTGAGCTATCCCCACTGGTTCTATGTGGGTTACTTATCTCAAATAACTTCACTAATGTACATATATCAAGCATAAAAACATTCAGGGGGCACCCGGGTTTGAACCAGAGGCCTCTCGATGTGCAGTCGAATGCTCTACCACTGAGCCATACCCCAACCTGTTCTATGTGGGTTACTTATCTCAAATAACATCAGTAATGTACATAAAACAGGCATAAAAGCATTCAGGGGCACCCGGGTTTGGACCAGGGCCATCTCAAGCTGCAGTCGAATGCTCTAACACTGAGCTATACCCCAACCTGTTCTATGTGGGTTACTTATCTCAAATAACATCAGTAATGTACATAAAACAGGCATAAAAGCGTTCAGGGGCACCCGGTTTTGAACCAGGGACCTCTCGATCTGCAGTCCAATGCTCTACCACTGAGCTATACCCACACTGGCTCTATGTGGGTTACTTATCCCAAATAACTTCCCTAATGTACATATATCAAGCATAAAAACATTCAGGGGGCACCCGGGTTTAAACCAGGGACCTCTCGATCTGCAGTCGAATGCTCTACCACTGTGCTATACCCCGCTGGTTCTATGTGGTTACTTATCTCAAATAACATCAGTAATGTACATATATCAAGCATAAAAAACATTCAGAGGGCACCCGGGTTTGAACCAGAGGCCTCCCGATCTGCAGTCGAATACTCTACCACTGAGCTATACCCCCAGTGGTTCTATGTGGGTTACTTATCTCAAATAACATCAGTAATGTACATAAAACAGGCATAAAAGCATTCAGGGGCACCCGGGTTTGAACCAGGGCTATCTCGAGCTGCAGTCTAATGCTCTACCACTGAGCTATACCCCCACTGGTTCTATGTGGGTTACTTATCCCAAATAACTTCAGTAATGTACATATATCAAGCATAAAAAATTCAGGGGGCACCCGGATTTGAACCAGGGAACTCTCGATCTGCAGTCGAATGCTCTACCACTGAGCTATACCCCCTCTGGTTCTATGTTGGTTACTTATCTCAAATAACATCAGTAATGTACATAAAACAGGCATAAAAGCATTCAGGGGCACCCGGGTTTGAACCAGGGACCTCTCGATCTGCAGTCGAATGCTCTACCACTGAGCTATATCCCCACTAGTTCTAAGTGGTTACTTATCTCAAATAACCGCAGAAATGTATATATATCAAGCATAAAAAACATTCAGAGGGCACCCGGGTTTGAACCAGAGGCCTCTCGATCTGCAGTCGAATACTCTACCACTGAGCTATACCCCCAGTGGTTCTATGTGGGTTACTTATCTCAAATAACATCAGTAATGTACATAAAACAGGCATAAAAGCATTCGGGGGCACCCGGGTTTG
Source organism: Mantis religiosa (assembly GCA_030765055.1). Taxonomy (NCBI): domain Eukaryota; kingdom Metazoa; phylum Arthropoda; class Insecta; order Mantodea; family Mantidae; genus Mantis; species Mantis religiosa. The sequence continues at coordinate 118,537 of JAUKNK010000670.1, read as the reverse complement.
GACCAGGGCCATCTCGATCTGCAGTCGAATGCTCTAACACTGAGCTATACCCCCACTGGTTCTATGCGGTTACTTATCTCAAATAACTTCAGTAATGTACATATATCAAGCATAAAAAATTCAGGGGGCACCCGGGTTTGAACCAGGGACCTCTCGATCTGCAGTCGAATGCTCTACCACTGAGCTATACCCCCTCTGGTTCTATGTGGTTACTTATCTCAAATAACTTCAGTAATATACATATATCACGCATAAAAGCATTCAGGGGGCACCCGGGTTTGAACCAGGGACCTCTCGATCTGCAGTCGAATGCTCTACCACTGAGCAATATCCTCACTGGTTCTATGTGTGTTACTTATCTCAAATAACTTCATTAATGTACATATGTCAAGCATAAAAACATTCAGGGGGCACCCGGGTTTGAACCAGGGACCCCTCGATCTGCAGTAGAATGCACTACCACTGAGCTATACCCCCACTGGTTCTTTGTGGTTACTTATCCCAAATAACTTCATTAATGTACATATATCAAGCATAAAAGCATTCAGTGGGCACCCGGGTTTGAGCCAGGGACCTCTCGATCTGCAGTCGAATGCTCTACCACTGAGCTATATCCCCACTGGCTCTATGTGGTTACTTATCTCAAATAACTGCAGAAATGTATATATATCAAGCATAAAAACATTCAGGGGGCATCCGGGTTTGAACCAGGGACCTCTCGATCTGCAGTCGAATGCCCTACCACTGAGTTATATCCCCACTGCTTCTATGTGGTTACTTATCTCAAAGAACTTCAGTAATATATATATATATATATATATATATATATATATATATATATATATATATATCACGCATAAAAGCATTCAGGGGGCACCGGGGTTTGAACCAGGGACCTCTCGATCTGCACTCTAATGCTCTACCACTGAGCTATAACCCAACCTGTTCTATGTGGCTACTTATCTCAAATAACAACTTCAGTAATGTACATATATCAAGCATAAAAACATTCATTGGGCACCCGTGATTGAATCAGCGACCTCTCGATCTGCAGTCGAATGCTCTACCACTAAGGTATATCCATACTGGTTCTATGTGGTTACTTATCTCAAATAACTTCAGTAATATACATATATCAAACGTAAAAACATTCAGGGGGCACCCGGTTTTGAACCAGGGACCTCTCGATCTGCAGTCGAACGCTCTACCAATGAGCTATACCCCCACTGCTTCTATGTGGTTACTTATCCCAAATAACTTCACTAATGTACATATATCAAGCATAAAAACATTCAGGGGGCACCCGGGTTTAAACCAGGGACCTCTCGATCTGCAGTCGAATGCTCTACCACTGAGCTATACCCCACTGGTTTTATGTGGTTACTTATCGCAAATAACATCAGTAATGTACATATATCACGCATAAAAGCATTCAGGGGGCACCCGGGTTTGAACCAGAGGCCTCTCGATCTGCAGTCGAATACTCTACCACTGAGCTATACCCCCAGTGGTTCTATGTGGGTTACTTATCTCAAATAACATCAGTAATATACATAAAACAGGCATAAAAGCATTCAGGGGCACCCGGGTTTGAACCAGAGGCCTCTCGATCTGCAGTCGAATGCTCTACCACTGAGCTATAACCCCAGCGGTTCTATGTGGGTTGCTTATCTCAAATAACATCAGTAATGTACATAAAACAGGCATAAAAGCATTCAGGGGCACCCGGGTTTGAACCAGGGCCATCTCGAGCTGCAGTAGAATGCTCTAACACTGAGCTATACCCCCACTGGTTCTATGCGGTTACTTATCCCAAATAACTTCAGTAATGTCCATATATCAAGCATAAAAACATTCACTGGGCACCCGGGATTGAATCAGCGACCTCTCGATCTGCAGTCGAATGCTCTACCACTAAGGTATAAACCCACTGGTTCTATGTGGGTACTTATCTCAAATAACCGTTGAAATGTACATATATCAAGCATAAAAACATTCAGGGGGCTCCGGGGTTTGAACCAGGTACCTCTGGATCTGCAGTCGAATGCTCTACCACTGAGCTATACCCCCACTGGTTCTATGTGGGTTAACTTATCTCAAATAACTTCAGTAATGTACTCATATCAAGCATAAAAACATTCAGGGGGCTCCCGGGTTTGAACCAGAGACCTCTAGATCTGCAGTCGAATGCTGTACCACTGAGCTATACCCCCACTGGTTCTATGTGGTTACTTATCCCAAATAACTTCAGTAATGTACATATATCAAGCATAAAAACATTCAGGGGACCCCCGGGTTTAAACCAGGGACCTCTCGATCTGCAGTCGAATGCTCTACCACTGAGCTATACCCCCACTGGTTCTATGTCGTTACTTATCTCAAATAACTTCAGTAATGTACATATATCAAGCATAAAAAATTCAGGGGGCACCCGGGTTTGAACCAGGGACCTCTCGATCTGCAGTCGAATGCTCTACCACTGAGCTATACCCCCTCTGGTTCTATGTGGTTACTTATCTCAAATAACTTCAGTAATATACATATATCACGCATAAAAGCATTCAGGGGGCACCCGGGTTTGAACCAGGGACCTCTCGATCTGCAGTCGAATGCTCTACCACTGAGCCAAATCCTCACTGGTTCTTTGTGGTTACTTATCTCAAATAACTTCATTAATGTACATATATCATGCATAAAAGCATTCAGTGGGCACCCGGGTTTGAGCCAGGGACGTCTCGATCTGCTGTCGAATGCTCTACCACTGAGCTATACCCCCACTGGTTCTATGTTGGTTACTTATCTCAAATAACATCAGTAATGTACATAAAACAGGCATAAAAGCATTCAGGGGCACCCGGGTTTGAGCCAGGGACCTCTCGATCTGCAGTCGAATGCTCTACCACTGAGCTATATCCCCACTAGTTCTAAGTGGTTACTTATCTCAAATAACCGCAGAAATGTATATATATCAAGCATAAAAAACATTCAGAGGGTACCCGGGTTTGAACCAGAGGCCTCTCGATCTGCAGTCGAATACTCTACCACTGAGCTATACCCCCAGTGGTTCTATGTGGGTTACTTATCTCAAATAACATCAGTAATGTACATAAAACAGGCATAAAAGCATTCAGGGGCACCCGGGTTTGGACCAGGGCGATCTCGAGCTGCAGTCGAATGCTCTAACACTGAGCTATACCCCCCACTGGTTCTATGCGGTTACTTATCTCAAATAACTTCAGTAATGTACATATATCAAGCATAAAAAATTCAGGGGGCACCCGGGTTTGAACCAGGGACCTCTCGATCTGCAGTCGAATGCTCTACCACTGAGCAATATCCCCACCGGTTCTATGTGTGTTACTTATCTCAAATAACTTCATTAATGTACATATGTCAAGCATAAAAACATTCAGGGGGGACCCGGGTTTGAACCAGGGAACTCTCGATCTGCAGTAGAATGCACTACCACTGAGCTATACCCCGACTGGTTCTTTGTGGTTACTTATCTCAAATAACTTCATTAATGTACATATATCAAGCATAAAAGCATTCAGTGGGCACCCGGGTTTGAGCCAGGGACCTCTCGATCTGCAGTCGAATGCTCTACCACTGAGCTATATCCCCACTGGCTCTATGTGGTTACTTATCTCAAATAACTGCAGAAATGTATATATATCAAGCATAAAAACATTCAGGGGGCATCCGGATTTGAACCAGGGACCTCTCGATCTGCACTCTAATGCTCTACCACTGAGCTATAACCCAACCTGTTCTATGTGGCTACTTATCTCAAATAACAACTTCAGTAATGTACATATATCAAGCATAAAAACATTCATTGGGCACCCGGGATTGAATCAGCGACCTCTCGATCTGCAGTCGAATGCTCTACCACTAAGGTATATCCCCACTGGTTCTATGTGGCTACTTATCTCAAATAACAACTTCAGTAATGTACATATATCAAGCATAAAAACATTCATTGGGCACCCGGGATTGAATCAGCGACCTCTCGATCTGCAGTCGAATGCTCTACCACTAAGGTATATCCCCACTGGTTCTATGTGGTTACTTATCTCAAATAACTTCAGTAATATACATATATCAAACGTAAAAACATTCAGGGGGCACCCGGTTTTGAACCAGGGACCTCTCGATCTGCAGTCGAACGCTCTACCAATGAGCTATACCCCCACTGCTTCTATGTGGTTACTTATTCCAAATAACTTCACTAATGTACATATATCAAGCATAAAAACATTCAGGGTGCACCCGGGTTTAAACCAGGGACCTCTCGATCTGCAGTCGAATGCTCTACCACTGAGCTATACTCCACTGGTTTTATGTGGTTACTTATCTCAAATAACTTCAGTAATGTACGTATATCAAGCATAAAAAACATTCAGAGGGCACCCGGGTTTGAACCAGAGGCCTCTCGATCTGCAGTCGAATACTCTACCACTGAGCTATACCCCCACTGGTTCTATGTGTGTTACTTATCTCAAATAACATCAGTAATGTACATAAAACAGGCATAAAAGCATTCAGGGGCACCCGGGTTTGAACCAGGGACCTCTCGATCTGCAGTCGAATTCTCTACCACTGAGCTATACCCCCGCTGGTTCTTTGTGGTCACTTATCTCAAATAACTTCATTAGTGTACATATATCAAGCATAAAAACATTCAGTGGGCACCCGTGTTTGAACCAGGGACCTCTCGATCTGCAGTCGAACGCTCTACCACTGAGCTATACACCCACTGGTTCTATGTGGTTACTTATCTCAAATAACTTCAGTAACGTACTCATATCAAGCATAAAAACATTCAGGGGGCACCCGGGTTTGAACCAGAGACCTCTCGATCTGCAGTCGAATGCTGTACCACTGAGCTATACCCCCACTGGCTCTATGTGGTTACTTATCTCAAATAACTTCAGTAATGTACTCATATCAAGCATAAAAACATTCAGGGAGCACCCGGGTTTTAACCAGAGACCTCTCGAGTTGCAGTAGAATGCTCTACCACTGAGCTATACCCCCACTGGTTCTATGTGGTTACTTATCTCAAATAACTTCACTAATGTACATATATCAAGCATAAAAACATTCAGGGGGCACCCGGGTTTAAACCAGGGACCTCTCGATCTGCAGTCGAATGCTCTACCACTGAGCTATACCCCACTGGTTCTATGTGGTTACTTATCTCAAATAACTTCACTAATGTACATATATCAAGCATAAAAACATTCAGAGGGCACCCGGGTTTGAACCAGAGGCCTCTCGATCTGCAGTCGAATGCTCTACCACTGAGCTATCCCCACTGGTTCTATGTGGGTTACTTATCTCAAATAACTTCACTAATGTACATATATCAAGCATAAAAACATTCAGGGGGCACCCGGGTTTGAACCAGAGGCCTCTCGATGTGCAGTCGAATGCTCTACCACTGAGCCATACCCCAACCTGTTCTATGTGGGTTACTTATCTCAAATAACATCAGTAATGTACATAAAACAGGCATAAAAGCATTCAGGGGCACCCGGGTTTGGACCAGGGCCATCTCAAGCTGCAGTCGAATGCTCTAACACTGAGCTATACCCCAACCTGTTCTATGTGGGTTACTTATCTCAAATAACATCAGTAATGTACATAAAACAGGCATAAAAGCGTTCAGGGGCACCCGGTTTTGAACCAGGGACCTCTCGATCTGCAGTCCAATGCTCTACCACTGAGCTATACCCACACTGGCTCTATGTGGGTTACTTATCCCAAATAACTTCCCTAATGTACATATATCAAGCATAAAAACATTCAGGGGGCACCCGGGTTTAAACCAGGGACCTCTCGATCTGCAGTCGAATGCTCTACCACTGTGCTATACCCCGCTGGTTCTATGTGGTTACTTATCTCAAATAACATCAGTAATGTACATATATCAAGCATAAAAAACATTCAGAGGGCACCCGGGTTTGAACCAGAGGCCTCCCGATCTGCAGTCGAATACTCTACCACTGAGCTATACCCCCAGTGGTTCTATGTGGGTTACTTATCTCAAATAACATCAGTAATGTACATAAAACAGGCATAAAAGCATTCAGGGGCACCCGGGTTTGAACCAGGGCTATCTCGAGCTGCAGTCTAATGCTCTACCACTGAGCTATACCCCCACTGGTTCTATGTGGGTTACTTATCCCAAATAACTTCAGTAATGTACATATATCAAGCATAAAAAATTCAGGGGGCACCCGGATTTGAACCAGGGAACTCTCGATCTGCAGTCGAATGCTCTACCACTGAGCTATACCCCCTCTGGTTCTATGTTGGTTACTTATCTCAAATAACATCAGTAATGTACATAAAACAGGCATAAAAGCATTCAGGGGCACCCGGGTTTGAACCAGGGACCTCTCGATCTGCAGTCGAATGCTCTACCACTGAGCTATATCCCCACTAGTTCTAAGTGGTTACTTATCTCAAATAACCGCAGAAATGTATATATATCAAGCATAAAAAACATTCAGAGGGCACCCGGGTTTGAACCAGAGGCCTCTCGATCTGCAGTCGAATACTCTACCACTGAGCTATACCCCCAGTGGTTCTATGTGGGTTACTTATCTCAAATAACATCAGTAATGTACATAAAACAGGCATAAAAGCATTCGGGGGCACCCGGGTTTGGACCAGGGCCATCTCGATCTGCAGTCGAATGCTCTAACACTGAGCCATACCCCCACTGGTTCTATGCGGTTACTTATCTCAAATAACTTCAGTAATGTACATATATCAAGCATAAAAAATTCAGGGGGCACCCGGGTTTGAACCAGGGACCTCTCGATCTGCAGTCGAATGCTCTACCACTGAGCTATACCCCCTCTGGTTCTATGTGGTTACTTATCTCAAATAACTTCAGTAATATACATATATCACGCATAAAAGCATTCAGGGGGCACCCGGGTTTGAACCAGGGACCTCTCGATCTGCAGTCGAATGCTCTACCACTGAGCAATATCCTCACTGGTTCTATGTGTGTTACTTATCTCAAATAACTTCATTAATGTACATATGTCAAGCATAAAAACATTCAGGGGGCACCCGGGTTTGAACCAGGAACCCCTCGATCTGCAGTAGAATGCACTACCACTGAGCTATACCCCCACTGGTTCTTTGTGGTTACTTATCTCAAATAACTTCATTAATGTACATATATCAAGCATAAAAGCATTCAGTGGGCACCCGGGTTTGAGCCAGGGACCTCTCGATCTGCAGTCGAATGCTCTACCACTGAGCTATATCCCCACTGGCTCTATGTGGTTACTTATCTCAAATAACTGCAGAAATGTATATATATCAAGCATAAAAACATTCAGGGGGCATCCGGGTTTGAACCAGGGACCTCTCGATCTGCAGTCGAATGCCCTACCACTGAGTTATATCCCCACTGCTTCTATGTGGTTACTTATCTCAAAGAACTTCAGTAATATATATATATATATATATATATATATATATATATATATATATCACGCATAAAAGCATTCAGGGGGCACCGGGGTTTGAACCAGGGACCTCTCGATCTGCACTCTAATGCTCTACCACTGAGCTATAACCCAACCTGTTCTATGTGGCTACTTATCTCAAATAACAACTGCAGTAATGTACATATATCAAGCATAAAAACATTCATTGGGCACCCGTGATTGAATCAGCGACCTCTCGATCTGCAGTCGAATGCTCTACCACTAAGGTATATCCATACTGGTTCTATGTGGTTACTTATCTCAAATAACTTCAGTAATATACATATATCAAACGTAAAAACATTCAGGGGGCACCCGGTTTTGAACCAGGGACCTCTCGATCTGCAGTCGAACGCTCTACCAATGAGCTATACCCCCACTGCTCCTATGTGGTTACTTATCCCAAATAACTTCACTAATGTACATATATCAAGCATAAAAACATTCAGGGGGCACCCGGGTTTAAACCAGGGACCTCTCGATCTGCAGTCGAATGCTCTACCACTGAGCTATACCCCACTGGTTTTATGTGGTTACTTATCGCAAATAACATCAGTAATGTACATATATCACGCATAAAAGCATTCAGGGGGCACCCGGGTTTGAACCAGAGGCCTCTCGATCTGCAGTCGAATACTCTACCACTGAGCTATACCCCCAGTGGTTCTATGTGGGTTACTTATCTCAAATAACATCAGTAATATACATAAAACAGGCATAAAAGCATTCAGGGGCACCCGGGTTTGAACCAGAGGCCTCTCGATCTGCAGTCGAATGCTCTACCACTGAGCTATAACCCCAGCGGTTCTATGTGGGTTACTTATCTCAAATAACATCAGTAATGTACATAAAACAGGCATAAAAGCATTCAGGGGCACCCGGGTTTGAACCAGGGCCATCTCGAGCTGCAGTAGAATGCTCTAACACTGAGCTATACCCCCACTGGTTCTATGCGGTTACTTATCCCAAATAACTTCAGTAATGTCCATATATCAAGCATAAAAACATTCACTGGGCACCCGGGATTGAATCAGCGACCTCTCGATCTGCAGTCGAATGCTCTACCACTAAGGTATAAACCCACTGGTTCTATGTGGGTACTTATCTCAAATAACCGTTGAAATGTACATATATCAAGCATAAAAACATTCAGGGGGCTCCGGGGTTTGAACCAGGTACCTCTGGATCTGCAGTCGAATGCTCTACCACTGAGCTATACCCCCACTGGTTCTATGTGGGTTAACTTATCTCAAATAACTTCAGTAATGTACTCATATCAAGCATAAAAACATTCAGGGGGCTCCCGGGTTTGAACCAGAGACCTCTAGATCTGCAGTCGAATGCTGTACCACTGAGCTATACCCCCACTGGTTCTATGTGGTTACTTATCCCAAATAACTTCAGTAATGTACATATATCAAGCATAAAAACATTCAGGGGACCCCCGGGTTTAAACCAGGGACCTCTCGATCTGCAGTCGAATGCTCTACCACTGAGCTATACCCCCACTGGTTCTATGTCGTTACTTATCTCAAATAACTTCAGTAATGTACATATATCAAGCATAAAAAATTCAGGGGGCACCCGGGTTTGAACCAGGGACCTCTCGATCTGCAGTCGAATGCTCTACCACTGAGCTATACCCCCTCTGGTTCTATGTGGTTACTTATCTCAAATAACTTCAGTAATATACATATATCACGCATAAAAGCATTCAGGGGGCACCCGGGTTTGAACCAGGGACCTCTCGATCTGCAGTCGAATGCTCTACCACTGAGCCAAATCCTCACTGGTTCTATGTGTGTTACTTATCTCAAATAACTTCATTAATGTACATATGTCAAGCATAAAAACATTCAGCGGGCACCCGGGTTTGAACCAGGGACCTCTCGATCTGCAGTAGAATGCACTACCACTGAGCTATACCCCCACTGGTTCTTTGTGGTTACTTATCTCAAATAACTGCAGAAATGTATATATATCAAGCATAAAAACATTCAGGGGGCATCCGGGTTTGAACCAGGGACCTCTCGATCTGCAGTCGAATGCCCTACCACTGAGTTATATCCCCACTGCTTCTATGTGGTTACTTATCTCAAAGAACTTCAGTAATATATATATATATATATATATATATATATATATATATATATATATATATATATATATCACGCATAAAAGCATTCAGGGGGCACCGGGGTTTGAACCAGGGACCTCTCGATCTGCACTCTAATGCTCTACCACTGAGCTATAACCCAACCTGTTCTATGTGGCTACTTATCTCAAATAACAACTTCAGTAATGTACATATATCAAGCATAAAAACATTCATTGGGCACCCGGGATTGAATCAGCGACCTCTCGATCTGCAGTCGAATGCTCTACCACTAAGGTATATCCCCACTGGTTCTATGTGGTTACTTATCTCAAATAACTTCAGTAATATACATATATCAAACGTAAAAACATTCAGGGGGCACCCGGTTTTGAACCAGGGACCTCTCGATCTGCAGTCGAACGCTCTACCAATGAGCTATACCCCCACTGCTTCTATGTGGTTACTTATCCCAAATAACTTCACTAATGTACATATATCAAGCATAAAAACATTCAGGGGGCACCCGGGTTTAAACCAGGGACCTCTCGATCTGCAGTCGAATGCTCTCCACTGAGCTATACCCCACTGGTTTTATGTGGTTACTTATCGCAAATAACATCAGTAATGTACATATATCACGCATAAAAGCATTCAGGGGGCACCCGGGTTTGAACCAGAGGCCTCTCGATCTGCAGTCGAATACTCTACCACTGAGCTATAACCCCAGTGGTTCTATGTGGGTTACTTATCTCAAATAACATCAGTAATGTACATAAAACTGGCATAAAAGCATTCAGGGGCACCCGGGTTTGAACCAGGGCCATCTCCAGCTGCAGTAGAATGCTCTAACACTGAGCTATATCCCCACTGGTTCTATGCGGTTACTTATCCCAAATAACTTCAGTAATGTCCATATATCAAGCATAAAAACATTCACTGGGCACCCGGGATTGAATCAGCGACCTCTCGATCTGCAGTCGAATGCTCTACCACTAAGGTATAAACCCACTGGATCTATGTGGTTACTTATCTCAAATAACTTCAGTAATATACATATATCAAACATAAAAACATTCAGGGGGCACCCGGTTTTGAACCAGGGACCTCTCGATCTGCAGTCGAACGCTCTACCACTGAGCTATAACCCCACCGGATCTATGTGGCTACTTATCTCAAATAACCGTTGAAATGTACATATATCAAGCATAAAAACATTCAGGGGGCTCCGGGGTTTGAACCAGGTACCTCTGGATCTGCAGTCGAATGCTCTACCACTGAGCTATACCCCCACTGGTTCTATGTGGGTTAACTTATCTCAAATAACTTCAGTAATGTACTCATATCAAGCATAAAAACATTCAGGGGGCACCCGGGTTTGAACCAGAGACCTCTCGATCTGCAGTCGAATGCTGTACCACTGAGCTATACCCCCACTGGTTCTATGTGGTTACTTATCCCAAATAACTTCAGTAATGTACATATATCAAGCATAAAAACATTCAGGGGACCCCCGGGTTTAAACCAGGGACCTCTCGATCTGCAGTCGAATGCTCTACCACTGAGCTATACCCCCACTGGTTCTATGTCGTTACTTATCTCAAATAACTTCAGTAATGTACATATATCAAGCATAAAAGCATTCAGGGGGCACCCGGGATTGAACCAGGGACCTCTCGATCTGCAGTCGAATGCTCTACCACTGAGCTATACCCCCACCAGTTCTATTTGGGTTACTTATCTCAAATAACTTCATAATGTACTCATATCAAGCATAAAAACATTCAGGGGGCACCCGGGTTTGAACCAGGGACCTCTCGATCTGCAGTCCAATGCTGTACCCCTGAGCTATACCCCCACTGCTTCTATGTGGTTACTTATCCCAAATAACTTCACTAATGTACATATATCAAGCATAAAGACATTCAGGGGGCACCCGGGTTTAAACCAGGCACCTCTCGATCTGCAGTCGAATGCTCTACCACTGAGCTATACCCCACTGGTTTTATGTGGTTACTTATCTCAAATAAAATCAGTAATGGACATATATCAAGCATAAAAAACATTCAGAGGGCACCCGGGTTTGAACCAGAGGCCTCTTGATCTGCAGTCGAATACTCTACCACTGAGCTATACCCCCAGTGGTTCTATGTGGGTTACTTATCTCAAATAACATCAGTAATGTACATAAAAAATGCATTAAAGCATTCAGGGGCACCCGGGTTTGAACCAGAGGCCTCTCGATCTGCAGTCGAATGCTCTACCACTGAGCTATACCCCCACTGGTTCTATGTGGTTACTTATCTCAAATAACTTCAGTAATATACATATATCACGCATAAAAGCAATCAGGGGGCACCCGGGTTTGAACCAGGGACCTCTCGATCTGCAGTCGAATGCTCTACCACTGAGCTATATCCCCACTGGTTCTATGTGTGTTACTTATCTCAAATAACTTCATTAATGTACATATGTCAAGCATAAAAAAATTCAGGGGGCACCCGGGTTTGAACCAGGGACCTCTCGACCTGCAGTAGAATGCGCTACCACTGAGCTATACCCCCACTGGTTCTTTGTGGTTACTTATCTCAAATAACTTCATTAATGTACATATATCAAGCATAAAAGCATTAAGTGGGCACCCGGGTTTCAGCCAGGGACCTCTCGATCTGCAGTCGAATGCTCTACCACTGAGCTATATCCCCACTGGTTCTATGTGGTTACTTATCTCAAATAACTGCAGAAATGTATATATATCAAGCATAAAAACATTCAGGGGGCATCCGGGTTTGAACCAGGGACCTCTCGATCTGCAGTCGAATGCCCTACCACTGAGTTATATCCCCACTGCTTCTATGTGGTTACTTATCTCAAAGAACTTCAGTAATATATATATATAAGTAGTCAATAAAAGCCTTTTCCAGATCAATTTGCATAAATGGAGGGGAGGGGGTGCGAGGACCACCCAAGATGTTGCAGGTGGTATGGAAGGGACAGACATGTAACGACTTGCATTCCCAGGGGCTTTTTTTTAATGGAAGCCATAAATTATTGTAAATGTATGTTACAGATACAGGCGTCGTGACATCTGACGTCTGTGGAAGGGGGAGATGAGATCGGCCATCTGTTACTTGACAAAGTTTATGTGTTATGGAAGGGCATACATGTCTCGAGAGGTTTCTGTGATATGTTGTTGGATTGAACATCTGTTAAGGGTTAACCGGCGTCGATGTTATGTGAAAGGATGCAGCCATGTTTAATGACCCTCATAAATAAGGGGCCTGAGATTGCCCTCCTGTTACTCGACAAAGAGTATGTGTTCCCTGAGTTTTTAAGGGAAGTCATAAATTATTTTTTTTCCGCCCAAACGCTTTCCCCACCTCTGAATTCCCCCACCACTATTGAAAGAGTATATAAGACTCTCCAGCTTGGAGCGCTAAATTAGTTCGTGGATTCTCTCAGCGTTCTTATTTGCTATGTCTGATATGTCAACTCTTGGGAGTGAGTGTGCAGCGGAGGCGCATCATTACGCGTATTACCACAAAGAGTTATGCAACGGTCTTATGCATTCAATCGTTTGTAACAGACCTTCATACCATGATCAGATGTCTTCTCGGGAAGTATGCACAGAAAACTGCCCAGTCTACAGAAAGCGATACATGTAAGTATAATAGCAATTATTCTTTTTTTCTAGAGAATTTAATGCCGTTTTATATTTAAGTAGAAAAAGTAATTTGAAACCTATTCGTTATTCCAGGCAAGAGCCGGTTCATGAGCAAGAACAAAGCGGAGTTGATGAGGTTGATAGATTCGCTTCAAGTCACGAGGCCATACACCACTCTGAATTTTGTAACGGTGATACGCATGCAACCCTGTGTACGCAGCCCGAGGCTCATGAACATATGTACTCTTACTTCCTCTGCAATGAGAAGTGTAGCGTGTACCAGCTCAGACAGAGACAATCAAAGTAAGTGACATTAAAGAAATTCACGACTCTTTCCTTACAGAATCGTTGAAATATATAATTCCATGTACAAAAAATACCATTGTTACAGGCTTCGAATGACAGTTCGAGATCCTAGGCCTGTTATTGATTGCGATACCTCCAGCGATGAGGCTGAAAAGGATGCTGTTACGGAGCGATCTACACAGCTTGTAGACGACTTCCTGCCAGATCAGGGCGATGAAATTACTGAGAATGTTACTCCAGAGCGTACCCCGAGCATACAATCCGAACGCCGCAAAACATCAATGTAAGTATTGCTATCATACAACTTAAAAAAAAAGAAACTCTTGCGTCTCTTAAGTGCTATTCTCTCAGGAGACAATCTATTTTTTCTCTCTTGCTAACACACATGTTATGTGCTCTGTTTCAGGACAGCTATAAGGAAACCTCGAAAAAAGGTACTTAAAAATAGCTTTGCGGATCTCCAAAGGCGGCTGACACTCTTAGAAGAGCGAATGACGTCTGCTGCTGCTACCCCAAAGAGGCATGCAAGTAGTTCGCGTGCACCAAGACGCCTGAACCTCTGAAAGAATTAGAGGGGACAGATTCGGGCTTCTTCATTAAAAATAACGGGAAACATGACATCGGCTACCATGCTCCACGACGTTCAAATGTCCAAAAGTTACAGTGTTAACGTAGGACTAATCTTTCGTATTCCAGCTGTAATCATAAAGAATAGAGCCAGTGACAATTTTGTGTATATGTCAGTGTATGACTGGGAAATTATTAAAAGTAGGCTTCATGTATTTGAAGCATTCCTCAAAGAGAGAAACTATGTGTGTTGTGATTACAGTGAGAACATTGTATATTCCTTTAATGTCATTGTGTATATGGAAGATGAGAGGATCAGATTTCTGAATACAGTTCTAAACAGAGGTGAAATACTTTTAAATTTTAGTGAATTTTGTCAGTTAAAGAGGTTGGAAGGTTATATACAGAGACACTTAACGAATCTAACTCTCTGTAATGAAATATCATATGTAGGGACAAGGAGCTGGAGAAGGGCGGCATTGGAAATGTACAATGATATGAAATAAAACTAAATTACTTTTCATATTATATATCTTTTTTATTCACTTGAAATCCTTGTTACATGCATCCTATATCCTGTATATCCTTCATTACAAGAATCATTGATGAAATTAAATTAATGACTGCATCACGTGAGTCAGAGGCTTGTATGTGAAAACTCTGTCATGTATTACCAGACAATACAAAGTAGTCTGTGTGGGTATATTTGCACTAGTTTCAATTTCAAGTCTGATATTGACAGCGCCATTTATAATTTCCTCAGGCTGATGCGAGCAGTCTATGATGAACAATGGTGCATGCTTGAGAAAATCTTTTCTCTTCAATAGAGGGTAGTTTTCTTTCCCGTAATAAGAGTTTTGGAACTTTGAATACATTTCATATAAAGCTGCAAATCTAGAGTTCCCAAAGTCCAAGTTCATATCGTGATAGGGATAACACTCACTATTGAGATAAAGCCGCAAATTTGTTATGTTACAATGATCAAACTCGGAACAGTCCTTTGATGCATTATTTGTTCTTGATGTCTGGGCTCCCACTATAACAAATCTCGGCTTCTCCGGTTTCGAAGTTGTTGCGACGTTCCATGTAAATGATCTAGTTTGCGGAACAGCCGGCTGGGTATGTATATCCATTGTTCTAAATGCGATATGCAGTGGTCTGTCTGCCTTGACGATCTTGAGGATTTCTACCTTTTCAGTGTCAGAAAGGCGGATTACAGGCATCCTCCATTCGATGCGAGCAAGTTTAACGATAGCATTTCCTTCTCCTTCGGGTGCCAGAATGCAGTTCTTAGAGTCCTTAGATCGAATGAGCACCAACTCAAACTTGCTATTGAGAACGAGGTCCTTGTGGTCATCTGCAAATCCCAGAAGCATTGACAGGGGGACTACGGCATTGAATGCTCCGCTTGTTGAGTGCACAATATCCACATCTTCTCCAGGATAGCACCATCCGGCATTGATCAAACGATTCGATTCCATGGGATTGAGAGCAGCATAGTTGCGCATAGTCGATGTAATGCCAGGATTCCTTGTTCTATCTATACAAGTTCCATTCATGTCCAGCCGAATCTCATCAAACATAAATGCCAGGGCATTGTTAGTCAACTTCGCCAACGTAGCTGTTCCATTAGGCTTAGAAACAGATCCCTCAATGTAGAGATAACTCCGGTTAGGCAGAGTATATAAATCTTCCGCTTGACAAGGTATCCTAATCTCGTCATTAGCGTCCAGAGCCGATGTATTATACGGGAGAAACACATGTTCCTCTTCTTTAGCAATCTTATCCTCAAATGAAGGCGTTTCGGTCACGTTAAAGATGTCCATTACAGAATTCTGAAGCCCAAAGCTTCGAGGAACTTCTTGCTGCTCGATGTTAACACTCTAAGAGTCAAAGGGTGAGTACGGAGATTATGTGATTGTACTGTATTATATGCTTTGCGACGGTTTCTCCTTCTAAAATCTATCCCCATTTCGTCGAATATGAAGACGTATGCTTATATCCTCGTTTCTAAAGTTGATGCTATCTCCGTTCTGATCGACCACACGAAGGGTGATTTGATCGATAAGATTAGTGTCTATTATAGGCAGGTAAATAGGGTTCGGAGGCTCTTGAGAAATGTGATATCCAGGAGGGACAGAAGGGAAAAATTCATAGATCGAGTGTCCTCTTTTACCATCGATGAAAGAGCCTGTCGCAATACTGCATTCGATTCGAATGATGCTCACCTTAAATATGTTTACTAGGAAATCAGATTCAGTCACCTGATTAGGAGCAATAACTTTGTTTTCATTGAATCCTAAAAGAGATCCAATAGAACGTCCCCTAGAAAAATCAATAGAAAAGGGGCACTTGATTTCAGCCTTCATTGTGTTATTATTAGGACGAATGAAGAAGTCGTTTTCATCGAATTTAAGCTTATCTTTGAGGTAAGTATTAATATCAGCAATTTCGTAAGTTCCAGGCGGAATATCGATGACCTTAAGAGTGTCATTGGAAATGTAATGGAAGAGATTATTGCTCTCGTCCACATTGGGAATGGAATAGAAGGTTTCAAAATTCAGAAGAGCAATTTCATAATTCCCGCGAGGATCAATCCTCAGAGGGGGATTCAGGTAGGTGGTAAGATCAGAATCATTCCCGCTAACAGCAATAGTGTAACTCATTGTGATAGAAATTGCAAGCACAGGTGTCCACAGATAACTGAGCTAAAACTCTGAAATCTTCTTGTATTATACATCAGCTTAACTCCTTTGAGATAGCTTTCTACCTCTTTCGGAGGTTTCAGGTTTCCAAAGCTATCGAAATAAAACGCGATATCACCTTCCTTCTTTATAGCTACCCAATGAGTTCCTTCATTATCAGAGTAATCGAGATTGACAATAATCCTCTCTCGTTGATATGGCTTTGAAGGTAGCTTATCGAGCATATATACACCTCTAAAATGGGGAATTCTTAAACGACGAGCGTATAATGCAAGCTCAATGTTACTTAGGGCTTTTTCCGGGACAAGTATAGCCCCTGACCGGAGTTTTTTTTGAAGGATGCTTATTCTGGGACTGCTTCCTCCTCTTCAGACCATTTCCTTTAGTAGACTTATTTGCTTTTATGGCTCTGGCAATTTTGGAAGCAAGAGCTAAAGATGCGCCGAGCGGTAGCATTGGGAGAAAACCACCAGTTCTCTTCTTGTTAATCTTTTTTTTTATTACTTTTTCTCCCTCGGAGACCTTTTCCTTTTGCTTCCATCTCCCTGTTATGTCGCGTCATTTCTGCAAGCTGTTTATCTGCAGCTTTCTTCTTATTCACTGCTGCTGCAATTTGAGCTGCACCTCCGGCTGCAGCCCCTAAGGCTGCAATAATTGGTATGAGAGGCAGAAATCCACCATGCTTCTTTTTCCGGGATCCTGCACCAATAGCTACCTTACCCTTCATAATTGATGTTACCAGCCTTGCAGCCAACTTTTCCCCTAGGCTAGCGTCTGATGATTGAACTCTTTTCCAGGCCTTCTCTGCTAATATTTTATCAGCAATATTTCGCGAGGCGGAGTCCTTGCGCTCTGCGTAGGCGATGTCGTGAAATTTACAAGCTTCGTCCAAAGAATTAATTCCAGGATCTCCTCTCTTGAGGCGTTTTTCTAGTTTTGTCCCTGGACCGCAATATCTGTAACCGGGTAAGTGTACTTCAAATGGTAGGCGATTAATAAGGGAGTTAAGTATCCCTGATCCTCTGGAGGTCTTACTCCTCCTATATACCATCATAAACTACTCTATTTTATGATTTGCCCTCATATTTTATACAATTTTCGAATCAACGTCTCCTGTTGAAGAATTTCACATCCATTAAGATACCCCATTTTCGCAAGTGTATATATAAACACTAGGTATGCACTTAAAATTCAGTCGTTAGGATGGAGCTTGTGAAGCAAGATTGCTCCCTACCTATTCAGGTGCTAGACTTTGAAAGTGATTTCAGGCGCGAACGACATGGGAAGCTATTTCCTTCTAACGTCAGAGCTCTTATTCTAGGAAGTTCCAGTGCAGGAAAAACCAATGTACTTCTGAATTGGCTGCTTCACGAGAATGGCTTGCGCTTTGAAAATGTGCACATATACTCAAAGTCCCTTTATCAACCAAAGTATCAATATCTCATAAACCTACTCGGAAACATTGATGGCATCGAAATAAAAACCTATGAGGATGGAGAAAGCGTATTACATCCCACCGACGTTAAAGAAAACTCAATATTTATATTTGATGATGTCATCACTGAAAAGCAAGGAAAGATTGCCTCCTTTTACAGCATGGGAAGACATCGAAACGTCGACTCAATATATTTAGCACAGTCCTATGCGAAAGTCCCGAAACATTTAATTCGCGATAATACCAATATGATTATTCTATTTAGACAAGATAATTTAAATCTGAAACACATATATGAAGATTATGTAAACACTGACATGACATATACAGAATTTAAAGACTTGTGCAAAGGCGTCTGGGAGAGTGGATCAGAAGGAAGACCATTCGTAACAATTGTTCCTGAATTCTCTAACAATGGCGGTCGATATAGGAATGGGTTTGATGTATATATTAAAGTAGAAAATAAGGAAATGTCATTTGAAGTTCATCATGAGTATTGACAGGTTCGGAGCACGGAGAGCTCCCCCAACCAAAAGATCACTTCAGCACTTTATCATTAACAGAGATGGGAAAGGTAATTATCAATTTAAGAACAAGAGGCTATGTATTGTCCAGGATCCTGAAGAAGATAATGACGCGAGCACTAAACGATATGTGGATGCACTCGAAAATAGGATGATTGTTTTCTCGCAGCAGAATACTGGGAGAATTGAGACAAACGTTAAGGTCATGATCAAGGATTTGGTTTCAAAGTATATTTTCAAAAGAGATCAAGAAAATAACATAGTGATTGATAATACCAGATTAAAAGTATTATTAGATCCTATTCATGATAATGATGTGGTAAATAGAAAGTTCTTTACTGAGTATATGAACTCTCGCATTCAGCCGCGAGATAATAATGGCAACATCATATTTAGCAAAAAGCGAATCATTGATATAGCAGATCCTGTGGGGGATCTGGACGCTGTAAATAAAAGATTTCTCCGAAGCATGATTATTCAAAAGGCAAACGAGACATGGAATAACTTAAACAAATTTGTTATAAGGGAAATTGAAAAACTGATAGACAATAACCTGAAAACAATTAGAGAACATTTGAACAAGACAAACAATGCGATGGATGCACTGACGCAGTGTACAAAAGAAACTGAGGATTCGCTGAAGAATTCTATTACTCAAGCTAAAGAAGTCCATCAAACACTAGAAAATAGATGTAATATGCTCTCAAGTGAAATGAGTAGGCAGAGCAAAGAGTTTGGCGCCAATTTTGAACGTGCAAAGGCAGTTACCGAACAGATTGCTAAAACAGTGGATACATTGAAAACGAGGCTATCATTAATGAGAGGACATCTTGTTATTCAACTACAAGCGTTTCCTCCCAGTACTGGTAACGGTGCGTACATACTTTCTACAGCTGACAGATACTATTCATTTACAATAGATGCAAATCTCTTATCGTGCACTATTGTAGTGCCAGAACAAGAATTGAGGAGCGGCGAACGTATACTTGCTCATCGCAAAACCGACATTACAATCTCAATAAACAAGGATACCATTAAGACCTTTCCTGTAATCATTAAAAAGGGCGATCGCATATCATTCACTCCACTTACTAATCGTGCATTCGATCGAGGTGCTTTACACATCGAGTTAGTGCTTGAATATAAACTCTTACCAACACCGATGCTATAAATAAATGCAATCTCTTAGCATGAGACCATTTGCACAATGGACAGTGAAAGCATAAGACTAAAGGAATCTATAGCCAAGCATTCTAAGGCTATACGCGAAAAGTTGAGAGCGTTAAAAGGCCACCAGCTTGATACCCAGAGAGTAATGAGCGAGGCTCTTCAACCAGTAACAGAACCGCT
This sequence comes from Mantis religiosa, assembly GCA_030765055.1. Lineage (NCBI taxonomy): Eukaryota > Metazoa > Arthropoda > Insecta > Mantodea > Mantidae > Mantis > Mantis religiosa. Next base: position 98,374 of record JAUKNK010000670.1, on the reverse strand, counting down.
GCGTGATATCTTACAACTCCAGAAAAACAATACACCTACAACACCGGCTGAGGAAAGCAAGATAAAAAATAATGTGCCAGTTGAGGATGAGAAAAGAGAAAAAATAATTAGCTATCTCCAGAAAGTTCGAAAGAAGGACAGAAATGAATTAGATGCATCATATGGTATAAGATACGAAGATGGTAGCTACATGCTGGGAAACAAGATCATTGACTTTATTAATAATCGAATTCGAGTAGGTGAAGAAGCGTATGAGGTTACACCTGGATTAAGTGAACTCATTTTTAAGAGGATCCCTGAAATGCATGCATATACAGAAGAGGATCTGGATACTTATGGAAAAATACTGAGATCAACTCTAGTGCATCGGCGAAACTATAGCAAGCATGGACAGCTGAGGGCGGGCAATTCATACAAGTATAAAAGTGTTATACGTCCATTAGTGAAGAAACACAAAGGTTTAGGATTGGAGTGGAAGGAGCATCGTCCTGGCGCAGAGCAAGACTACATCTATTGGAACGACCCCAACGACCTGGTAAATCGCCTCAGGCTTCTAGTTGCATCTAGGGACGCAGGAAATAACAATCATACCCAAGAAATTAGGGAGATAATTCAAGAACTGAAATCGGCTAAAATTATAGCATGACCCAAGTAAAGCAACATATAGCCAGTGAACTTCATGCTCCTGCACGGAGGAACTTTTTACGACGCAAGATCATCAGTAAAGGACTACATGATCTGGTGCAGATCGACCTGGTGGAGATGATACCGCATGCAAGAATAAATAAGAACTTCAAATATATCCTTATTGCAGTCAACTTCTACTCTAAAATGGCGTATGCCAAGCCATTAAAGACCAAGTCGGGGCTCCAAGTTTCAAAGGCTATGGAGGATATATTACATGACATGAAAACACCTCCCAGACATATACAGAGTGATAACGGGAAAGAATTTTATAACAAACACTTCAAGAATTTAATGGAGAAGTATAATATCAATCACTACAGTACTTATACACATGTCAAGGCTGCAGCCGTGGAACGGTTAATAAGAACATTAAAGAATATGATGTATCGAGAGTTTCTAGCCCAAGGTTCCTACAATTGGCTAGATCTCTTACCTAGAATCATTGCAAAATACAATGACACTTACCACACCACTATCCGAATGAAGCCTCGTGAAGTGCAGAACAATGATCTTCTTTTGTCTGTTTACAATTATGATGAGCCGCCAATAGAGAAGAGGAGTGCCAGAAAGTTTAGTGTTGGTGATTATGTGAGGATATCAAAAAATAAAGGACATTTTGAAAAGGGGTTTGAACCAAACTGGAGCGTTGAAATCTTCAAAGTGGCTAAGGTGAAGCAAACCAATCCTGTCACATACATTCTAAAGGATAAGGACGGCGAGGAAATAAAGGGAGCTTTCTACGGCCATGAACTTCACTCATCATTATTTCCCAACACTTATTTGGTTGAGAAGATCTTGAGGCACCAAGGAAACAGGATTCTTGTGAAGTGGTATGGATTCCCTAATAGCCAGTGGATTGACAGGAAGGATTTATTGTAAAAAAACAATCGTAGTGAAATAAAGAACACTGCATCTCAAAACATATATGTATGTTTTTTTATTTTCTGAAAGTTCCTATCCCTTTAAGAATAGTATTTACAATAAAATAATAATAAATAAATAAAAAGTATACATTTATACATATATACATATGTACACGAGATGGAGATGGGGCATCCGAGTTATGGTGAAATGTCTCATGAAGACCTGAGGGAATAATGGCCCCACGCAAGTGTTGCATGTGAGCCATCAATAAGCTTACGCTTAGTGTCTCCTCCGTGCAATGCAATTTTATTAATTTCGACCGTCGAAACTTTATGTTTGGTGCTTCTGAAGCAAATTTGTTTAGCCAAAAAATTTTTATTCAAATCCAGCAGACACTCGAAATATTTCTCAAAGTTGATTGTTCGCATTCCACCTTTGGTAATCCCCTTCGCCTTCATAACCGTTTGTTTGTCATATTTAAAGCTGTAGAGCTTTGCTCTGAGACCAACATATTCGGTCATCACCCTTCCGCCCAATTCATCTTTAAACAGCCCAATCTTTTTCTTATTGGCCGGCTTTATCCCGTAAACATTATCGGGTGCATAATTTGAGGTATCAAAAAGGTGGGGATGCATCTTCATGAAGTGGTATATATCGGAACTTGTTTCCAGAATGAATGAATCTGTGTCCATATAATCCAGGACAAGATCATTCAGATGGGGTTTCATTACATGATAAAAAAAATCATACATAATAAATTTTGAGATGTCTAAAATCGCCTGACCAATATAGATTGGCTTGTTCATGAGGATCTCCTCTCTAGCCAACTCTATGCCAACCAAGTTTTCATGGAAAAGAATGCTCCTTATATACGTTGGACGTGCCGTATATTTCCGCGCTTGCTTCCAGGTAGTTACTATACAGAACTTACGGTGGTTACGCACGTTTTCCATAAAGTTGCCGTACACAGCGTTGTTCATTTTCTTCCAGAGGTTTTGACCAAACTTAGAAGTTTCCCTGGCTCGCTTATTGGCATTAAGGTCAATATAAACCTTAAGCCATTTAGCTTGGTCATACGATACCACCCGATGAATATGTCTCAATATCAGCCCTAATTCTAAGCACTGCTGCAAGGTTTTATAATGCAAGACATATTTGCTTTTGTCAGTGAGACTTGCAATCAGTTTCTTGTATTGGCTGCCGGGTGGTATCTCACTCTGGGGGCAGAGAGGAAGATCATTGTGGGCGTCGTGGAGATGGTCAGGATACTCTAGATCTACTTCTAGAACATATCCTGTCTTGGAGTCCTCGGGGATCCTGGCGAAGTTTATGCTCTCTATTTCATTCCTCTCAAGCCATCTCAGGTTGCCATGCGGTAAAGTTTTTGTCATTGAGCACCCATATAAGTTATTAGCATCCAAATATGCTAGAAAGTTCCTTTTTTGATCAGGCTTATAGTCTGCCATATATTCATGGTTGGCTTTGGAGTAGCGTTTTGATGCTGTGCAAAGACCCCCACGAATACCTTTCTCGAAAAATTCTAGCATACTGGGATCCGATAGTCACTCTAATTCGACTCCAGTTGTTTTCAGCATGGCGTCGAAAGCTAGCGATGGTAAGGTGTAGTACCATGCTGGGTCCAGATGATACATCTCCAGTGACAAGTCTCTAAACTTTTCAAAAGCATCCGCTAAAAGAAGCGTATCTGTCTTCAAATAAAGATCACTATATTCCCCGAGATTCTTTATGTTGAATGTGCTCCACACCTTAAGCGCATGGGCATATTCCTCTTCAGAAATACCATCGAAAAGCTCGATGGGTGGAAGCTCCTCTTCTTGGAGCTTTTCGACAGAATCCAGATAAGTATATGGAAATATTCCCTTGCACTTCATTAGCTGCAGGTGTTCTGGGTTCGAATACTCGGCATTAGTGACCTTGAAGTCATCGTCATCTAGCATATCAGCTAGGTTGGATAACTTATCATCAAGAAACTTGTAGCTGTCGAGGAACCTGAATTCTATGCCCCTATACCTTTTGCTAAATGCAATATAACGTTCAGAAGATTGTGCTATACACGAAATGTTCCCATTGTCATAAGCCATGTGACTTATCAAGAAGTGGCTATCATAATTGCTTAAGCAATGAAAAAAAATTGGAATGAAGTTCGGCAATTTCCTATTCAAATTGCAAGCATTATGCGCCGCTCCAAGATATGCTCCAGTGATATGGCAATGGTCCCTCACCCTGATATCATCTATAGCAAAACCTTTCCTGCATATATGACATTGATCAGCATTGGTGAAATCCAGCTCATTCAGGGGTGTCATTTGCAGTGGTATAATTTGCTTGTATACCTCAATGACTTCATCACCAATCTTCCTAAGTTCAGTGAAGAAGTCATCGAGTGCATTAGCACCTCTGAAGAGCTTAAATCGCGACAATGACTGGTCATGCCTACATATAACTTTCAGCGCTATAGATATCGACTCATGCTCTTGTATGGATCGGGTCCAGCTCTCTGCGTCTGAGGGCTCGCATGAGTGAACCTTCCTCAAAACAGATTCGATATCTGCATAAATAACAAAAGGTACAGGAGCAGACTTGGAATATGCATTAAACGACAAACTCTCACCCTGCGCAAGCATTTTGAGTGTCTGACATTTATTGCATTTCAGTTTATGCAATCTCAAGGCATCCTCATTAGGACACCTTGTCATGCATGCCTCGCATAGCCACATTTTCTTGCTTTTTGCAGTTATCTGACTTCTAATAAGCCTCGATATGTTGGTAATGAGGCAGTAATGAGACTTATCACCATCATCGATGATCAGCAGGTTAACATGACTAGCCTTCCTCTCTGATGGTTTGCGAATAGACTCCACCGAGTTGTTGGCATTTAGAGCAAATACAGCTATAGATACATCAGGATTTTGCTTCTCAAATCGTTCAATTTGATCAATTGGAAATGGGAATGTAATTTGCTCATAATTGAATGCTTTGAATAGCAAGTTCCTAGGGTACGATGATGGACGACATCTATTTATCTTGGCGGGAAATTTTGAAGCCAACATGCACCAAGCGAAACAAAAATCATCATTATTCTTAATGTTAAGAATAGCATTCTTCCTCCTGATGCATGCAGGCAACTCAATATACCCTGAAGCGCGAAGAGGATTATATTCTGCTGCGCTGTTTACTAGCGAGTGGATTGCGAACAAAGTCTTTGAACTTGCTTGGCCTTCAAAACAGGCTAGGTTTTCTAAAATTTCATTTTTCATTGCACAGAAGATATCATCCACGTTAGTTGATTGCTGGATCTCTTTAGTCTTGGAATTAAAATAAACCGATTCCACGTTTTCATGGTCAGGTGTCTGAATTAAGTATGAGGCGTTCAGAGAACAACTCATCTTTAATCCGGATATGCTCCTCTTTAATGTGGATTCAATTTCTCTAATAACGAGACTCTTGCATTCATCCAGAAACTCGCTGGGGACCATTATTCCCGCCGTATTTTCAATTTTGCTGTTGAAAATACGACCCTTGAATGCTGACTCGATAGTTTTGCATTCTAGGTCAAAATGATCATTTCTACATACCCTTTCTGCCGGTGATGATGATGATGATGATGATGATGATGATGAAGGAGATGGCCTGCAGAGACCTGAAGGCCCCGCCACTGCCTCCTCCTCCCTCCGGTTTCCTGTGTTCCTGATGGATGCGGGAGGGATGCGGTCTTCTTCGCTGCTGGTGTGACGGAGCCTCTTCGGGTCTCGCGCTGAAACCTCTGGTGCTGCTGGACGCTGGAGATCCTCCTGCACGGACATTGGTTCACCATCTTTAATAAAAGAAACATGTAGCAATTACACAATAATAAAGAAAAACTAGACATATTAGCTACATATATTCGAAATAACAATAAGACATCCAATGTGCTAATAATAATAATAATAATAATAATAATAATAATAATAATAATAATAATAATAATAATAATAATAATAATAATAATAATAATAATAATAATAATAATAATAATAATAATAATAATAATAATAATAATAATAATAATAATAATAATAATAATAATAATAATAATAATAATAATAATAATAATAATAATAATAATAATAATAATAATAATAATAATAATAATAATAATAATAATAATAATAATAATAATAATAATAATAATAATAATAATAATAATAATAATAATAATAATAATAATAATAATAATAATAATAATAATAATAATAATAATAATAATAATAATAATAATAATAATAATAATAATAATAATAATAATAATAATAATAATAATAATAATAATAATAATAATAATAATAATAATAATAATAATAATAATAATAATAATAATAATAATAATAATAATAATAATAATAATAATAATAATAATAATAATAATAATAATAATAATAATAATAATAATAATAATAATAATAATAATAATAATAATAATAATAATAATAATAATAATAATAATAATAATAATAATAATAATAATAATAATAATAATAATAATAATAATAATAATAATAATAATAATAATAATAATAATAATAATAATAATAATAATAATAATAATAATAATAATAATAATAATAATAATAATAATAATAATAATAATAATAATAATAATAATAATAATAATAATAATAATAATAATAATAATAATAATAATAATAATAATAATAATAATAATAATAATAATAATAATAATAATAATAATAATAATAATAATAATAATAATAATAATAATAATAATAATAATAATAATAATAATAATAATAATAATAATAATAATAATAATAATAATAATAATAATAATAATAATGATGATGATGATGATGATGATGATGATGATGATGATGATGATGATGATGATGAGAAGGAGAAGAAGGAAGGAGATGGAGAAGAAGGAGAAGGAAGGAGAAGGAGAAGAAGGAAGGAGAAGGAGAAGAAGGAAGGAGAAGATGGAAGGAGAAGGAGAAGAAAGCGCAAGCAGTATAATATATATGTTAAAGTACATTAATGGAAAGAATGCCTGCTTCTAATTAATGAAAATAATTTGTCAAATGCACTTACATTGCATGGGATGTAACAGCTCGCAGAGCCGGATCCTGTACACGCAATTGGTGCAACCGCACCATTCGGCTTCGTGATCAGGCATTGGTCCTGGCTCTGAAATCAGAGAAATTAATCATATTACTAGCTTAAAATCCTGTAAGAATAAATATAGTGAAACTAGCTCTACTATCGGCAATGATATAATTGAAAAAACACACACAATGATAGCTAATGGCAAATTCCTTTTCTTATATTCCAATATTATTACACTACAACCTGCTTTGCAACACTAAAAAGTGCTTGAAGCATAAACCATTTCATTATACTCTATTTCTTAGTTGGCGGATGGCTGTAAATGTAGATAAGCGTATTGCGCATTATATGCCTTTGATATATATCTTTCTAATATATAAATGATACAGAGACTATGTTTATTTGAAACTATATCCATTTTGTCAATTACAGTTATTCTTTATCTGCTATACAACACATATGAGACCAAAAGTTAAAATTTAAAATGTAAAATTTGAAAGTAAAATAACTAGATTAATATATACAAAAAATAACTATATATACTTGAAGATCTCAATTAGAGAATTTATTTGAGTATAAATTCGCCTATGTTCAGGCCCTTAGTTTAAAAGTTACAATAGAGTGACCTATGTCTTATCGACCGAGAGATGCGGTGGAAAAACTAATTAATAATTACCGCAATCTTCTGAAAGAAACTCCTAGTTGCATACAATGGGGAAAGTGGTAAAAAGTAAAAATACAAAACTATGAAAAGAGTATTGCATACCTGCATTAGCGTTTTCAAGCCATTCTAGTGCGATCCTATAGCCGCAATTCCGACAGGAACATTCATCTTGAAAATCTGAGGGCGGCGGAATGATGTAATACACCCCAGGCAATATTGGCGACGCTGGTGATCCTTGCTCGCTGTCGGGAGCTTTACGCTTTCTGCCGGCCAGGGTCAATTTATTTACCCAATTTTTTCTAGGATGCATCTTGTTTTCCTGAAATAATAGAGATTACGATATAATTATGAAGCAATGAGCATTTTATAAGTTAAATGAAGCAATGAGCATCTTATAAGTTAATAATTTCGATTGTGATTTGAACAAGAAATATTCTTGAAAATGCACGCAGTCTATAACTCTTTTATAACTGATAAGAGAAAATTCCCTTCAATATATTTTCTTGCAAATAAACACTCTCTATAATTATGAAGCAATGAGCATCTTATAAGTTAATAATTTCGATTGTGATTTGAACAAGAAATATTCTTGAAAAATGCACGCAGTCTATACATCTTTTATAACTGATAAGAGAAAATTCCCTTCAATATATTTTCTTGCAAATAAACACTCTCTATAATTATATCACTGTAATTATAAATGAATCGCTTACCTTTTTATAAATGAAGTCTGGATGAATATCCCGAAGAAGGAAAAATTGCTGTCTGACGGGTGTTGGCTGTGCAATAATACAGACTGAATAATTTGTCTATCGGACAATCGTTTTTATAGCGATTTCAAAATCCTCCCCTCCACTAGTCTAGCGAGCCCTGTATAGAGCGTTTTGAGACTTTCGATTTTCCCTCTCCCCTCTGTCATCCAAAGATATTTCCTTTTTCTACGCGCGGTACAGTCTGAAAAAGATGTTATAACTGCAAATGACGCTTCTCCTCAGTACATTCGTATACATGTTTGCTTGTTTGCGAGTATGTGTATGTGTGCGTGCGGGTGTGCATGTGAGTGTGTATGACTATGTGCGTATGTGTACGTGTATGTGTGTGCCTGTGTGTGCGTGTGTGCATGTGTATGTCTGATATATTCATTTTAAACCATTTGTTTCATGAGTACACTATTTATATTCAGATTTATTTGAGTTACATCCATGAGATTCGAACATAGATCCAATGGCTATTAACCACTGCAGTTACCTTTTATTTTCCCATCAATTTTCATGTTATTCTATAGATGGAGTACTATTTACGTTCTTAGCCAGAGGACTATTTATTTCAAATGATTTTTTAAAAATTAGCATTAATTGCTGGCGCCCTGCGTTGGTCATAAACATTGAAAGTAAAAGAATGGTATTGATTTCCAAGTGGGATCAATTTAAATTTTCGCTAAGTGGTGTACATTCGTTATTACGCTTCAACAATTACGGTTATCTTTTCATTCTTAGCGCTAAAACCCTTTTTACAAGAACTGAAGAATGTTCTCCTGTAAGCAACTGTAAATGAAGAAATACATTACATATTTCCTTGAATGGGAGATTATTTGGAGTCCTTCAATGTAGTTAATTAAATATTTAGCAGCATTACCCTATAAGATACATTAACTGTTTTCTATAATAAGCCTGGAAAAGCAGTAATCCAGCGCTAGATTTTGGAAGCGTGCTGCGTCCTCAAAACTAAATAAACTATTTGCATTATTTACGTTATATCGCTGCGATTCGAACCTAGATGCGTTGGCTATCAACCACTACAGTTACCTTTTATTTTCCCATCAATTTTCATGTTATTCTATAGATGGAGTACTATTTACGTTCTTAGCCAGAGGACTATTTATTTCAAATGATTTTTTAAAAATTAGCATTAATTGCTGGCGCCCTGCCTTGAGAGAGGACACTACCTCTCGCAACAAAAAATCTTTGCGCGACAGGTGGTCCCCTATCACTTTGTAGGGTGGATAATGTTACAAGTTGGGGACGGATCTTCCAGAGGCCTTGCTTCTCTCAGGATGCTGGAAACAATAATTGATGGCTTCTCTTAAAAATCTCTGGGAATTCATTTCAGTGTTTTTCTCCCACATAATCTTTGCCGAGTAACAGGTGGTCGATCTCATCTCCCCCTTCCACAGACGAGAGATGTAGCGAAGCAGGTTAATAACCGTTAGGATAGAGAACCATCACCCCTTACTCCGGTTGTGTGAGGTTGGGTAAACTTTATGTGACGCTAATTTGTGTTACAACCCACAGTTTGGCGATTTCTTTTCGGAAGAGAGGGACCCTCATTCTCCGCTATGCTTACCTGGAAACAATTTATGTCGAGTGCCGATGGAAAACACAACATTATTAACAATGACCAAAAGGGTTCAGGACAATCTCACGAGACATGTATGCCCCCTTCCATAACACATAAACTTTGTCAAGTCGGAAACAATTTATGTCGAGTGCCGATGGAAAACACAACATTATTAACAATGTCCAAAAGGGTTCAGGACAATCTCACGAGACATGTATGCCCCCTTCCATAACACATAAACTTTGTCAAGTAACAGATGGCCGATCTCATCTCCCCCTTCCACAGACGTCAGATGTCACGACGCCTGTATCTGTAACATACATTTACAATAATTTATGGCTTCCATTAAAAAAAAGCCCCTGGGAATGCAAGTCGTTACATGTCTGTCCCTTCCATACCACCTGCAACATCTTGGGTGGTCCTCGCAACCCCTCCCCTCCATTTATGCAAATTGATCTGGAAAAGGCTTTTATTGACTACTAATATATATATATATATATAACGCATAAAAGCATTCAGGGGGCACCCAGGTTTGAACCAGGGACCTCTCGCTCTGCACTCTAATACTCTACCACTGAGCTATACCCCAACCTGTTCTATGTGGGTTACTTATCTCAAATAACTTCAGTAATGTACATATATCAAGCATAAAAACATTCAGGGGGCACCCGGGTTTGAACCAGGGACCTCTCGATCTGCAGTCGAATTCTCTAACACTGAGCTATACCCCAACCTGTTCTATGTGGGTTACTTATCTCAAATAACTTCAGTAATGTACATATATCAAGCATAAAAACATTCATTGGGCACCCGGGATTGAATTAGCGACCTCTCGATCTGCAGTCGAATGCTCTACGACTAAGGTATATCCCCACTGGTTCTATGTGGTTACTTATCTCAAATAACTTCAGTAATATACATATATCAAACATAAAAACATTCAGGGGGCACCCGGTTTTGAACCAGGGACCTCTGGATCTGCAGTCGAATGCTCTACCATTGAGCTATACCCCCACTGGTTCTATGTGGGTTAACTTATCTCAAATAACTTCATTAATGTACATATGTCAAGCATAAAAACATTCAGGGGGCACCCGGGTTTGAACCAGGGACCTCTCGATCTGCAGTCGAATGCTCTACCACAGAGCTGTATCCCCACTGGTTCTATGTGTGTTACTTATCTCAAATAACTTCATTAATGTACATATGTCAAGCATAAAAACATTCAGGGGGCACCCGGGTTTGAACCAGGGACCTCTCGATCTGCAGTAGAATGCGCTACCACTGAGCTATACCCCCACTGGTTCTTTGTGGTTACTTATCTCAAATAACTTCATTAATGTACATATATCAAGCATAAAAGCATTCAGTGGGCACCCGGGTTTGAGCCAGGGACCTCTCGATCTGCAGTCGAATGCTCTACCACTGAGCTATATCCCCACTGGTTCTATGTGGTAACTTATCTCAAATAACTGCAGAAATGTATATATATCAAGCATAAAAACATTCAGGGGGCACCCGGGTTTGAACCAGGGACCTCTCGTACTGCAGTCGAATGCCCTACCACTGAGTTATATCCCCACTGATCTATGTGGTTACTTATCTCAAAGAACTTCAGTAATATATATATATATATATATATATATATATATATATATATATATATATATATATATATATATATATATATATCACGCATAAAAGCATTCAGGGGGCACCGGGGTTTGATCCAGGGACCTCTCGATCTGCACTCTAATGCTCTACCACTGAGCTAAACCCCAACCTGTTCTATGTGGGTTACTCATCTCAAATAACTTCAGTAATTTACATATATCAAGCATAAAAACATTCATTGGGCACCCGGGATTGAATCAGCGACCTCTCGATCTGCAGTCGAATGCTCTACCACTAAGGTATATCCCCACTGGTTCTATGTGGGTTACTTATCTCAAATAACTTCAGTAATGTACATATATCAAGCATAAAAACATTCAGGGGGCTCCGGGGTTTGAACCAGGGACCTCTCGATCTGCAGTCGAATGCTCTACCACTGAGCTATACCGCCACTGGTTCTATGTGAGTTAACTTATCTCAAATAACTTCAGTAATGTACTCATATCAAGCATAAAAACATTCAGGGGGCACCCGGGTTTGAACCAGAGACCTCTCGATCTGCAGTCGAATGCTGTACCACTGAGCTATACCCCCACTGGTTCTATGTGGTTACTTATCCCAAATAACTTCAGTAATGTACATATATCAAGCATAAAAACATTCAGGGGGCACCCGGGTTTAAACCAGGGACCTCTCGATCTGCAATCGAATGCTCTACCACTGAGCTATACCCCCACTGGTTCTATGTCGTTACTTATCTCAAATAACTTCAGTAATGTACATATATCATGCATAAAAAATTCAGGGGGCACCCGGGTTTGAACCAGGGACCTCTCGATCTGCAGTCGAATGCTCTACCACTGAGCTATACCCCTTCTGGTTCTATGTGGTTACTTATCTCAAATAATTTCAGTAATATACATATATCACGCATAAAAACATTCAGGGGGCACCCGGGTTTGAACCAGGGACCTCTCGATCTGCAGTCGAATGCTGTACCGCTGAGCTATACCCCCACTGCTTCTATGTGGTTACTTATCCCAAATAACTTCCCTAATGTACATATATCAAGCATAAAAACATTCAGGGGGCACCCGGGTTTAAACCAGGGACCTCTCGATCTGCAGTCGAATGCTCTACCACTGTGCTATACCCCACTGGTTTTATGTGGTTACTTATCTCAAATAACATCAGTAATGTACATATATCAAGCATAAAAAACATTCAGAGGGCACCCGGGTTTGAACCAGAGGCCTCTCGATCTGCAGTCGAATACTCTACCACTGAGCTATACCCCCAGTGGTTCTATGTGGGTTACTTATCTCAAATAACATCAGTAATGTACATAAAAAATGCATTAAAGCATTCAGGGGCACCCGGGTTTGAACCAGAGGCCTCTCGATCTGCAGTCGAATGCTCTACCACTGAGCTATAGCCCCACTGGTTCTATGTGGGTTACTTATCTCAAATAACATCAGTAATGTACATAAAACAGGCATAAAAGCATTCAGGGGCACCCGGGTTTGAACCAGGGCTATCTCGAGCTGCAGTAGAATGCTCTACCACTGAGCTATACCCCCACTGGTTCTATGTGGGTTACTTATCCCAAATAACTTCAGTAATGTACATATATCAAGCATAAAAAATTCAGGGGGCACCCGGGTTTGAACCAGGGAACTCTCGATCTGCAGTCGAATGCTCTACCACTGAGCTATACCCCCTCTGGTTCTATGTGGTTACTTATCTCAAATAACTTCAGTAATATACATATATCACGCATAAAACATTCAGGGGGCACCCGGGTTTGAACCAGGGACCTCTCGATCTGCAGTGGAATGCTCTACCACTGAGCTATATCCCCACTGGTTCTATGTGTGTTACTTATCTCAAATAACTTCATTAATGTACATATATCAAATATAAAAACATTCAGGGGGCACCCGGGTTTGAACCAGGGACCTCTCGATCTGCAGTCGAATGCTCTACCACTGAGCTATGCCCCCACTGGTTCTTTGTGGTTACTTATCTCAAATAACTTCATTAATGTACATATATCATGCATAAAAGCATTCAGTGGGCACCCGGGATTGAGACAGGGACCTCTCGATCTGCAGTCGAATGCTCTACCACTGAGCTATACCCCCACTGGATCTATGTTGGTTACTTATCTCAAATAACATTAGTAATGTACATAAAACAGGCATAAAAGCATTCAGGGGCACCCGGGTTTGAACCAGGGACCTCTCGATCTGCAGTCGAATGCTCTACCACTGAGCTATACCCCCACTGGTTCTATGTTGGTTACTTATCTCAAATAACATCAGTAATGTACATAAAACAGGCATAAAAGCATTCAGGGGCACCCGGGTTTGAACCAGGGACCTCTCGATCTGCAGTCGAATGCTCTACCACTGAGCTATATCCCCACTAGTTCTAAGTGGTTACTTATCTCAAATAACCGCAGAAATGTATATATATCAAGCATAAAAAACATTCAGAGGGCACCCGGGTTTGAAACAGAGGCCTCTCGATCTGCAGTCGAATACTCTACCACTGAGCTATACCCCCAGTGGTTCTATGTGGTTACTTACCTCAAATAACATCAGTAATGTACATAAAACAGGCATAAAAGCATTCAGGGGCACCCGGGTTTGGACCAGGGCCATCTCGAGCTGCAGTCGAATGCTCTAACACTGAGCTATACCCCCACTGGTTCTATGCGGTTACTTATCTCAAATAACTTAAGTAATGTACATATATCATGCATAAAAAATTCAGGGGGCACCCGGGTTTGAACCAGGGACCTCTCGATCTGCAGTCGAATGCTCTACCACTGAGCTATACCCCTTCTGGTTCTATGTGGTTACTTATCTCAAATAATTTCAGTAATATACATATATCACGCATAAAAGCATTCAGGGGGCACCCGGGTTTGAACCAGGGACCTCTCGATCTGCAGTCGAATGCTCTACCACTGAGCAATATCCTCACTGGTTCTATGTGTGTTACTTATCTCAAATAACTTCATTAATGTACATATGTCAAGCATAAAAACATTCAGGGGGCACCCGGGTTTGAACCAGGGACCTCTCGATCTGCAGTAGAATGCACTACCACTGAGCTATACCCCCACTGGTTCTTTGTGGTTACTTATCTCAAATAACTTCATTAATGTACATATATCAAGCATAAAAGCATTCAGTGGGCACCGGGTTTGAGCCAGGGACCTCTCGATCTGCAGTCGAATGCTCTACCACTGAGCTATATCCCCACTGGCTCTATGTGGTTACTTATCTCAAATAACTGCAGAAATGTATATATATCAAGCATAAAAACATTCAGGGGGCATCCGGGTTTGAACCAGGGACCTCTCGATCTGCAGTGGAATGCCCTACCACTGAGTTATATCCCAACTGCTTCTATGTGGTTACTTATCTCAAAGAACTTCAGTAATATATATATATATATATATATATATATATATATATATATATATATATATATATATATATATATCACGCATAAAAGCATTCAGGGGGCACCGGGGTTTGAACCAGGGACCTCTCGATCTGCAGTCGAATGCTCTACCACTAAGGTATATCCCCACTGGTTCTATGTGGTTACTTATCTCAAATAACTTCATTAATATACATATATCAAACGTAAAAACATTCAGGGGGCACCCGGTTTTGAACCAGGGACCTCTCGATCTGCAGTCGAACGCTCTACCAATGAGCTATACGCCCACTGCTTCTATGTGGTTACTTATCCCAAATAACTTCACTAATGTACATATATCAAGCATAAAAACATTCAGGGGGCACCCGGGTTTAAACCAGGGACCTCTCGATCTGCAGTCGAATGCTCTACCATTGAGCTATACCCCACTGGTTTTATGTGGTTACTTATCGCAAATAACATCAGTAATGTACATATATCACGCATAAAAGCATTCAGGGGGCACCCGGGTTTGAACCAGAGGCCTCTCGATCTGCAGTCGAATACTCTACCACTGAGCTATACCCCCAGTGGTTCTATGTGGGTTACTTATCTCAAATAACATCAGTAATGTACATAAAAAATGCATTAAAGCATTCAGGGGCACCCGGGTTTGAACCAGAGGCCTCTCGATCTGCAGTAGAATGCACTACCACTGAGCTATACCCCCACTGGTTCTTTGTGGTTACTTATCTCAAATAACTTCATTAATGTACATATATCAAGCATAAAAACATTCAGGGGGCTCCTGGGTTTGAACCAGGTACCTCTGGATCTGCAGTCGAATGCTCTACCACTGAGCTATACCCCCACTGGTTCTATGTGGGTTAACTTATCTCAAATAACTTCAGTAATGTACTCATATCAAGCATAAAAACATTCAGGGGGCACCCGGGTTTGAACCAGAGACCTCTCGATCTGCAGTCGAATGCTGTACCACTGAGCTATACCCCCACTGGTTCTATGTGGTTACTTATCCCAAATAACTTCAGTAATGTACATATATCAAGCCTAAAAACATTCAGGGGACCCCGGGTTTAAACCAGGGACCTCTCGATCTGCAGTCGAATGCTCTACCACTGAGCTATACCCCCACTGGTTCTATGTCGTTACTTATCTCAAATAACTTCAGTAATGTACATATATCAAGCATAAAAGCATTCAGGGGGCACCCGGGATTGAACCAGGGACCTCTCGATCTGCAGTCGAATGCCCTACCACTGAGCTATACCCCCACCAGTTCTATTTGGGTTACTTATCTCAAATAACTTCAGTAATGTACTCATATCAAGCATAAAAACATTCAGGGGGCACCCGGGTTTGAACCAGAGGCCTCTTGATCTGCAGTCGAATACTCTACCACTGAGCTATACCCCCAGTGGTTCTATGTGGGTTACTTATCTCAAATAACAGCAGTAATGTACATAAAAAATGCATTAAAGCATTCAGGGGCACCCGGGTTTGAACCATAGGCCTCTCGATCTGCAGTCGAATGCTCTACCACTGAGCTATACCCCCACTGGTTCTATGTGGTTACTTATCTCAAATAACTTCAGTAATATACATATATCACGCTTAAAAGCATTCAGGGGGCACCCGGGTTTGAACCAGGGACCTCTCGATCTGCAGTCGAATGCTCTACCACTGAGCTATATCCCCACTGGTTCTATGTGTGTTACTTATCTCAAATAACTTCATTAATGTACATATGTCAAGCATAAAAAAATTCAGGGGGCACCCGGGTTTGAACCAGGCACCTCTCGACCTGCAGTAGAATGCGCTACCACTGAGCTATACCCCCACTGGTTCTTTGTGGTTACTTATCTCAAATAACTTCATTAATGTACATATATCAAGCATAAAAGCATTAAGTGGGCACCCGGGTTTCAGCCAGGGACCTCTCGATCTGCAGTCGAATGCTCTACCACTGAGCTATATCCCCACTGGTTCTATGTGGTTACTTATCTCAAATAACTGCAGAAATGTATATATATAACGCATAAAAGCATTCAGGGGGCACCCGGGTTTGAACCAGGGACCTCTCGATTTGCACTCTAATGCTCTACCACTGAGCTATACCCCAACCTGTTCTATGTGGGTTACTTATCTCAAATAACTTCAGTAATGTACATATATCAAGCATAAAAATATTCAGGGGGCACCCGGGTTTGAACCAGGGACCTCTCGATCTGCAGTCGAATTCTCTAACACTGAGCTATACCCCCACTGGTTCTTTGTGGTTACTTATCTCAAATAACTTCATTAATGTACATATGTCAAGCATAAAAACATTCATTGGGCACCCGGGATTGAATCAGCGACCTCTCGATCTGCAGTCGAATGCTCTACGACTAAGGTATATCCCCACTGGTTCTATGTGGTTACTTATCTCAAATAACTTCAGTAATGTACTCATATCAAGCATAAAAACATTCAGGGAGCACCGGGGTTTGAACCAGAGACCTCTCGATCTGCAGTCGAATGCTGTACCACTGAGCTATACCCCCACTGGTTCTATGTGGTTACTTATCCCAAATAACTTCAGTAATGTAATTATATCAAGCATAAAAACATTCATTGGGCACCCGGGATTGAATCAGCGACCTCTCGATCTGCAGTCGAATGCTCTACCACTAAGGTATATCCCCACTGGTTCTATGTGGGTTACTTATCTCAAATAACTTCAGTAATGTACATATATCAAGCATAAAAACATTCAGGGGGCTCCGGGGTTTGAACCAGGGACCTCTCGATCTGCAGTCGAATGCTCTACCACTGAGCTATACCGCCACTGGTTCTATGTGAGTTAACTTATCTCAAATAACTTCAGTAATGTACTCATATCAAGCATAAAAACATTCAGGGGGCACCCGGGTTTGAACCAGAGACCTCTCGATCTGCAGTCGAATGCTGTACCACTGAGCTATACCCCCACTGGTTCTATGTGGTTACTTATCCCAAATAACTTCAGTAATGTACATATATCAAGCATAAAAACATTCAGGGGGCACCCGGGTTTAAACCAGGGACCTCTCGATCTGCAATCGAATGCTCTACCACTGAGCTATACCCCCACTGGTTCTATGTCGTTACTTATCTCAAATAACTTCAGTAATGTACATATATCAGGCATAAAAGCATTCAGGGGGCACCCGGGTTTGAACCAGGGACCTCTCGATCTGCAGTCGAATGCTCTACCACTGAGCTATACCCCCACCGGTTCTATGTGGGTTACTTATGTCAAATAACTTCAGTAATGTACTCAAATCAAGCATAAAAACATTCAGGGGGCACCCGGGTTTGAACCAGGGACCTCTCGATCTGCAGTCGAATGCTGTACCGCTGAGCTATACCCCCACTGCTTCTATGTGGTTACTTATCCCAAATAACTTCCCTAATGTACATATATCAAGCATAAAAACATTCAGGGGGCACCCGGGTTTAAACCAGGGACCTCTCGATCTGCAGTCGAATGCTCTACCACTGTGCTATACCCCACTGGTTTTATGTGGTTACTTATCTCAAATAACATCAGTAATGTACATATATCAAGCATAAAAAACATTCAGAGGGCACCCGGGTTTGAACCACAGGCCTCTCGATCTGCAGTCGAATACTCTACCACTGAGCTATACCCCCAGTGGTTCTATGTGGGTTACTTATCTCAAATAACATCAGTAATGTACATAAAAAATGCATTAAAGCATTCAGGGGCACCCGGGTTTGAACCAGAGGCCTCTCGATCTGCAGTCGAATGCTCTACCACTGAGCTATAGCCCCACTGGTTCTATGTGGGTTACTTATCTCAAATAACATCAGTAATGTACATAAAACAGGCATAAAAGCATTCAGGGGCACCCGGGTTTGAACCAGGGCTATCTCGAGCTGCAGTAGAATGCTCTACCACTGAGCTATACCCACACTGGTTCTATGTGGGTTACTTATCCCAAATAACTTCAGTAATGTACATATATCAAGCATAAAAAATTCAGGGGGCACCCGGGTTTGAACCAGGGAACTCTCGATCTGCAGTCGAATGCTCTACCACTGAGCTATACCCCCTCTGGTTCTATGTGGTTACTTATCTCAAATAACTTCAGTAATATACATATATCACGCATAAAACATTCAGGGGGCACCCGGGTTTGAACCAGGGACCTCTCGATCTGCAGTGGAATGCTCTACCACTGAGCTATATCCCCACTGGTTCTATGTGTGTTACTTATCTCAAATAACTTCATTAATGTACATATATCAAATATAAAAACATTCAGGGGGCACCCGGGTTTGAACCAGGGACCTCTCGATCTGCAGTCGAATGCTCTACCACTGAGCTATGCCCCCACTGGTTCTTTGTGGTTACTTATCTCAAATAACTTCATTAATGTACATATATCATGCATAAAAGCATTCAGTGGGCACCCGGGATTGAGCCAGGGACCTCTCGATCTGCAGTCGAATGCTCTACCACTGAGCTATACCCCCACTGGATCTATGTTGGTTACTTATCTCAAATAACATTAGTAATGTACATAAAACAGGCATAAAAGCATTCAGGGGCACCCGGGTTTGAACCAGGGACCTCTCGATCTGCAGTCGAATGCTCTACCACTGAGCTATACCCCCACTGCTTCTATGTTGGTTACTTATCTCAAATAACATCAGTAATGTACATAAAACAGGCATAAAAGCATTCAGGGGCACCCGGGTTTGAACCAGGGACCTCTCGATCTGCAGTCGAATGCTCTACCACTGAGCTATATCCCCACTGGCTCTATGTGGTTACTTATCTCAAATAACTTCATTAATGTACATATGTCAAGCATAAAAACATTCAGGGGGCACCCGGGTTTGAACCAGGGACCTCTCGATCTGCAGTAGAATGCACTACCACTGAGCTATACCCCCACTGGTTCTTTGTGGTTACTTATCTCAAATAACTTCATTAATGTACATATATCAAGCATAAAAGCATTCAGTGGGCACCGGGTTTGAGCCAGGGACCTCTCGATCTGCAGTCGAATGCTCTACCACTGAGCTATATCCCCACTGGCTCTATGTGGTTACTTATCTCAAATAACTGCAGAAATGTATATATATCAAGCATAAAAACATTCAGGGGGCATCCGGGTTTGAACCAGGGACCTCTCGATCTGCAGTCGAATGCCCTACCACTGAGTTATATCCCCACTGCTTCTATGTGGTTACTTATCTCAAAGAACTTCAGAAATATATATATATATATATATATATATATATATATATATATATATATATCACGCATAAAAGCATTCAGGGGGCACCGGGGTTTGAACCAGGGACCTCTCGATCTGCACTCTAATGCTCTACCACTGAGCTATAACTCAACCTGTTCTATGTAGCTACTTATCTCAAATAACAAGTTCAGTAATGTACATATATCAAGCATAAAAACATTCATTGGGCACCCCGGATTGAATCAGCGACCTCTCGATCTGCAGTCGAATGCTGTACCACTGAGCTATACCCCCACTGGTTCTATGTGGTTACTTATCCCAAATAACTTCAGTAATGTACATATATCAAGCATAAAAACATTCAGGGGGCACCCGGGTTTAAACCAGGGACCTCTCGATCTGCAATCGAATGCTCTACCACTGAGCTATACCCCCACTGGTTCTATGTCGTTACTTATCTCAAATAACTTCAGTAATGTACATATATCAGGCATAAAAGCATTCAGGGGGCACCCGGGTTTGAACCAGGGACCTCTCGATCTGCAGTCTAATGCTCTACCACTGAGCTATACCCCCACCGGTTCTATGTGGGTTACTTATGTCAAATAACTTCAGTAATGTACTCAAATCAAGCATAAAAACATTCAGGGGGCACCCGGGTTTGAACCAGGGACCTCTCGATCTGCAGTCGAATGCTGTACCGCTGAGCTATACCCCCACTGCTTCTATGTGGTTACTTATCCCAAATAACTTCCCTAATGTACATATATCAAGCATAAAAACATTCAGGGGGCACCCGGGTTTAAACCAGGGACCTCTCGATCTGCAGTCGAATGCTCTACCACTGTGCTATACCCCACTGGTTTTATGTGGTTACTTATCTCAAATAACATCAGTAATGTACATATATCAAGCATAAAAAACATTCAGAGGGCACCCGGGTTTGAACCACAGGCCTCTCGATCTGCAGTCGAATACTCTACCACTGAGCTATACCCCCAGTGGTTCTATGTGGGTTACTTATCTCAAATAACATCAGTAATGTACATAAAAAATGCATTAAAGCATTCAGGGGCACCCGGGTTTGAACCAGAGGCCTCTCGATCTGCAGTCGAATGCTCTACCACTGAGCTATAGCCCCACTGGTTCTATGTGGGTTACTTATCTCAAATAACATCAGTAATGTAAATAAAACAGGCATAAAAGCATTCAGGGGCACCCGGGTTTGAACCAGGGCTATCTCGAGCTGCAGTAGAATGCTCTACCACTGAGCTATACCCCCACTGGTTCTATGTGGGTTACTTATCCCAAATAACTTCAGTAATGTACATATATCAAGCATAAAAAATTCAGGGGGCACCCGGGTTTGAACCAGGGAACTCTCGATCTGCAGTCGAATGCTCTACCACTGAGCTATACCCCCTCTGGTTCTATGTGGTTACTTATCTCAAATAACTTCAGTAATATACATATATCACGCATAAAACATTCAGGGGGCACCCGGGTTTGAACCAGGGACCTCTCGATCTGCAGTGGAATGCTCTACCACTGAGCTATATCCCCACTGGTTCTATGTGTGTTACTTATCTCAAATAACTTCATTAATGTACATATATCAAATATAAAAACATTCAGGGGGCACCCGGGTTTGAACCAGGGACCTCTTGATCTGCAGTCGAATGCTCTACCACTGAGCTATGCCCCCACTGGTTCTTTGTGGTTACTTATCTCAAATAACTTCATTAATGTACATATATCATGCATAAAAGCATTCAGTGGGCACCCGGGATTGAGCCAGGGACCTCTCGATCTGCAGTCGAATGCTCTACCACTGAGCTATACCCCCACTGGATCTATGTTGGTTACTTATCTCAAATAACATTAGAAATGTACATAAAACAGGCATAAAAGCATTCAGGGGCACCCGGGTTAGAACCAGGGACCTCTCGATCTGCAGTCGAATGCTCTACCACTGAGCTATACCCCCACTGGTTCTATGTTGGTTACTTATCTCAAATAACATCAGTAATGTACATAAAACAGGCATAAAAGCATTCAGGGGCACCCGGGTTTGAACCAGGGACCTCTCGATCTGCAGTCGAATGCTCTACCACTGAGCTATATCCCCACTAGTTCTAAGTGGTTACTTATCTCAAATAACCGCAGAAATGTATATATATCAAGCATAAAAAACATTCAGAGGGCACCCGGGTTTGAAACAGAGGCCTCTCGATCTGCAGTCGAATACTCTACCACTGAGCTATACCCCCAGTGGTTCTATGTGGTTACTTACCTCAAATAACATCAGTAATGTACATAAAACAGGCATAAAAGCATTCAGGGGCACCCGGGTTTGGACCAGGGCCATCTCGAGCTGCAGTCGAATGCTCTAACACTGAGCTATACCCCCACTGGTTCTATGCGGTTACTTATCTCAAATAACTTAAGTAATGTACATATATCAAGCATAAAAAATTCAGGGGGCACCCGGGTTTGAACCAGGGACCTCTCGATCTGCAGTCGAATGCTCTACCACTGAGCTATACCCCCTCTGGTTCTATGTGGTTACTTATCTCAAATAACTTCAGTAATATACATATATCACGCATAAAAGCATTCAGGGGGCACCCGGGTTTGAACCAGGGACCTCTCGATCTGCAGTCGAATGCTCTACCACTGAGCAATATCCTCACTGGTTCTATGTGTGTTACTTATCTCAAATAACTTCATTAATGTACATATGTCAAGCATAAAAACATTCAGGGGGCACCCGGGTTTGAACCAGGGACCTCTCGATGTGCAGTAGAATGCACTACCACTGAGCTATACCCCCACTGGTTCTTTGTGGTTACTTATCTCAAATAACTTCATTAATGTACATATATCAAGCATAAAAGCATTCAGTGGGCACCGGGTTTGAGCCAGGGACCTCTCGATCTGCAGTCGAATGCTCTACCACTGAGCTATATCCCCACTGGCTCTATGTGGTTACTTATCTCAAATAACTGCAGAAATGTATATATATCAAGCATAAAAACATTCAGGGGGCATCCGGGTTTGAACCAGGGACCTCTCGATCTGCAGTCGAATGCCCTACCACTGAGTTATATCCCCACTGCTTCTATGTGGTTACTTATCTCAAAGAACTTCAGTAATATATATATATATATCACGCATAAAAGCATTCAGGGGGCACCGGGGTTTGAACCAGGGACCTCTCGATCTGCACTCTAATGCTCTACCACTGAGCTATAACTCAACCTGTTCTATGTAGCTACTTATCTCAAATAACAACTTCAGTAATGTACATATATCAAGCATAAAAACATTCATTGGGCACCCCGGATTGAATCAGCGACCTATCGATCTGCAGTCGAATGCTCTACCACTAAGGTATATCCCCACTGGTTCTATGTGGTTACTTATCTCAAATAACTTCAGTAATATACATATATCAAACGTAAAAACATTCAGGGGGCACCCGGTTTTGAACCAGGGACCTCTCGATCTGCAGTCGAACGCTCTACCAATGAGCTATACCCCCACTGCTTCTATGTGGTTACTTATCCCAAATAACTTCACTAATGTACATATATCAAGCATAAAAACATTCAGGGGGCACCCGGGTTTAAACCAGGGACCTCTCGATCTGCAGTCGAATGCTCTACCATTGAGCTATACCCCACTGGTCTTATGTGGTTACTTATCGCAAATAACATCAGTAATGTACATATATCACGCATAAAAGCATTCAGGGGGCACCCGGGTTTGAACCAGGGCCATCTCGAGCTGCAGTAGAATGCTCTAACACTGAGCTATACCCCCTCTGGTTCTATGTGGTTACTTATCTCAAATAACTTCAGTAATATACATATATCACGCATAAAAGCATTCAGGGGGCACCCGGGTTTGAACCAGGGACCTCTCGATCTGCAGTCGAATGCTCTACCACTGAGCAATATCCTCACCGGTTCTATGTGTGTTACTTATCTCAAATAACTTCATTAATGTACATATGTCAAGCATAAAAACATTCAGGGGGCACCCGGGTTTGAACCAGGGACCTCTCGATCTGCAGTAGAATGCACTACCACTGAGCTATACCCCCACTGGTTCTTTGTGGTTACTTATCTCAAATAACTTCATTAATGTACATATATCAAGCATAAAAACATTCAGGGGGCTCCTGGGTTTGAACCAGGTACCTCTGGATCTGCAGTCGAATGCTCTACCACTGAGCTATACCCCCACTGGTTCTATGTGGGTTAACTTATCTCAAATAACTTCAGTAATGTACTCATATCAAGCATAAAAACATTCAGGGGGCACCCGGGTTTGAACCAGAGACCTCTCGATCTGCAGTCGAATGCTGTACCACTGAGCTATACCCCCACTGGTTCTTTGTGGTTACTTATCCCAAATAACTTCAGTAATGTACATATATCAAGCCTAAAAACATTCAGGGGACCCCGGGTTTAAACCAGGGACCTCTCGATCTGCAGTCGAATGCTCTACCACTGAGCTATACCCCCACTGGTTCTATGTCGTTACTTATCTCAAATAACTTCAGTAATGTACATATATCAAGCATAAAAGCATTCAGGGGGCACCCGGGATTGAACCAGGGACCTCTCGATCTGCAGTCGAATGCCCTACCACTGAGCTATACCCCCACCAGTTCTATTTGGGTTACTTATCTCAAATAACTTCAGTAATGTACTCATATCAAGCATAAAAACATTCAGGGGGTACCCGGGTTTGAACCAGAGTACTCTTGATCTGCAGTCGAATACTCTACCACTGAGCTATACCCCCAGTGGTTCTATGTGGGTTACTTATCTCAAATAACAGCAGTAATGTACATAAAAAATGCATTAAAGCATTCAGGGGCACCCGGGTTTGAACCAGAGGCCTCTCGATCTGCAGTCGAATGCTCTACC
This sequence comes from Mantis religiosa, assembly GCA_030765055.1. NCBI lineage: Eukaryota > Metazoa > Arthropoda > Insecta > Mantodea > Mantidae > Mantis > Mantis religiosa. The sequence goes on along the minus strand of JAUKNK010000670.1, from coordinate 73,433 downwards.
ACTGAGCTATACCCCCACTGGTTCTATGTGGTTACTTATCTCAAATAACTTCAGTAATATACATATATCACGCTTAAAAGCATTCAGGGGGCACCCGGGTTTGAACCAGGGACCTCTCGATCTGCAGTCGAATGCTCTACCACTGAGCTATATCCCCACTGGTTCTATGTGTGTTACTTATCTCAAATAACTTCATTAATGTACATATGTCAAGCATAAAAAAATTCAGGGGGCACCCGGGTTTGAACCAGGGACCTCTCGACCTGCAGTAGAATGCGCTACCACTGAGCTATACCCCCACTGGTTCTTTGTGGTTACTTATCTCAAATAACTTCATTAATGTACATATATCAAGCATAAAAGCATTAAGTGGGCACCCGGGTTTCAGCCAGGGACCTCTCGATCTGCAGTCGAATGCTCTACCACTGAGCTATATCCCCACTGGTTCTATGTGGTTACTTATCTCAAATAACTGCAGAAATGTATATATATCAAGCATAAAAACATTCAGGGGGCATCCGGGTTTGAACCAGGGACCTCTCGATCTGCAGTCGAATGCCCTACCACTGAGTTATATCCCCACTGCTTCTATGTGGTTACTTATCTCAAAGAACTTCAGTAATATATATATATATATATATATATATATATATATATATATATATATATATATATATATATATATATAACGCATAAAAGCATTCAGGGGGCACCCGGGTTTGAACCAGGGACCTCTCGATCTGCACTCTAATGCTCTACCACTGAGCTATACCCCAACCTGTTCTATGTGGGTTACTTATCTCAAATAACTTCAGTAATGTACATATATCAAGCATAAAAACATTCAGGGGGCACCCGGGTTTGAACCAGGGACCTCTCGATCTGCAGTCGAATTCTCTAACACTGAGCTATACCCCCACTGGTTCTTTGTGGTTACTTATCTCAAATAACTTCATTAATGTACATATGTCAAGCATAAAAACATTCATTGGGCACCCGGGATTGAATCAGCGACCTCTCGATCTGCAGTCGAATGCTCTACGACTAAGGTATATCCCCACTGGTTCTATGTGGTTACTTATCTCAAATAACTTCAGTAATGTACTCATATCAAGCATAAAAACATTCAGGGAGCACCGGGGTTTGAACCAGAGACCTCTCGATCTGCAGTCGAATGCTGTACCACTGAGCTATACCCCCACTGGTTCTATGTGGTTACTTATCCCAAATAACTTCAGTAATGTAATTATATCAAGCATAAAAACATTCAGGGGGCACCCGGGTTTAAACCAGAGGCCTCTCGATCTGCAGTCGAATGCTCTACCACTGAGCTATAACCCCACCCTATCTATGTCGTTACTTATCTCAAATAACATCAGTAATGTACATAAAACAGGCATAAAAGCATTCAGGGGCACCCGGGTTTGAACCAGAGCCATCTCGAGCTGCAGTCGAATGCTCTAACACTGAGCTATACCCCCACTGGTTCTATGCGGTTACTTATCCCAAATAACTTCAGTAATGTACATATATCAAGCATAAAAAATTCAGGGGGCACCCGGGTTTGAACCAGGGAACTCTCGATCTGCAGTCGAATGCTCTACCACTGAGCTATACCCCCTCTGGTTCTATGTGGTTACTTATCTCAAATAACTTCAGTAATGTACATATATCAAGCATAAAAAATTCAGGGGGCACCCGGGTTTGAACCAGGGAACTCTCGATCTGCAGTCGAATGCTCTACCACTGAGCTATACCCCCTCTGGTTCTATGCGGTTACTTATCCCAAATAACTTCAGTAATGTACATATATCAAGCATAAAAATTCAGGGGGCACCCGGGTTTGAACCAGGGAACTCTCGATCTGCAGTCGAATGCTCTACCACTGAGCTATACCCCCACTGGTTCTATGCGGTTACTTATCCCAAATAACTTCAGTAATGTACATATATCAAGCATAAAAAATTCAGGGGGCACCCGGGTTTGAACCAGGGAACTCTCGATCTGCAGTCGAATGCTCTACCACTGAGCTATACCCCCTCTGGTTCTATGCGGTTACTTATCTCAAATGACGTCAGTAATGTACATATATCAAGCATAAAAATATTTAGGGAGCACCCGTGTTTGAACCAGGGACCTCTCGAACCGCAGTCCAATGCTCTACCACTGAGCTATATCACAACTGGTTCTATGTGGGTTAGTTATCTCAAATAACTTCAGTAATATACATATATCGCGTATCAAAAACAATCAGGGGGTACTCGGGTTTGAACCAGGGACCTCTCGGTCTGCAGTCCAATGCTCTACCACTGAGCTGCACCGCCAAAGGCTCTACGGCGCTACTTAGCTCAAATAACTTCAGTAATGTACACATATCACGCATAAAGGCATTCAGGGGGCATCCGGGTTTGAACCAGGGACTTCTCGATCTGCAGCCGAATGCTCTACCACTGAGCTATATCCCCAATGGCTCTATGTGGTTACTTATCCCAAATACTTTAGTAATATACATATATCAAGCATAAAAGATTCAGGGGGCACTCGGGATTGAACCAGGGACCTCTCGATCTGCAGTCGAATGCTCTACCACTGAGCTATACCCCCACTGGTTCAATGTGGTTACTTATCTCAAATAACTTCAGTAATGTACGTATATCAAGCATAAAAAACATTCAGAGGGCACCCGGGTTTGAACCAGAGGCCTCTCGATCTGCAGTCGAATACTCTACCACTGAGCTATACCCCCACTGGTTCTATGTGGGTTACTTATCTCAAATAACATCAGTAATGTACATAAAACAGGCATAAAAGCATTCAGGGGCACCCGGGTTTGAACCAGGGACCTCTCGATCTGCAGTCGAATTCTCTACCACTGAGCTATACCCCCACTGGTTCTTTGTGGTCACTTATCTCAAATAACTTCATTAATGTACATATATCAAGCATAAAAACATTCAGTGGGCACCCGTGTTTGAACCAGGGACCTCTCGATCTGCAGTCGAATGCCCTACCACTGAGCTATACCCCCACTGCATATATGTGGTTACTTATCTCAAAGAACTTCAGTAATATATATATATATGTATATCACGCATAAAAGCATTCAGGGGGCACCGGGGTTTGAACCAGGGACCTCTCGATCTGCACTCTAATGCTCTACCACTGAGCTATACCCCAACCGGTTCTATGTGGGTTACTTATCTCAAATAACTTCAGTAATGTACATATATCAAGCATAAAAACATTCATTGGGCACCGGGGTTTGAGCCAGGGACCTCTCGATTTGCAGTCGAATGCTCTACCACTGAGCTATATCCCCACTGGTTCTATGTGGTTACTTATCTCAAATAACTGCAGAAATGTATATATATCAAGCATAAAAACATTCAGGGGGCACCCGGTTTTGAACCAGGGACCTCTCGATCTGCAGTCGAACGCTCTACCACTGAGCTATTACCCCACCGGTTCTATGTGGCTGCTTATCTCAAATAACCGTAGAAATGTACATATATCAAGCATAAAAACATTCAGGGGGCTCCCATATTTGAACCAGAGACCTCTGGATCTGCAGTCGAATGCTCTACCACTGAGCTATACCCCCACTGGTTCTATGTGGGTTACTTATCTCAAATAACTTCAGTAATGTACTCATATCAAGCATAAAAACATTCAGGGGGCACCCGGGTTTGAACCAGAGACCTCTCGATCTGCAGTCGAATGCTGTACCACTGAGCTATAACCCCACTGGCTCTATGTGGGTTACTTATCTCAAATAACTTCAGTAATGTACTCATATCAAGCATAAAAACATTCAGGGGGCACCCGGGTTTTAACCAGAGACCTCTCGATTTGCAGTCGAATGCTCTACCTCTGAGCTATACCCCCACTGGTTCTATGTGGTTACTTATCCCAAATAACTTCACTAATGTACATATATCAAGCATAAAAACATTCAGGGGGCACCGGGTTTAAACCAGGGACCTCTCGATCTGCAGTCGAATGCTCTACCACTGAGCTATCCCCACTGGTTCTATGTGGTTACTTATCTCAAATAACATCAGTAATGTACATAAATCAAGCATAAAAAACATTCAGAGGGCACCCGGGTTTGAACCAGAGGCCTCTCGATCTGCAGTCGAATGCTCTACCACTGAGCTATCCCCACTGGTTCTATGTGGGTTACTTATCTCAAATAACATCAGTAATGTACATATATCAAGCATAAAAAACATTCAGAGGGCACCCGGGTTTGAAGCAGAGGCCTCTCGATCTGCAGTCGAATGCTCTACCACTGACCTATACCCCAACCTGTTCTATGTGGGTTACTTATCTCAAATAACATCAGTAATGTACATAAAACAGGCATAAAAGCATTCAGGGGCACCCGGGTTTGGACCAGGGCCATCTCGAGCTGCAGTCGAATGCTCTAACACTGAGCTATACCCCCACTGGTTCTATGCGGTTACTTATCTCAAATAACTTCAGTAATGTACATATATCAAGCATAAAAAATTCAGGGGGCACCCGGGTTTGAACCAGGGACCTCTCGATCTGCAGTCGAATGCTCTACCACTGAGCTATACCCCCTCTGGTTCTATGTGGTTACTTATCTCAAATAACTTCAGTAATATACATATATCACGCATAAAAGCATTCAGGGGGCACCCGGGTTTGAACCAGGGACCTCTCGATCTGCAGTCGAATTCTCTACCACTGAGCTATATCCCCACTGGTTCTATGTGAGTTAACTTATCTCAAATAACTTCAGTAATGTACTCATATCAAGCATAAAAACATTCAGGGGGCACCCGGGTTTGAACCAGAGACCTCTCGATCTGCAGTCGAATGCTGTACCACTGAGCTATACCCCCACTGGTTCTATGTGGTTACTTATCCCAAATAACTTCAGTAATGTACATATATCAAGCATAAAAACATTCAGGGGGCACCCGGGTTTAAACCAGGGACCTCTCGATCTGCAATCGAATGCTCTACCACTGAGCTATACCCCCACTGGTTCTATGTCGTTACTTATCTCAAATAACTTCAGTAATGTACATATATCAGGCATAAAAGCATTCAGGGGGCACCCGGGTTTGAACCAGGGACCTCTCGATCTGCAGTCGAATGCTCTACCACTGAGCTATACCCCCACCGGTTCTATGTGGGTTACTTATGTCAAATAACTTCAGTAATGTACTCAAATCAAGCATAAAAACATTCAGGGGGCACCCGGGTTTGAACCAGGGACCTCTCGATCTGCAGTCGAATGCTGTACCGCTGAGCTATACCCCCACTGCTTCTATGTGGTTACTTATCCCAAATAACTTCCCTAATGTACATATATCAAGCATAAAAACATTCAGGGGGCACCCGGGTTTAAACCAGGGACCTCTCGATCTGCAGTCGAATGCTCTACCACTGTGCTATACCCCACTGGTTTTATGTGGTTACTTATCTCAAATAACATCAGTAATGTACATATATCAAGCATAAAAAACATTCAGAGGGCACCCGGGTTTGAACCACAGGCCTCTCGATCTGCAGTCGAATACTCTACCACTGAGCTATACCCCCAGTGGTTCTATGTGGGTTACTTATCTCAAATAACATCAGTAATGTACATAAAAAATGCATTAAAGCATTCAGGGGCACCCGGGTTTGAACCAGAGGCCTCTCGATCTGCAGTCGAATGCTCTACCACTGAGCTATAGCCCCACTGGTTCTATGTGGGTTACTTATCTCAAATAACATCAGTAATGTACATAAAACAGGCATAAAAGCATTCAGGGGCACCCGGGTTTGAACCAGGGCTATCTCGAGCTGCAGTAGAATGCTCTACCACTGAGCTATACCCCCACTGGTTCTATGTGGGTTACTTATCCCAAATAACTTCAGTAATGTACATATATCAAGCATAAAAAATTCAGGGGGCACCCGGGTTTGAACCAGGGAACTCTCGATCTGCAGTCGAATGCTCTACCACTGAGCTATACCCCCTCTGGTTCTATGTGGTTACTTATCTCAAATAACTTCAGTAATATACATATATCACGCATAAAACATTCAGGGGGCACCCGGGTTTGAACCAGGGACCTCTCGATCTGCAGTGGAATGCTCTACCACTGAGCTATATCCCCACTGGTTCTATGTGTGTTACTTATCTCAAATAACTTCATTAATGTACATATATCAAATATAAAAACATTCAGGGGGCACCCGGGTTTGAACCAGGGACCTCTCGATCTGCAGTCGAATGCTCTACCACTGAGCTATGCCCCCACTGGTTCTTTGTGGTTACTTATCTCAAATAACTTCATTAATGTACATATATCATGCATAAAAGCATTCAGTGGGCACCCGGGATTGAGCCAGGGACCTCTCGATCTGCAGTCGAATGCTCTACCACTGAGCTATGCCCCCACTGGTTCTTTGTGGTTACTTATCTCAAATAACTTCATTAATGTACATATATCATGCATAAAAGCATTCAGTGGGCACCCGGGATTGAGCCAGGGACCTCTCGATCTGCAGTCGAATGCTCTACCACTGAGCTATACCCCCACTGGATCTATGTTGGTTACTTATCTCAAATAACATTAGTAATGTACATAAAACAGGCATAAAAGCATTCAGGGGCACCCGGGTTTGAACCAGGGACCTCTCGATCTGCAGTCGAATGCTCTACCACTGAGCTATACCCCCACTGCTTCTATGTTGGTTACTTATCTCAAATAACTTCAGTAATGTACATAAAACAGGCATAAAAGCATTCAGGGGCACCCGGGTTTGAACCAGGGACCTCTCGATCTGCAGTCGAATGCTCTACCACTGAGCTATATCCCCACTGGCTCTATGTGGTTACTTATCTCAAATAACTTCATTAATGTACATATGTCAAGCATAAAAACATTCAGGGGGCACCCGGGTTTGAACCAGGGACCTCTCGATCTGCAGTAGAATGCACTACCACTGAGCTATACCCCCACTGGTTCTTTGTGGTTACTTATCTCAAATAACTTCATTAATGTACATATATCAAGCATAAAAGCATTCAGTGGGCACCGGGTTTGAGCCAGGGACCTCTCGATCTGCAGTCGAATGCTCTACCACTGAGCTATACCCCCACTGGTTCTATGTTGGTTACTTATCTCAAATAACATCAGTAATGTACATAAAACAGGCATAAAAGCATTCAGGGGCACCCGGGTTTGAACCAGGGACCTCTCGATCTGCAGTCGAATGCTCTACCACTGAGCTATATCCCCACTAGTTCTAAGTGGTTACTTATCTCAAATAACCGCAGAAATGTATATATATCAAGCATAAAAAACATTCAGAGGGCACCCGGGTTTGAAACAGAGGCCTCTCGATCTGCAGTCGAATACTCTACCACTGAGCTATACCCCCAGTGGTTCTATGTGGTTACTTACCTCAAATAACATCAGTAATGTACATAAAACAGGCATAAAAGCATTCAGGGGCACCCGGGTTTGGACCAGGGCCATCTCGAGCTGCAGTCGAATGCTCTAACACTGAGCTATACCCCCACTGGTTCTATGCGGTTACTTATCTCAAATAACTTAAGTAATGTACATATATCATGCATAAAAAATTCAGGGGGCACCCGGGTTTGAACCAGGGACCTCTCGATCTGCAGTCGAATGCTCTACCACTGAGCTATACCCCTTCTGGTTCTATGTGGTTACTTATCTCAAATAATTTCAGTAATATACATATATCACGCATAAAAGCATTCAGGGGGCACCCGGGTTTGAACCAGGGACCTCTCGATCTGCAGTCGAATGCTCTACCACTGAGCAATATCCTCACTGGTTCTATGTGTGTTACTTATCTCAAATAACTTCATTAATGTACATATGTCAAGCATAAAAACATTCAGGGGGCACCCGGGTTTGAACCAGGGACCTCTCGATCTGCAGTAGAATGCACTACCACTGAGCTATACCCCCACTGGTTCTTTGTGGTTACTTATCTCAAATAACTTCATTAATGTACATATATCAAGCATAAAAGCATTCAGTGGGCACCGGGTTTGAGCCAGGGACCTCTCGATCTGCAGTCGAATGCTCTACCACTGAGCTATATCCCCACTGGCTCTATGTGGTTACTTATCTCAAATAACTGCAGAAATGTATATATATCAAGCATAAAAAAATTCAGGGGGCATCCGGGTTTGAACCAGGGACCTCTCGATCTGCAGTGGAATGCCCTACCACTGAGTTATATCCCCACTGCTTCTATGTGGTTACTTATCTCAAAGAACTTCAGTAATATATATATATATATATATATATATATATATATATATATCACGCATAAAAGCATTCAGGGGGCACCGGGGTTTGAACCAGGGACCTCTCGATCTGCAGTCGAATGCTCTACCACTAAGGTATATCCCCACTGGTTCTATGTGGTTACTTATCTCAAATAACTTCAGTAATATACATATATCAAACGTAAAAACATTCAGGGGGCACCCGGTTTTGAACCAGGGACCTCTCGATCTGCAGTCGAACGCTCTACCAATGAGCTATACGCCCACTGCTTTTATGTGGTTACTTATCCCAAATAACTTCACTAATGTACATATATCAAGCATAAAAACATTCAGGGGGCACCCGGGTTTAAACCAGGGACCTCTCGATCTGCAGTCGAATGCTCTACCATTGAGCTATACCCCACTGGTTTTATGTGGTTACTTATCGCAAATAACATCAGTAATGTACATATATCACGCATAAAAGCATTCAGGGGGCACCCGGGTTTGAACCAGAGGCCTCTCGATCTGCAGTCGAATACTCTACCACTGAGCTATACCCCCAGTGGTTCTATGTGGGTTACTTATCTCAAATAACATCAGTAATGTACATAAAACAGGCATAAAAGCATTCAGGGGCACCCGGGTTTGAACCAGGGACCTCTCGATCTGCAGTCGAATGCTCTACCACTGAGCTATACCCCCACTGGCTCTTTGTGGTTACTTATCTCAAATAACTTCATTAATGTACATATATCAAGCATAAAAACATTCAGGGGGCTCCTGGGTTTGAACCAGGTACCTCTGGATCTGCAGTCGAATGCTCTACCACTGAGCTATACCCCCACTGGTTCTATGTGGGTTAACTTATCTCAAATAACTTCAGTAATGTACTCATATCAAGCATAAAAACATTCAGGGGGCACCCGGGTTTGAACCAGAGACCTCTCGATCTGCAGTCGAATGCTGTACCACTGAGCTATACCCCCACTGGTTCTATGTGGTTACTTATCCCAAATAACTTCAGTAATGTACATATATCAAGCCTAAAAACATTCAGGGGACCCCGGGTTTAAACCAGGGACCTCTCGATCTGCAGTCGAATGCTCTACCACTGAGCTATACCCCCACTGGTTCTATGTCGTTACTTATCTCAAATAACTTCAGTAATGTACATATATCAAGCATAAAAGCATTCAGGGGGCACCCGGGATTGAACCAGGGACCTCTCGATCTGCAGTCGAATGCCCTACCACTGAGCTATACCCCCACCAGTTCTATTTGGGTTACTTATCTCAAATAACTTCAGTAATGTACTCATATCAAGCATAAAAACATTCAGGGGGCACCCGGGTTTGAACCAGAGGCCTCTTGATCTGCAGTCGAATACTCTACCACTGAGCTATACCCCCAGTGGTTCTATGTGGGTTACTTATCTCAAATAACAGCAGTAATGTACATAAAAAATGCATTAAAGCATTCAGGGGCACCCGGGTTTGAACCAGAGGCCTCTCGATCTGCAGTCGAATGCTCTACCACTGAGCTATACCCCCACTGGTTCTATGTGGTTACTTATCTCAAATAACTTCAGTAATATACATATATCACGCTTAAAAGCATTCAGGGGGCACCCGGGTTTGAACCAGGGACCTCTCGATCTGCAGTCGAATGCTCTACCACTGAGCTATATCCCCACTGGTTCTATGTGTGTTACTTATCTCAAATAACTTCATTAATGTACATATGTCAAGCATAAAAAAATTCAGGGGGCACCCGGGTTTGAACCAGGCACCTCTCGACCTGCAGTAGAATGCGCTACCACTGAGCTATACCCCCACTGGTTCTTTGTGGTTACTTATCTCAAATAACTTCATTAATGTACATATATCAAGCATAAAAGCATTAAGTGGGCACCCGGGTTTCAGCCAGGGACCTCTCGATCTGCAGTCGAATGCTCTACCACTGAGCTATATCCCCACTGGTTCTATGTGGTTACTTATCTCAAATAACTGCAGAAATGTATATATATAACGCATAAAAGCATTCAGGGGGCACCCGGGTTTGAACCAGGGACCTCTCGATCTGCACTCTAATGCTCTACCACTGAGCTATACCCCAACCTGTTCTATGTGGGTTACTTATCTCAAATAACTTCAGTAATGTACATATATCAAGCATAAAAACATTCAGGGGGCACCCGGGTTTGAACCAGAGACCTCTCGATCTGCAGTCGAATTCTCTAACACTGAGCTATACCCCCACTGGTTCTTTGTGGTTACTTATCTCAAATAACTTCATTAATGTACATATGTCAAGCATAAAAACATTCATTGGGCACCCGGGATTGAATCAGCGACCTCTCGATCTGCAGTCGAATGCTCTACGACTAAGGTATATCCCCACTGGTTCTATGTGGTTACTTATCTCAAATAACTTCAGTAATGTACTCATATCAAGCATAAAAACATTCAGGGAGCACCGGGGTTTGAACCAGAGACCTCTCGATCTGCAGTCGAATGCTGTACCACTGAGCTATACCCCCACTGGTTCTATGTGGTTACTTATCCCAAATAACTTCAGTAATGTAATTATATCAAGCATAAAAACATTCATTGGGCACCCGGGATTGAATCAGCGACCTCTCGATCTGCAGTCGAATGCTCTACCACTAAGGTATATCCCCACTGGTTCTATGTGGGTTACTTATCTCAAATAACTTCAGTAATGTACATATATCAAGCATAAAAACATTCAGGGGGCTCCGGGGTTTGAACCAGGGACCTCTCGATCTGCAGTCGAATGCTCTACCACTGAGCTATACCGCCACTGGTTCTATGTGAGTTAACTTATCTCAAATAACTTCAGTAATGTACTCATATCAAGCATAAAAACATTCAGGGGGCACCCGGGTTTGAACCAGAGACCTCTCGATCTGCAGTCGAATGCTGTACCACTGAGCTATACCCCCACTGGTTCTATGTGGTTACTTATCCCAAATAACTTCAGTAATGTACATATATCAAGCATAAAAACATTCAGGGGGCACCCGGGTTTAAACCAGGGACCTCTCGATCTGCAATCGAATGCTCTACCACTGAGCTATACCCCCACTGGTTCTATGTCGTTACTTATCTCAAATAACTTCAGTAATGTACATATATCAGGCATAAAAGCATTCAGGGGGCACCCGGGTTTGAACCAGGGCCTCTCGATCTGCAGTCGAATGCTCTACCACTGAGCTATACCCCCACCGGTTCTATGTGGGTTACTTATGTCAAATAACTTCAGTAATGTACTCAAATCAAGCATAAAAACATTCAGGGGGCACCCGGGTTTGAACCAGGGACCTCTCGATCTGCAGTCGAATGCTGTACCGCTGAGCTATACCCCCACTGCTTCTATGTGGTTACTTATCCCAAATATCTTCCCTAATGTACATATATCAAGCATAAAAACATTCAGGGGGCACCCGGGTTTAAACCAGGGACCTCTCGATCTGCAGTCGAATGCTCTACCACTGTGCTATACCCCACTGGTTTTATGTGGTTACTTATCTCAAATAACATCAGTAATGTACATATATCAAGCATAAAAAACATTCAGAGGGCACCCGGGTTTGAACCACAGGCCTCTCGATCTGCAGTCGAATACTCTACCACTGAGCTATACCCCCAGTGGTTCTATGTGGGTTACTTATCTCAAATAACATCAGTAATGTACATAAAAAATGCATTAAAGCATTCAGGGGCACCCGGGTTTGAACCAGAGGCCTCTCGATCTGCAGTCGAATGCTCTACCACTGAGCTATAGCCCCACTGGTTCTATGTGGGTTACTTATCTCAAATAACATCAGTAATGTACATAAAACAGGCATAAAAGCATTCAGGGGCACCCGGGTTTGAACCAGGGCTATCTCGAGCTGCAGTAGAATGCTCTACCACTGAGCTATACCCCCACTGGTTCTATGTGGGTTACTTATCCCAAATAACTTCAGTAATGTACATATATCAAGCATAAAAAATTCAGGGGGCACCCGGGTTTGAACCAGGGAACTCTCGATCTGCAGTCGAATGCTCTACCACTGAGCTATACCCCCTCTGGTTCTATGTGGTTACTTATCTCAAATAACTTCAGTAATATACATATATCACGCATAAAACATTCAGGGGGCACCCGGGTTTGAACCAGGGACCTCTCGATCTGCAGTCGAATGCTCTACCACTGAGCTATACCCCCTCTGGTTCTATGTGGTTACTTATCTCAAATAACTTCAGTAATATACATATATCACGCATAAAACATTCAGGGGGCACCCGGGTTTGAACCAGGGACCTCTCGATCTGCAGTCGAATGCTCTACCACTGAGCTATATCCCCACTGGTTCTATGTGTGTTACTTATCTCAAATAACTTCATTAATGTACATATATCAAATATAAAAACATTCAGGGGGCACCCGGGTTTGAACCAGGGACCTCTCGATCTGCAGTCGAATGCTCTACCACTGAGCTATGCCCCCACTGGTTCTTTGTGGTTACTTATCTCAAATAACTTCATTAATGTACATATATCATGCATAAAAGCATTCAGTGGGCACCCGGGATTGAGCCAGGGACCTCTCGATCTGCAGTCGAATGCTCTACCACTGAGCTATACCCCCACTGGATCTATGTTGGTTACTTATCTCAAATAACATTAGTAATGTACATAAAACAGGCATAAAAGCATTCAGGGGCACCCGGGTTTGAACCAGGGACCTCTCGATCTGCAGTCGAATGCTCTACCACTGAGCTATACCCCCACTGCTTCTATGTTGGTTACTTATCTCAAATAACATCAGTAATGTACATAAAACAGGCATAAAAGCATTCAGGGGCACCCGGGTTTGAACCATGGACCTCTCGATCTGCAGTCGAATGCTCTACCACTGAGCTATATCCCCACTGGCTCTATGTGGTTACTTATCTCAAATAACTTCATTAATGTACATATGTCAAGCATAAAAACATTCAGGGGGCACCCGGGTTTGAACCAGGGACCTCTCGATCTGCAGTAGAATGCACTACCACTGAGCTATACCCCCACTGGTTCTTTGTGGTTACTTATCTCAAATAACTTCATTAATGTACATATATCAAGCATAAAAGCATTCAGTGGGCACCGGGTTTGAGCCAGGGACCTCTCGATCTGCAGTCGAATGCTCTACCACTGAGCTATATCCCCACTGGCTCTATGTGGTTACTTATCTCAAATAACTGCAGAAATGTATATATATCAAGCATAAAAACATTCAGGGGGCATCCGGGTTTGAACCAGGGACCTCTCGATCTGCAGTCGAATGCCCTACCACTGAGTTATATCCCCACTGCTTCTATGTGGTTACTTATCTCAAAGAACTTCAGTAATATATATATATATATATCACGCATAAAAGCATTCAGGGGGCACCGGGGTTTGAACCAGGGACCTCTCGATCTGCACTCTAATGCTCTACCACTGAGCTATAACTCAACCTGTTCTATGTAGCTACTTATCTCAAATAACAAGTTCAGTAATGTACATATATCAAGCATAAAAACATTCATTGGGCACCCGGGTTTAAACCAGGGACCTCTCGATCTGCAATCGAATGCTCTACCACTGAGCTATACCCCCACTGGTTCTATGTCGTTACTTATCTCAAATAACTTCAGTAATGTACATATATCAGGCATAAAAGCATTCAGGGGGCACCCGGGTTTGAACCAGGGACCTCTCGATCTGCAGTCGAATGCTCTACCACTGAGCTATACCCCCACCGGTTCTATGTGGGTTACTTATGTCAAATAACTTCAGTAATGTACTCAAATCAAGCATAAAAACATTCAGGGGGCACCCGGGTTTGAACCAGGGACCTCTCGATCTGCAGTCGAATGCTGTACCGCTGAGCTATACCCCCACTGCTTCTATGTGGTTACTTATCCCAAATAACTTCCCTAATGTACATATATCAAGCATAAAAACATTCAGGGGGCACCCGGGTTTAAACCAGGGACCTCTCGATCTGCAGTCGAATGCTCTACCACTGTGCTATACCCCACTGGTTTTATGTGGTTACTTATCTCAAATAACATCAGTAATGTACATATATCAAGCATAAAAAACATTCAGAGGGCACCCGGGTTTGAACCACAGGCCTCTCGATCTGCAGTCGAATACTCTACCACTGAGCTATACCCCCAGTGGTTCTATGTGGGTTACTTATCTCAAATAACATCAGTAATGTACATAAAAAATGCATTAAAGCATTCAGGGGCACCCGGGTTTGAACCAGAGGCCTCTCGATCTGCAGTCGAATGCTCTACCACTGAGCTATAGCCCCACTGGTTCTATGTGGGTTACTTATCTCAAATAACATCAGTAATGTAAATAAAACAGGCATAAAAGCATTCAGGGGCACCCGGGTTTGAACCAGGGCTATCTCGAGCTGCAGTAGAATGCTCTACCACTGAGCTATACCCCCACTGGTTCTATGTGGGTTACTTATCCCAAATAACTTCAGTAATGTACATATATCAAGCATAAAAAATTCAGGGGGCACCCGGGTTTGAACCAGGGAACTCTCGATCTGCAGTCGAATGCTCTACCACTGAGCTATACCCCCTCTGGTTCTATGTGGTTACTTATCTCAAATAACTTCAGTAATATACATATATCACGCATAAAACATTCAGGGGGCACCCGGGTTTGAACCAGGGACCTCTCGATCTGCAGTGGAATGCTCTACCACTGAGCTATATCCCCACTGGTTCTATGTGTGTTACTTATCTCAAATAACTTCATTAATGTACATATATCAAATATAAAAACATTCAGGGGGCACCCGGGTTTGAACCAGGGACCTCTTGATCTGCAGTCGAATGCTCTACCACTGAGCTATGCCCCCACTGGTTCTTTGTGGTTACTTATCTCAAATAACTTCATTAATGTACATATATCATGCATAAAAGCATTCAGTGGGCACCCGGGATTGAGCCAGGGACCTCTCGATCTGCAGTCGAATGCTCTACCACTGAGCTATACCCCCACTGGATCTATGTTGGTTACTTATCTCAAATAACATTAGAAATGTACATAAAACAGGCATAAAAGCATTCAGGGGCACCCGGGTTTGAACCAGGGACCTCTCGATCTGCAGTCGAATGCTCTACCACTGAGCTATACCCCCACTGGTTCTATGTTGGTTACTTATCTCAAATAACATCAGTAATGTACATAAAACAGGCATAAAAGCATTCAGGGGCACCCGGGTTTGAACCAGGGACCTCTCGATCTGCAGTCGAATGCTCTACCACTGAGCTATATCCCCACTAGTTCTAAGTGGTTACTTATCTCAAATAACCGCAGAAATGTATATATATCAAGCATAAAAAACATTCAGAGGGCACCCGGGTTTGAAACAGAGGCCTCTCGATCTGCAGTCGAATACTCTACCACTGAGCTATACCCCCAGTGGTTCTATGTGGTTACTTACCTCAAATAACATCAGTAATGTACATAAAACAGGCATAAAAGCATTCAGGGGCACCCGGGTTTGGACCAGGGCCATCTCGAGCTGCAGTCGAATGCTCTAACACTGAGCTATACCCCCACTGGTTCTATGCGGTTACTTATCTCAAATAACTTAAGTAATGTACATATATCAAGCATAAAAAATTCAGGGGGCACCCGGGTTTGAACCAGGGACCTCTCGATCTGCAGTCGAATGCTCTACCACTGAGCTATACCCCCTCTGGTTCTATGTGGTTACTTATCTCAAATAACTTCAGTAATATACATATATCACGCATAAAAGCATTCAGGGGGCACCCGGGTTTGAACCAGGGACCTCTCGATCTGCAGTCGAATGCTCTACCACTGAGCAATATCCTCACTGGTTCTATGTGTGTTACTTATCTCAAATAACTTCATTAATGTACATATGTCAAGCATAAAAACATTCAGGGGGCACCCGGTTTTGAACCAGGGACCTCTCGATGTGCAGTAGAATGCACTACCACTGAGCTATACCCCCACTGGTTCTTTGTGGTTACTTATCTCAAATAACTTCATTAATGTACATATATCAAGCATAAAAGCATTCAGTGGGCACCGGGTTTGAGCCAGGGACCTCTCGATCTGCAGTCGAATGCTCTACCACTGAGCTATATCCCCACTGGCTCTATGTGGTTACTTATCTCAAATAACTGCAGAAATGTATATATATCAAGCATAAAAACATTCAGGGGGCATCCGGGTTTGAACCAGGGACCTCTCGATCTGCAGTCGAATGCCCTACCACTGAGTTATATCCCCACTGCTTCTATGTGGTTACTTATCTCAAAGAACTTCAGTAATATATATATATATCACGCATAAAAGCATTCAGGGGGCACCGGGGTTTGAACCAGGGACCTCTCGATCTGCACTCTAATGCTCTACCACTGAGCTATAACTCAACCTGTTCTATGTAGCTACTTATCTCAAATAACAACTTCAGTAATGTACATATATCAAGCATAAAAACATTCATTGGGCACCCCGGATTGAATCAGCGACCTCTCGATCTGCAGTCGAATGCTCTACCACTAAGGTATATCCCCACTGGTTCTATGTGGTTACTTATCTCAAATAACTTCAGTAATATACATATATCAAACGTAAAAACATTCAGGGGGCACCCGGTTTTGAACCAGGGACCTCTCGATCTGCAGTCGAACGCTCTACCAATGAGCTATACCCCCACTGCTTCTATGTGGTTACTTATCCCAAATAACTTCACTAATGTACATATATCAAGCATAAAAACATTCAGGGGGCACCCGGGTTTAAACCAGGGACCTCTCGATCTGCAGTCGAATGCTCTACCATTGAGCTATACCCCACTGGTCTTATGTGGTTACTTATCGCAAATAACATCAGTAATGTACATATATCACGCATAAAAGCATTCAGGGGGCACCCGGGTTTGAACCAGAGGCCTCTCGATCTGCAGTCGAATACTCTACCACTGAGCTATACCCCCTGTGGTTCTATGTGGGTTACTTATCTCAAATAACATCAGTAATGTACATAAAACAGGCATAAAAGCATTCAGGGGCACCCGGGTTTGAACCAGAGGCCTCTCGATCTGCAGTCGAATGCTCTACCACTGAGCTATAACCCCACCGGTTCTATGTGGGTTACTTATCTCAAATAACATCAGTAATGTACATAAAACAGGCATAAAAGTATTCAGGGGCACCCGGGTTTGAACCAGGGCCATCTCGAGCTGCAGTAGAATGCTCTAACACTGAGCTATACCCCCTCTGGTTCTATGTGGTTACTTATCTCAAATAACTTCAGTAATATACATATATCACTCATAAAAGCATTCAGGGGGCACCCGGGTTTGAACCAGGGACCTCTCGATCTGCAGTCGAATGCTCTACCACTGAGCAATATCCTCACCGGTTCTATGTGTGTTACTTATCTCAAATAACTTCATTAATGTACATATGTCAAGCATAAAAACATTCAGGGGGCACCCGGGTTTGAACCAGGGACCTCTCGATCTGCAGTAGAATGCACTACCACTGAGCTATACCCCCACTGGTTCTTTTTGGTTACTTATCTCAAATAACTTCATTAATGTACATATATCAAGCATAAAAACATTCAGGGGGCTCCTGGGTTTGAACCAGGTACCTCTGGATCTGCAGTCGAATGCTCTACCACTGAGCTATACCCCCACTGGTTCTATGTGGGTTAACTTATCTCAAATAACTTCAGTAATGTACTCATATCAAGCATAAAAACATTCAGGGGGCACCCGGGTTTGAACCAGAGACCTCTCGATCTGCAGTCGAATGCTGTACCACTGAGCTATACCCCCACTGGTTCTTTGTGGTTACTTATCCCAAATAACTTCAGTAATGTACATATATCAAGCCTAAAAACATTCAGGGGACCCCGGGTTTAAACCAGGGACCTCTCGATCTGCAGTCGAATGCTCTACCACTGAGCTATACCCCCACTGGTTCTATGTCGTTACTTATCTCAAATAACTTCAGTAATGTACATATATCAAGCATAAAAGCATTCAGGGGGCACCCGGGATTGAACCAGGGACCTCTCGATCTGCAGTCGAATGCCCTACCACTGAGCTATACCCCCACCAGTTCTATTTGGGTTACTTATCTCAAATAACTTCAGTAATGTACTCATATCAAGCATAAAAACATTCAGGGGGTACCCGGGTTTGAACCAGAGTACTCTTGATCTGCAGTCGAATACTCTACCACTGAGCTATACCCCCAGTGGTTCTATGTGGGTTACTTATCTCAAATAACAGCAGTAATGTACATAAAAAATGCATTAAAGCATTCAGGGGCACCCGGGTTTGAACCAGAGGCCTCTCGATCTGCAGTCGAATGCTCTACCACTGAGCTATACCCCCACTGGTTCTATGTGGTTACTTATCTCAAATAACTTCAGTAATATACATATATCACGCTTAAAAGCATTCAGGGGGCACCCGGGTTTGAACCAGGGACCTCTCGATCTGCAGTCGAATGCTCTACCACTGAGCTATATCCCCACTGGTTCTATGTGTGTTACTTATCTCAAATAACTTCATTAATGTACATATGTCAAGCATAAAAAAATTCAGGGGGCACCCGGGTTTGAACCAGGGACCTCTCGACCTGCAGTAGAATGCGCTACCACTGAGCTATACCCCCACTGGTTCTTTGTGGTTACTTATCTCAAATAACTTCATTAATGTACATATATCAAGCATAAAAGCATTAAGTGGGCACCCGGGTTTCAGCCAGGGACCTCTCGATCTGCAGTCGAATGCTCTACCACTGAGCTATATCCCCACTGGTTCTATGTGGTTAATTATCTCAAATAACTGCAGAAATGTATATATATCAAGCATAAAAACATTCAGGGGGCATCCGGGTTTGAACCAGGGACCTCTCGATCTGCAGTCGAATGCCCTACCACTGAGTTATATCCCCACTGCTTCTATGTGGTTACTTATCTCAAAGAACTTCAGTAATATATATATATATATATAACGCATAAAAGCATTCAGGGGGCACCCGGGTTTGAACCAGGGACCTCTCGATCTGCACTCTAATGCTCTACCACTGAGCTATACCCCAACCTGTTCTATGTGGGTTACTTATCTCAAATAACTTCAGTAATGTACATATATCAAGCATAAAAACATTCAGGGGGCACCCGGGTTTGAACCAGGGACCTCTCGATCTGCAGTCGAATTCTCTAACACTGAGCTATACCCCCACTGGTTCTTTGTGGTTACTTATCTCAAATAACTTCATTAATGTACATATGTCAAGCATAAAAACATTCATTGGGCACCCGGGATTGAATCAGCGACCTCTCGATCTGCAGTCGAATGCTCTACGACTAAGGTATATCCCCACTGGTTCTATGTGGTTACTTATCTCAAATAACTTCAGTAATGTACTCATATCAAGCATAAAAACATTCAGGGAGCACCGGGGTTTGAACCAGAGACCTCTCGATCTGCAGTCGAATGCTGTACCACTGAGCTATACCCCCACTGGTTCTATGTGGTTACTTATCCCAAATAACTTCAGTAATGTAATTATATCAAGCATAAAAACATTCAGGGGGCACCCGGGTTTAAACCAGAGGCCTCTCGATCTGCAGTCGAATGCTCTACCACTGAGCTATAACCCCACCCTATCTATGTCGTTACTTATCTCAAATAACATCAGTAATGTACATAAAACAGGCATAAAAGCATTCAGGGGCACCCGGGTTTGAACCAGAGCCATCTCGAGCTGCAGTCGAATGCTCTAACACTGAGCTATACCCCCACTGGTTCTATGCGGTTACTTATCCCAAATAACTTCAGTAATGTACATATATCAAGCATAAAAAATTCAGGGGGCACCCGGGTTTGAACCAGGGAACTCTCGATCTGCAGTCGAATGCTCTACCACTGAGCTATACCCCCTCTGGATCTATGTGGTTACTTATCTCAAATAACTTCAGTAATGTACATATATCAAGCATAAAAAATTCAGGGGGCACCCGGGTTTGAACCAGGGAACTCTCGATCTGCAGTCGAATGCTCTACCACTGAGCTATACCCCCTCTGGTTCTATGCGGTTACTTATCCCAAATAACTTCAGTAATGTACATATATCAAGCATAAAAATTCAGGGGGCACCCGGGTTTGAACCAGGGAACTCTGGATCTGCAGTCGAATGCTCTACCACTGAGCTATACCCCCACTGGTTCTATGCGGTTACTTATCCCAAATAACTTCAGTAATGTACATATATCAAGCATAAAAAATTCAGGGGGCACCCGGTTTTGAACCAGGGAACTCTCGATCTGCAGTCGAATGCTCTACCACTGAGCTATACCCCCTCTGGTTCTATGCGGTTACTTATCTCAAATGACGTCAGTAATGTACATATATCAAGCATAAAAATATTTAGGGAGCACCCGTGTTTGAACCAGGGACCTCTCGAACCGCAGTCCAATGCTCTACCACTGAGCTATATCACAACTGGTTCTATGTGGGTTAGTTATCTCAAATAACTTCAGTAATATACATATATCGCGTATCAAAAACAATCAGGGGGTACTCGGGTTTGAACCAGGGACCTCTCGGTCTGCAGTCCAATGCTCTACCACTGAGCTGCACCGCCAAAGGCTCTACGGCGCTACTTAGCTCAAATAACTTCAGTAATGTACACATATCACGCATAAAGGCATTCAGGGGGCATCCGGGTTTGAACCAGGGACTTCTCGATCTGCAGCCGAATGCTCTACCACTGAGCTATATCCCCAATGGCTCTATGTGGTTACTTATCCCAAATACTTTAGTAATATACATATATCAAGCATAAAAGATTCAGGGGGCACTCGGGATTGAACCAGGGACCTCTCGATCTGCAGTCGAATGCTCTACCACTGAGCTATACCCCCACTGGTTCAATGTGGTTACTTATCTCAAATAACTTCAGTAATGTACGTATATCAAGCATAAAAAACATTCAGAGGGCACCCGGGTTTGAACCAGAGGCCTCTCGATCTGCAGTCGAATCCTCTACCACTGAGCTATACCCCCACTGGTTCTATGTGGGTTACTTATCTCAAATAACATCAGTAATGTACATAAAACAGGCATAAAAGCATTCAGGGGCACCCGGGTTTGAACCAGGGACCTCTCGATCTGCAGTCGAATTCTCTACCACTGAGCTATACCCCCACTGGTTCTTTGTGGTCACTTATCTCAAATAACTTCATTAATGTACATATATCAAGCATAAAAACATTCAGTGGGCACCCGTGTTTGAACCAGGGACCTCTCGATCTGCAGTCGAATGCCCTACCACTGAGCTATACCCCCACTGCATATATGTGGTTACTTATCTCAAAGAACTTCAGTAATATATATATATGTATATCACGCATAAAAGCATTCAGGGGGCACCGGGGTTTGAACCAGGGACCTCTCGATCTGCACTCTAATGCTCTACCACTGAGCTATACCCCAACCGGTTCTATGTGGGTTACTTATCTCAAATAACTTCAGTAATGTACATATATCAAGCATAAAAACATTCATTGGGCACCGGGGTTTGAGCCAGGGACCTCTCGATTTGCAGTCGAATGCTCTACCACTGAGCTATATCCCCACTGGTTCTATGTGGTTACTTATCTCAAATAACTGCAGAAATGTATATATATCAAGCATAAAAACATTCAGGGGGCACCCGGTTTTGAACCAGGGACCTCTCGATCTGCAGTCGAACGCTCTACCACTGAGCTATTACCCCACCGGTTCTATGTGGCTGCTTATCTCAAATAACCGTAGAAATGTACATATATCAAGCATAAAAACATTCAGGGGGCTCCCATATTTGAACCAGAGACCTCTGGATCTGCAGTCGAATGCTCTACCACTGAGCTATACCCCCACTGGTTCTATGTGGGTTACTTATCTCAAATAACTTCAGTAATGTACTCATATCAAGCATAAAAACATTCAGGGGGCACCCGGGTTTGAACCAGAGACCTCTCGATCTGCAGTCGAATGCTGTACCACTGAGCTATAACCCCACTGGCTCTATGTGGGTTACTTATCTCAAATAACTTCAGTAATGTACTCATATCAAGCATAAAAACATTCAGGGGGCACCCGGGTTTTAACCAGAGACCTCTCGATTTGCAGTCGAATGCCCTACCTCTGAGCTATACCCCCACTGGTTCTATGTGGTTACTTATCCCAAATAACTTCACTAATGTACATATATCAAGCATAAAAACATTCAGGGGGAACCCGGTTTAAACCAGGGACCTCTCGATCTGCAGTCGAATGCTCTACCACTGAGCTATCCCCACTGGTTCTATGTGGTTACTTATCTCAAATAACATCAGTAATGTACATAAATCAAGCATAAAAAACATTCAGAGGGCACCCGGGTTTGAACCAGAGGCCTCTCGATCTGCAGTCGAATGCTCTACCACTGAGCTATCCCCACTGGTTCTATGTGGGTTACTTATCTCAAATAACATCAGTAATGTACATATATCAAGCATAAAAAACATTCAGAGGGCACCCGGGTTTGAACCAGAGGCCTCTCGATCTGCAGTCGAATGCTCTACCACTGACCTATACCCCAACCTGTTCTATGTGGGTTACTTATCTCAAATAACATCAGTAATGTACATAAAACAGGCATAAAAGCATTCAGGGGCACCCGGGTTTGGACCAGGGCCATCTCGAGCTGCAGTCGAATGCTCTAACACTGAGCTATACCCCCACTGGTTCTATGCGGTTACTTATCTCAAATAACTTCAGTAATGTACATATATCAAGCATAAAAAATTCAGGGGGCACCCGGGTTTGAACCAGGGACCTCTCGATCTGCAGTCGAATGCTCTACCACTGAGCTATACCCCCTCTGGTTCTATGTGGTTACTTATCTCAAATAACTTCAGTAATATACATATATCACGCATAAAAGCATTCAGGGGGCACCCGGGTTTGAACCAGGGACCTCTCGATCTGCAGTCGAATTCTCTACCACTGAGCTATATCCCCACTGGTTCTATGTGAGTTAACTTATCTCAAATAACTTCAGTAATGTACTCATATCAAGCATAAAAACATTCAGGGGGCACCCGGGTTTGAACCAGAGACCTCTCGATCTGCAGTCGAATGCTGTACCACTGAGCTATACCCCCACTGGTTCTATGTGGTTACTTATCCCAAATAACTTCAGTAATGTACATATATCAAGCATAAAAACATTCAGGGGGCACCCGGGTTTAAACCAGGGACCTCTCGATCTGCAATCGAATGCTCTACCACTGAGCTATACCCCCACTGGTTCTATGTCGTTACTTATCTCAAATAACTTCAGTAATGTACATATATCAGGCATAAAAGCATTCAGGGGGCACCCGGGTTTGAACCAGGGACCTCTCGATCTGCAGTCGAATGCTCTACCACTGAGCTATACCCCCACCGGTTCTATGTGGGTTACTTATGTCAAATAACTTCAGTAATGTACTCAAATCAAGCATAAAAACATTCAGGGGGCACCCGGGTTTGAACCAGGGACCTCTCGATCTGCAGTCGAATGCTGTACCGCTGAGCTATACCCCCACTGCTTCTATGTGGTTACTTATCCCAAATAACTTCCCTAATGTACATATATCAAGCATAAAAACATTCAGGGGGCACCCGGGTTTAAACCAGGGACCTCTCGATCTGCAGTCGAATGCTCTACCACTGTGCTATACCCCACTGGTTTTATGTGGTTACTTATCTCAAATAACATCAGTAATGTACATATATCAAGCATAAAAAACATTCAGAGGGCACCCGGGTTTGAACCACAGGCCTCTCGATCTGCAGTCGAATACTCTACCACTGAGCTATACCCCCAGTGGTTCTATGTGGGTTACTTATCTCAAATAACATCAGTAATGTACATAAAAAATGCATTAAAGCATTCAGGGGCACCAGGGTTTGAACCAGAGGCCTCTCGATCTGCAGTCGAATGCTCTACCACTGAGCTATAGCCCCACTGGTTCTATGTGGGTTACTTATCTCAAATAACATCAGTAATGTACATAAAACAGGCATAAAAGCATTCAGGGGCACCCGGGTTTGAACCAGGGCTATCTCGAGCTGCAGTAGAATGCTCTACCACTGAGCTATACCCCCACTGGTTCTATGTGGGTTACTTATCCCAAATAACTTCAGTAATGTACATATATCAAGCATAAAAAATTCAGGGGGCACCCGGGTTTGAACCAGGGAACTCTCGATCTGCAGTCGAATGCTCTACCACTGAGCTATACCCCCTCTGGTTCTATGTGGTTACTTATCTCAAATAACTTCAGTAATATACATATATCACGCATAAAACATTCAGGGGGCACCCGGGTTTGAACCAGGGACCTCTCGATCTGCAGTGGAATGCTCTACCACTGAGCTATATCCCCACTGGTTCTATGTGTGTTACTTATCTCAAATAACTTCATTAATGTACATATATCAAATATAAAAACATTCAGGGGGCACCCGGGTTTGAACCAGGGACCTCTCGATCTGCAGTCGAATGCTCTACCACTGAGCTATGCCCCCACTGGTTCTTTGTGGTTACTTATCTCAAATAACTTCATTAATGTACATATATCATGCATAAAAGCATTCAGTGGGCACCCGGGATTGAGCCAGGGACCTCTCGATCTGCAGTCGAATGCTCTACCACTGAGCTATACCCCCACTGGATCTATGTTGGTTACTTATCTCAAATAACATTAGTAATGTACATAAAACAGGCATAAAAGCATTCAGGGGCACCCGGGTTTGAACCAGGGACCTCTCGATCTGCAGTCGAATGCTCTACCACTGAGCTATACCCCCACTGCTTCTATGTTGGTTACTTATCTCAAATAACATCAGTAATGTACATAAAACAGGCATAAAAGCATTCAGGGGCACCCGGGTTTGAACCAGGGACCTCTCGATCTGCAGTCGAATGCTCTACCACTGAGCTATATCCCCACTGGCTCTATGTGGTTACTTATCTCAAATAACTTCATTAATGTACATATGTCAAGCATAAAAACATTCAGGGGGCACCCGGGTTTGAACCAGGGACCTCTCGATCTGCAGTAGAATGCACTACCACTGAGCTATACCCCCACTGGTTCTTTGTGGTTACTTATCTCAAATAACTTCATTAATGTACATATATCAAGCATAAAAGCATTCAGTGGGCACCGGGTTTGAGCCAGGGACCTCTCGATCTGCAGTCGAATGCTCTACCACTGAGCTATATCCCCACTGGCTCTATGTGGTTACTTATCTCAAATAACTGCAGAAATGTATATATATCAAGCATAAAAACATTCAGGGGGCATCCGGGTTTGAACCAGGGACCTCTCGATCTGCAGTCGAATGCCCTACCACTGAGTTATATCCCCACTGCTTCTATGTGGTTACTTATCTCAAAGAACTTCAGTAATATATATATATATATATATATATATATATATATATATATATATATATATATATATCACGCATAAAAGCATTCAGGGGGCACCGGGGTTTGAACCAGGGACCTCTCGATCTGCACTCTAATGCTCTACCACTGAGCTATAACTCAACCTGTTCTATGTAGCTACTTATCTCAAATAACAAGTTCAGTAATGTACATATATCAAGCATAAAAACATTCATTGGGCACCCCGGATTGAATCAGCGACCTCTCGATCTGCAGTCGAATGCTGTACCACTGAGCTATACCCCCACTGGTTCTATGTGGTTACTTATCCCAAATAACTTCAGTAATGTACATATATCAAGCATAAAAACATTCAGGGGGCACCCGGGGTTAAACCAGGAACCTCTCGATCTGCAATCGAATGCTCTACCACTGAGCTATACCCCCACTGGTTCTATGTCGTTACTTATCTCAAATAACTTCAGTAATGTACATATATCAGGCATAAAAGCATTCAGGGGGCACCCGGGTTTGAACCAGGGACCTCTCGATCTGCAGTCGAATGCTCTACCACTGAGCTATACCCCCACCGGTTCTATGTGGGTTACTTATGTCAAATAACTTCAGTAATGTACTCAAATCAAGCATAAAAACATTCAGGGGGCACCCGGGTTTGAACCAGGGACCTCTCGATCTGCAGTCGAATGCTGTACCGCTGAGCTATACCCCCACTGCTTCTATGTGGTTACTTATCCCAAATAACTTCCCTAATGTACATATATCAAGCATAAAAACATTCAGGGGGCACCCGGGTTTAAACCAGGGACCTCTCGATCTGCAGTCGAATGCTCTACCACTGTGCTATACCCCACTGGTTTTATGTGGTTACTTATCTCAAATAACATCAGTAATGTACATATATCAAGCATAAAAAACATTCAGAGGGCACCCGGTTTGAACCACAGGCCTCTCGATCTGCAGTCGAATACTCTACCACTGAGCTATACCCCCAGTGGTTCTATGTGGGTTACTTATCTCAAATAACATCAGTAATGTACATAAAAAATGCATTAAAGCATTCGGGGGCACCAGGGTTTGAACCAGAGGCCTCTCGATCTGCAGTCGAATGCTCTACCACTGAGCTATAGCCCCACTGGTTCTATGTGGGTTACTTATCTCAAATAACATCAGTAATGTACATAAAACAGGCATAAAAGCATTCAGGGGCACCCGGGTTTGAACCAGGGCTATCTCGAGCTGCAGTAGAATGCTCTACCACTGAGCTATACCCCCACTGGTTCTATGTGGGTTACTTATCCCAAATAACTTCAGTAATGTACATATATCAAGCATAAAAAATTCAGGGGGCACCCGGGTTTGAACCAGGGAACTCTCGATCTGCAGTCGAATGCTCTACCACTGAGCTATACCCCCTCTGGTTCTATGTGGTTACTTATCTCAAATAACTTCAGTAATATACATATATCACGCATAAAACATTCAGGGGGCACCCGGGTTTGAACCAGGGACCTCTCGATCTGCAGTGGAATGCTCTACCACTGAGCTATATCCCCACTGGTTCTATGTGTGTTACTTATCTCAAATAACTTCATTAATGTACATATATCAAATATAAAAACATTCAGGGGGCACCCGGGTTTGAACCAGGGACCTCTCGATCTGCAGTCGAATGCTCTACCACTGAGCTATGCCCCCACTGGTTCTTTGTGGTTACTTATCTCAAATAACTTCATTAATGTACATATATCATGCATAAAAGCATTCAGTGGGCACCCGGGATTGAGCCAGGGACCTCTCGATCTGCAGTCGAATGCTCTACCACTGAGCTATACCCCCACTGGATCTATGTTGGTTACTTATCTCAAATAACATTAGTAATGTACATAAAACAGGCATAAAAGCATTCAGGGGCACCCGGGTTTGAACCAGGGACCTCTCGATCTGCAGTCGAATGCTCTACCACTGAGCTATACCCCCACTGCTTCTATGTTGGTTACTTATCTCAAATAACATCAGTAATGTACATAAAACAGGCATAAAAGCATTCAGGGGCACCCGGGTTTGAACCAGGGACCTCTCGATCTGCAGTCGAATGCTCTACCACTGAGCTATATCCCCACTGGCTCTATGTGGTTACTTATCTCAAATAACTTCATTAATGTACATATGTCAAGCATAAAAACATTCAGGGGGCACCCGGGTTTGAACCAGGGACCTCTCGATCTGCAGTAGAATGCACTACCACTGAGCTATACCCCCACTGGTTCTTTGTGGTTACTTATCTCAAATAACTTCATTAATGTACATATATCAAGCATAAAAGCATTCAGTGGGCACCGGGTTTGAGCCAGGGACCTCTCGATCTGCAGTCGAATGCTCTACCACTGAGCTATATCCCCACTGGCTCTATGTGGTTACTTATCTCAAATAACTGCAGAAATGTATATATATCAAGCATAAAAACATTCAGGGGGCATCCGGGTTTGAACCAGGGACCTCTCGATCTGCAGTCGAATGCCCTACCACTGAGTTATATCCCCACTGCTTCTATGTGGTTACTTATCTCAAAGAACTTCAGTAATATATATATATATATATATATATATATATATATATATATATATATATATATATATCACGCATAAAAGCATTCAGGGGGCACCGGGGTTTGAACCAGGGACCTCTCGATCTGCACTCTAATGCTCTACCACTGAGCTATAACTCAACCTGTTCTATGTAGCTACTTATCTCAAATAACAAGTTCAGTAATGTACATATATCAAGCATAAAAACATTCATTGGGCACCCCGGATTGAATCAGCGACCTCTCGATCTGCAGTCGAATGCTGTACCACTGAGCTATACCCCCACTGGTTCTATGTGGTTACTTATCCCAAATAACTTCAGTAATGTACATATATCAAGCATAAAAACATTCAGGGGGCACCCGGGTTTAAACCAGGGACCTCTCGATCTGCAATCGAATGCTCTACCACTGAGCTATACCCCCACTGGTTCTATGTCGTTACTTATCTCAAATAACTTCAGTAATGTACATATATCAGGCATAAAAGCATTCAGGGGGCACCCGGGTTTGAACCAGGGACCTCTCGATCTGCAGTCGAATGCTCTACCACTGAGCTATACCCCCACCGGTTCTATGTGGGTTACTTATGTCAAATAACTTCAGTAATGTACTCAAATCAAGCATAAAAACATTCAGGGGGCACCCGGGTTTGAACCAGGGACCTCTCGATCTGCAGTCGAATGCTGTACCGCTGAGCTATACCCCCACTGCTTCTATGTGGTTACTTATCCCAAATAACTTCCCTAATGTACATATATCAAGCATAAAAACATTCAGGGGGCACCCGGGTTTAAACCAGGGACCTCTCGATCTGCAGTCGAATGCTCTACCACTGTGCTATACCCCACTGGTTTTATGTGGTTACTTATCTCAAATAACATCAGTAATGTACATATATCAAGCATAAAAAACATTCAGAGGGCACCCGGGTTTGAACCACAGGCCTCTCGATCTGCAGTCGAATACTCTACCACTGAGCTATACCCCCAGTGGTTCTATGTGGGTTACTTATCTCAAATAACATCAGTAATGTACATAAAAAATGCATTAAAGCATTCAGGGGCACCCGGGTTTGAACCAGAGGCCTCTCGATCTGCAGTCGAATGCTCTACCACTGAGCTATAGCCCCACTGGTTCTATGTGGGTTACTTATCTCAAATAACATCAGTAATGTAAATAAAACAGGCATAAAAGAATTCAGGGGCACCCGGGTTTGAACCAGGGCTATCTCGAGCTGCAGTAGAATGCTCTACCACTGAGCTATACCCCCACTGGTTCTATGTGGGTTACTTATCCCAAATAACTTCAGTAATGTACATATATCAAGCATAAAAAATTCAGGGGGCACCCGGGTTTGAACCAGGGAACTCTCGATCTGCAGTCGAATGCTCTACCACTGAGCTATACCCCCTCTGGTTCTATGTGGTTACTTATCTCAAATAACTTCAGTAATATACATATATCACGCATAAAACATTCAGGGGGCACCCGGGTTTGAACCAGGGACCTCTCGATCTGCAGTGGAATGCTCTACCACTGAGCTATATCCCCACTGGTTCTATGTGTGTTACTTATCTCAAATAACTTCATTAATGTACATATATCAAATATAAAAACATTCAGGGGGCACCCGGGTTTGAACCAGGGACCTCTCGATCTGCAGTCGAATGCTCTACCACTGAGCTATGCCCCCACTGGTTCTTTGTGGTTACTTATCTCAAATAACTTCATTAATGTACATATATCATGCATAAAAGCATTCAGTGGGCACCCGGGATTGAGCCAGGGACCTCTCGATCTGCAGCCGAATGCTCTACCACTGAGCTATACCCCCACTGGATCTATGTTGGTTACTTATCTCAAATAACATTAGAAATGTACATAAAACAGGCATAAAAGCATTCAGGGGCACCCGGGTTTGAACCAGGGACCTCTCGATCTGCAGTCGAATGCTCTACCACTGAGCTATACCCCCACTGGTTCTATGTTGGTTACTTATCTCAAATAACATCAGTAATGTACATAAAACAGGCATAAAAGCATTCAGGGGCACCCGGGTTTGAACCAGGGACCTCTCGATCTGCAGTCGAATGCTCTACCACTGAGCTATATCCCCACTAGTTCTAAGGGGTTACTTATCTCAAATAACCGCAGAAATGTATATATATCAAGCATAAAAAACATTCAGAGGGCACCCGGGTTTGAAACAGAGGCCTCTCGATCTGCAGTCGAATACTCTACCACTGAGCTATACCCCCAGTGGTTCTATGTGGTTACTTACCTCAAATAACATCAGTAATGTACATAAAACAGGCATAAAAGCATTCAGGGGCACCCGGGTTTGGACCAGGGCCATCTCGAGCTGCAGTCGAATGCTCTAACACTGAGCTATACCCCCACTGGTTCTATGCGGTTACTTATCTCAAATAACTTAAGTAATGTACATATATCAAGCATAAAAAATTCAGGGGGCACCCGGGTTTGAACCAGGGAACTCTCGATCTGCAGTCGAATGCTCTACCACTGAGCTATACCCCCTCTGGTTCTATGTGGTTACTTATCTCAAATAACTTCAGTAATATACATATATCACGCATAAAAGCATTCAGGGGGCACCCGGGTTTGAACCAGGGACCTCTCGATCTGCAGTCGAATGCTCTACCACTGAGCAATATCCTCACTGGTTCTATGTGTGTTACTTATCTCAAATAACTTCATTAATGTACATATGTCAAGCATAAAAACATTCAGGGGGCACCCGGGTTTGAACCAGGGACCTCTCGATGTGCAGTAGAATGCACTACCACTGAGCTATACCCCCACTGGTTCTTTGTGGTTACTTATCTCAAATAACTTCATTAATGTACATATATCAAGCATAAAAACATTCAGTGGGCACCGGGTTTGAGCCAGGGACCTCTCGATCTGCAGTCGAATGCTCTACCACTGAGCTATATCCCCACTGGCTCTATGTGGTTACTTATCTCAAATAACTGCAGAAATGTATATATATCAAGCATAAAAACATTCAGGGGGCATCCGGGTTTGAACCAGGGACCTCTCGATCTGCAGTCGAATGCCCTACCACTGAGTTATATCCCCACTGCTTCTATGTGGTTACTTATCTCAAAGAACTTCAGTAATATATATATATATATCACGCATAAAAGCATTCAGGGGGCACCGGGGTTTGAACCAGGGACCTCTCGATCTGCACTCTAATGCTCTACCACTGAGCTATAACTCAACCTGTTCTATGTAGCTACTTATCTCAAATAACAACTTCAGTAATGTACATATATCAAGCATAAAAACATTCATTGGGCACCCCGGATTGAATCAGCGACCTCTCGATCTGCAGTCGAATGCTCTACCACTAAGGTATATCCCCACTGGTTCTATGTGGTTACTTATCTCAAATAACTTCAGTAATATACATATATCAAACGTAAAAACATTCAGGGGGCACCCGGTTTTGAACCAGGGACCTCTCGATCTGCAGTCGAACGCTCTACCAATGAGCTATACCCCCACTGCTTCTATGTGGTTACTTATCCCAAATAACTTCACTAATGTACATATATCAAGCATAAAAACATTCAGGGGGCACCCGGGTTTAAACCAGGGACCTCTCGATCTGCAGTCGAATGCTCTACCATTGAGCTATACCCCACTGGTCTTATGTGGTTACTTATCGCAAATAACATCAGTAATGTACATATATCACGCATAAAAGCATTCAGGGGGCACCCGGGTTTGAACCAGAGGCCTCTCGATCTGCAGTCGAATACTCTACCACTGAGCTATACCCCCAGTGGTTCTATGTGGGTTACTTATCTCAAATAACATCAGTAATGTACATAAAACAGGCATAAAAGCATTCAGGGGCACCCGGGTTTGAACCAGAGGCCTCTCGATCTGCAGTCGAATGCTCTACCACTGAGCTATAACCCCACCGGTTCTATGTGGTTTACTTATCTCAAATAACATCAGTAATGTACATAAAACAGGCATAAAAGTATTCAGGGGCACCCGGGTTTGAACCAGGGCCATCTCAAGCTGCAGTAGAATGCTCTAACACTGAGCTATACCCCCTCTGGTTCTATGTGGTTACTTATCTCAAATAACTTCAGTAATATACATATATCACGCATAAAAGCATTCAGGGGGCACCCGGGTTTGAACCAGGGACCTCTCGATCTGCAGTCGAATGCTCTACCACTGAGCAATATCCTCACCGGTTCTATGTGTGTTACTTATCTCAAATAACTTCATTAATGTACATATGTCAAGCATAAAAACATTCAGGGGGCACCCGGTTTGAACCAGGGACCTCTCGATCTGCAGTAGAATGCACTACCACTGAGCTATACCCCCACTGGTTCTTTGTGGTTACTTATCTCAAATAACTTCATTAATGTACATATATCAAGCATAAAAACATTCAGGGGGCTCCTGGGTTTGAACCAGGTACCTCTGGATCTGCAGTCGAATGCTCTACCACTGAGCTATACCCCCACTGGTTCTATGTGCGTTAACTTATCTCAAATAACTTCAGTAATGTACTCATATCAAGCATAAAAACATTCAGGGGGCACCCGGGTTTGAACCAGAGACCTCTCGATCTGCAGTCGAATGCTGTACCACTGAGCTATACCCCCACTGGTTCTTTGTGGTTACTTATCCCAAATAACTTCAGTAATGTACATATATCAAGCCTAAAAACATTCAGGGGACCCCGGGTTTAAACCAGGGACCTCTCGATCTGCAGTCGAATGCTCTACCACTGAGCTATACCCCCACTGGTTCTATGTCGTTACTTATCTCAAATAACTTCAGTAATGTACATATATCAAGCATAAAAGCATTCAGGGGGCACCCGGGATTGAACCAGGGACCTCTCGATCTGCAGTCGAATGCCCTACCACTGAGCTATACCCCCACCAGTTCTATTTGGGTTACTTATCTCAAATAACTTCAGTAATGTACTCATATCAAGCATAAAAACATTCAGGGGGCACCCGGGTTTGAACCAGAGTACTCTTGATCTGCAGTCGAATACTCTACCACTGAGCTATACCCCCAGTGGTTCTATGTGGGTTACTTATCTCAAATAACAGCAGTAATGTACATAAAAAATGCATTAAAGCATTCAGGGGCACCCGGGTTTGAACCAGAGGCCTCTCGATCTGCAGTCGAATGCTCTACCACTGAGCTATACCCCCACTGGTTCTATGTGGTTACTTATCTCAAATAACTTCAGTAATATACATATATCACGCTTAAAAGCATTCAGGGGGCACCCGGGTTTGAACCAGGGACCTCTCGATCTGCAGTCGAATGCTCTACCACTGAGCTATATCCCCACTGGTTCTATGTGTGTTACTTATCTCAAATAACTTCATTAATGTACATATGTCAAGCATAAAAAAATTCAGGGGGCACCCGGGTTTGAACCAGGGACCTCTCGACCTGCAGTAGAATGCGCTACCACTGAGCTATACCCCCACTGGTTCTTTGTGGTTACTTATCTCAAATAACTTCATTAATGTACATATATCAAGCATAAAAGCATTAAGTGGGCACCCGGGTTTCAGCCAGGGACCTCTCGATCTGCAGTCGAATGCTCTACCACTGAGCTATATCCCCACTGGTTCTATGTGGTTACTTATCTCAAATAACTGCAGAAATGTATATATATCAAGCATAAAAACATTAAGGGGGCATCCGGGTTTGAACCAGGGACCTCTCGATCTGCAGTCGAATGCCCTACCACTGAGTTATATCCCCACTGCCTCTATGTGGTTACTTATCTCAAAGAACTTCAGTAATATATATATATATATATATATATATATATATATATATATATATATATAACGCATAAAAGCATTCAGGGGGCACCCGGGTTTGAACCAGGAACCTCTCGATCTGCACTCTAATGCTCTACCACTGAGCTATACCCCAACCTGTTCTATGTGGGTTACTTATCTCAAATAACTTCAGTAATGTACATATATCAAGCATAAAAACATTCAGGGGGCACCCGGGTTTGAACCAGGGACCTCTCGATCTGCAGTCGAATTCTCTAACACTGAGCTATACCCCCACTGGTTCTTTGTGGTTACTTATCTCAAATAACTTCATTAATGTACATATGTCAAGCATAAAAACATTCATTGGGCACCCGGGATTGAATCAGCGACCTCTCGATCTGCAGTCGAATGCTCTACGACTAAGGTATATCCCCACTGGTTCTATGTGGTTACTTATCTCAAATAACTTCAGTAATGTACTCATATCAAGCATAAAAACATTCAGGGAGCACCGGGGTTTGAACCAGAGACCTCTCGATCTGCAGTCGAATGCTGTACCACTGAGCTATACCCCCACTGGTTCTATGTGGTTACTTATCCCAAATAACTTCAGTAATGTAATTATATCAAGCATAAAAACATTCAGGGGGCACCCGGGTTTAAACCAGAGGCCTCTCGATCTGCAGTCGAATGCTCTACCACTGAGCTATAACTCCACCCTATCTATGTCGTTACTTATCTCAAATAACATCAGTAATGTACATAAAACAGGCATAAAAGCATTCAGGGGCACCCGGGTTTGAACCAGAGCCATCTCGAGCTGCAGTCGAATGCTCTAACACTGAGCTATACCCCCACTGGTTCTATGCGGTTACTTATCCCAAATAACTTCAGTAATGTACATATATCAAGCATAAAAAATTCAGGGGGCACCCGGGTTTGAACCAGGGAACTCTCGATCTGCAGTCGAATGCTCTACCACTGAGCTATACCCCCTCTGGTTCTATGTGGTTACTTATCTCAAATAACTTCAGTAATGTACATATATCAAGCATAAAAAATTCAGGGGGCACCCGGGTTTGAACCAGGGAACTCTCGATCTGCAGTCGAATGCTCTACCACTGAGCTATACCCCCTCTGGTTCTATGCGGTTACTTATCCCAAATAACTTCAGTAATGTACATATATCAAGCATAAAAATTCAGGGGGCACCCGGGTTTGAACCAGGGAACTCTCGATCTGCAGTCGAATGCTCTACCACTGAGCTATACCCCCACTGGTTCTATGCGGTTACTTATCCCAAATAACTTCAGTAATGTACATATATCAAGCATAAAAAATTCAGGGGGCACCCGGGTTTGAACCAGGGAACTCTCGATCTGCAGTCGAATGCTCTACCACTGAGCTATACCCCCTCTGGTTCTATGCGGTTACTTATCTCAAATGACGTCAGTAATGTACATATATCAAGCATAAAAATATTTAGGGAGCACCCGTGTTTGAACCAGGGACCTCTCGAACCGCAGTCCAATGCTCTACCACTGAGCTATATCACAACTGGTTCTATGTGGGTTAGTTATCTCAAATAACTTCAGTAATATACATATATCGCGTATCAAAAACAATCAGGGGGTACTCGGGTTTGAACCAGGGACCTCTCGGTCTGCAGTCCAATGCTCTACCACTGAGCTGCACCGCCAAAGGCTCTACGGCGCTACTTAGCTCAAATAACTTCAGTAATGTACACATATCACGCATAAAGGCATTCAGGGGGCATCCGGGTTTGAACCAGGGACTTCTCGATCTGCAGCCGAATGCTCTACCACTGAGCTATATCCCCAATGGTTCTATGTGGTTACTTATCCCAAATACTTTAGTAATATACATATATCAAGCATAAAAGATTCAGGGGGCACTCGGAATTGTACCAGGGACCTCTCGATCTGCAGTCGAATGCTCTACCACTGAGCTATACCCCCACTGGTTCAATGTGGTTACTTATCTCAAATAACTTCAGTAATGTACGTATATCAAGCATAAAAAACATTCAGAGGGCACCC
Source organism: Mantis religiosa (assembly GCA_030765055.1). Classification (NCBI taxonomy): domain Eukaryota; kingdom Metazoa; phylum Arthropoda; class Insecta; order Mantodea; family Mantidae; genus Mantis; species Mantis religiosa. Next base: position 37,129 of record JAUKNK010000670.1, on the reverse strand, counting down.
GGGTTTGAACCAGAGGCCTCTCGATCTGCAGTCGAATACTCTACCACTGAGCTATACCCCCACTGGTTCTATGTGGGTTACTTATCTCAAATAACTTCAGTAATGTACATAAAACAGGCATAAAAGCATTCAGGGGCACCCGGGTTTGAACCAGGGACCTCTCGATCTGCAGTCGAATTCTCTACCACTGAGCTATACCCCCACTGGTTCTTTGTGGTCACTTATCTCAAATAACTTCATTAATGTACATATATCAAGCATAAAAACATTCAGTGAGCACCCGTGTTTGAACCAGGGACCTCTCGATCTGCAGTCGAATGCCCTACCACTGAGCTATACCCCCACTGCATATATGTGGTTACTTATCTCAAAGAACTTCAGTAATATATATATATATATATATATATATATATATATATATATATATATATATATATATATATATATATATATATATATCACGCATAAAAGCATTCAGGGGGCACCGTGGTTTGAACCAGGGACCTCTCGATCTGCACTCTAATGCTCTACCACTGAGCTATACCCCAACCGGTTCTATGTGGGTTACTTATCTCAAATAACTTCAGTAATGTACATATATCAAGCATAAAAACATTCATTGGGCACCGGGGTTTGAGCCAGGGACCTCTCGATTTGCAGTCGAATGCTCTACCACTGAGCTATATCCCCACTGGTTCTATGTGGTTACTTATCTCAAATAACTGCAGAAATGTATATATATCAAGCATAAAAACATTCAGGGGGCACCCGGTTTTGAACCAGGGACCTCTCGATCTGCAGTCGAACGCTCTACCACTGAGCTATTACCCCACCGGTTCTATGTGGCTGCTTATCTCAAATAACCGTAGAAATGTACATATATCAAGCATAAAAACATTCAGGGGGCTCCCATATTTGAACCAGAGACCTCTGGATCTGCAGTCGAATGCTCTACCACTGAGCTATACCCCCACTGGTTCTATGTGGGTTACTTATCTCAAATAACTTCAGTAATGTACTCATATCAAGCATAAAAACATTCAGGGGGCACCCGGGTTTGAACCAGAGACCTCTCGATCTGCAGTCGAATGCTGTACCACTGAGCTATAACCCCACTGGCTCTATGTGGGTTACTTATCTCAAATAACTTCAGTAATGTACTCATATCAAGCATAAAAACATTCAGGGGGCACCCGGGTTTTAACCAGAGACCTCTCGATTTGCAGTCGAATGCTCTACCTCTGAGGTATACCCCCACTGGTTCTATGTGGTTACTTATCCCAAATAACTTCACTAATGTACATATATCAAGCATAAAAACATTCAGGGGGCACCGGGTTTAAACCAGGGACCTCTCGATCTGCAGTCGAATGCTCTACCACTGAGCTATCCCCACTGGTTCTATGTGGTTACTTATCTCAAATAACATCAGTAATGTACATAAATCAAGCATAAAAAACATTCAGAGGGCACCCGGGTTTGAACCAGAGGCCTCTCGATCTGCAGTCGAATGCTCTACCACTGCGCTATCCCCACTGGTTCTATGTGGGTTACTTATCTCAAATAACATCAGTAATGTACATATATCAAGCATAAAAAACATTCAGAGGGCACCCGGGTTTGAACCAGAGGCCTCTCGATCTGCAGTCGAATGCTCTACCACTGACCTATACCCCAACCTGTTCTATGTGGGTTACTTATCTCAAATAACATCAGTAATGTACATAAAACAGGCATAAAAGCATTCAGGGGCACCCGGGTTTGGACCAGGGCCATCTCGAGCTGCAGTCGAATGCTCTAACACTGAGCTATACCCCCACTGGTTCTATGCGGTTACTTATCTCAAATAACTTCAGTAATGTACATATATCAAGCATAAAAAATTCAGGGGGCACCCGGGTTTGAACCAGGGACCTCTCGATCTGCAGTCGAATGCTCTACCACTGAGCTATACCCCCTCTGGTTCTATGTGGTTACTTATCTCAAATAACTTCAGTAATATACATATATCACGCATAAAAGCATTCAGGGGGCACCCGGGTTTGAACCAGGGACCTCTCGATCTGCAGTCGAATTCTCTACCACTGAGCTATATCCCCACTGGTTCTATGTGTGTTACTTATCTCAAATAACTTCATTAATGTACATATGTCAAGCATAAAAACATTCAGGGGGCACCCGGGTTTGAACCAGGGACCTCTCGATCTGCAGTAGAATGCGCTACCACTGAGCTATACCCCCACTGGTTCTTTGTGGTTACTTATCTGAAATAACTTCATTAATGTACATATATCAAGCATAAAAGCATTCAGTGGGCACCCGGGTTTGAGCCAGGGACCTCTCGATCTGCAGTCGAATGCTCTACCACTGAGCTATAACCCCACTGGTTCTATGTGGTTACTTATCTCAAATAACTGCAGAAATGTATATATATCAAGCATAAAAACAATCAGGGGGCACCCGGGTTTGAACCAGGGACCTCTCGATCTGCAGTCGAATGCCCTACCACTGAGTTATATCCCCACTGCTTCTATGTGGTTACTTATCTCAAAGAACTTCAGTAATATATATAAGTAGTATAGAATTGAGAGAATCAGCACAGTGTAGATAAGATGTTGAACTCTCCTCTGTGTTAATATATGAGTGATGTAGAATGCTCATTGATTTAGAACTCTCCTATATGAAAATCGAGTTGTAAAAGAAGGGGAGTGTTGGCGTAGTGCCGTTCTCCCCTGTGCAGTGAGATGTTTTTGAGGGTTGGGATGATGATGATGATGATGATAATTGTGTGTGTGTGTGTGATGTGTAATGTGTGATGGGTGGGATGGGTAACGGGGGGGGGGGTTCCGGGGATGTTTGAATTAAATGTGAATTCTTTTCGATGTGTGTGTGTGCTTGAACTCTCATGTATGAATATCGAAGTCTATGGTTCGATATTGTGATGGGGCGGGGTGGGTAACGGGGGTTCCGGGGATGTTTGAATTAAATGTATTGATAGTAATTCTTCGATGACTGTGCTTGAACTCTCATGTATGAATATCGAGTCTAGGGTTTGATATCTATTACGTTCAGTGCTTCGATGTCTGTGCTTGAACTCTCATGTATGAATATCGAGTGTAGGGTTTGATATCTATTACGTTTAGTGTATGATATATGATGTAGTATCGTTATTCTTTAGATAAAAGAATATCGAGAGAATGATTAGGTATGTTTACTGGGAGAGATTTATGAAAATAAATGTAATAAGTCATTCTGGTAAGGGGTGTTCCCTATGCAGAATCTCTCCTTGAGCTATTGTATCCAAGAGCGATGTAAAGGTTAAGAAAAGGTTAAATTCCATTCCCACATCGAGGTACGAGAAAATATAAATCTATTCCACATTGATGAAGTATAAGAATGGAAATGTAAATCTATGTGAGAGGGTCGCATGACAAAGAAATGTCCCCTCTAAGCATGATAAAAGTGGTACATAGCAAATGCAAATAAAAATAAAAGCACTACCCATCTCTTTAAGAATGATAAAAAAATATTGAGAGAAAAGTATAAGAATGCAAATGTAAAGCTGTTTGAAAGGGGTTTCATGATAAAGGAACGCACCCTCTAAGCACGATAACTTAAAAAGAATATTCCCTCTAAGCATGATAAAAGTGGAACATAACATCGAAAATAAAATAAAAGCACTAACCATCTATTTAAAAATGATTAAGATAACGAGAGAAAAGTATCTCATCTTTAAGTATATATGAGTAATACAAAACTGATCAATCAATATGATAATATATATACGCAACTAGGGATCTATAGTGTAGATATCCTAACTATCCATGGTAAGATATCACCCTCCATATAAAAAATTGTCTAGAAAATCTCCCCTCAGTATTACGAATACTCCACTGAACGTCATCCCTTTTGGTATGTGGGTCAGAGAAAAAAAGAGTTAATCTCTCCAGACTGGTGACAGGGGTGGTCAAAACATTCTTATTGCTGTAGCGAAGTCTAACTTTGTCAAATAACGTTAGGAAAAAAAAAAGAATATATTTTAAAATTAAACGAATGAATCTATATATTTGTATGAATGATGAAACAATACTATGAATGTGTTAGTATACCAAATGTAAAAAAATCAAATGTTCAGAAAAATATATTTTGTACAAGTATGTGTGTGTAAAGAAATGTGTAATTATATCCCCCCCCTCCAAGATTTAGGGAACGAATCACAGTTAGTGTGCGCACGCAACATGGTGTTTGGGAAGGAGAGATACGGTTGGAGGGGGTGTAAAAAATGATGAATCTATATAAAGTTTAAACTATGATAATAAAGTTACTAGTATTACCTTCGAACTTATAACGTAGTCACAACTACTTTAAACACATAGCGTAATATGTAGACAGTAACACCTCTCCCGGACGGAGGGGGGGCGGAGCAACTGTTAATAAATACCGCGGCACGGATGAGTGAGGAGGCAGTCGATTCTCTGGAAATATGGATCCTACAGGTAAGATAGAAAAGTTGTATATTGTAAGTCATTTTTTATCTCTGTTTACGAAGAATGTCGAAGTAAAACTGATTCGTGTGTGCTTATATGTATGTTTCAGATCATGAGATGCTACAGCTAAATCAACTAGCTGAAGGTGGAACACATCTTCCCACAAAGAAACTACGTGAATTAGATCAGTCCGTTCAACACATCATTCGATCCGTCAAAACCGTGAAGACCAGATATGGTGAACGGGTCGTCGTCGAAACATCAGATTTCCAAGTCTTCCTCCCGGAGAGATTCAAACATATGACCGCAGCGCAGAAAGATCTACTAAATCGTGGTGACTGCATACTCCAATACCATGGCGAGGAAACACTAGAAAGTGGTTTCAAACGACATAAATTGTCTTTTTTAAGCAGCCCGTAATGTCGTCAAAAGGTGAGTACAATTATTGAATAAAATTTCATAAAAAAAAAGTGATAATGTAGTTACTTGCATGTAAATGTGAAATCGTACATGTTGTATTAGAACTTAAAGTGTTAATTATCGCACGTCATGTAGTATTAGTAATTGAATGTAGTTACTTGCATGTACGTACATGTTGTATTAGAACTTAAAGTGTTAATTATCGCACGTCATGTAGTATTAGTAATTGAGAGTGAACGTTGTAGGGTTAATTTTCATGTGTAATAATTACGTACATGTGAATATCGTAGTTCAGTTACGTTATTTCACATGCATGTTAGTTACGTTTGTTTGTTACACGTAAAAGTAACGTTGTAGGTGAAAAAAGAACGTTAATTTATATGTGTAAAACGTACATGTGAATATCGTAGTTCAGTTACGGTATTTTACATCTATATGGTTTACGTTGTGTGTTTTTATCATTTATGTAAGGGAGAGAGCATTACGTAAAACAGTTACATACTATCTGAATATCGTAGTTACGTGATGATAGCAATAATTGTAAAATACATAATCATTATGTAACTATTTTCATATGTAAAAGTTACATGCATGTTACGTTCTACGTAAAGTATAGAGTTTACGTAAAATTGAGATTCATACATGTAAAAGTTATTAACATGTATGTTATTTCTGTTACCACCTTACATACATGTAAATCAATGTTCCCGTATGTAAAGTTAATCGAATGTTGTAATTGCTTTTTTCAGAAACGACGACAAGATGCTCCGATACTGCCACTGGACAACCCTCGATTCAGCAAGATGAAACCTGTTCGAACGTTACCCAGGCTGAACGATTACGATGTATTCACAGTGAGTCTGCTTTCAAAAAACGATTAACCACCTACGAAATTCACAACTGTGTTAATATACTTGACCCCGTTATATTCTTAGCAGAATGCAAACCTTTAATTTTGAATGAAATTGATAAGGGCTTAAACATGTATAAATCAGGTCTTAAGATAGGATCCTGTTTATCCTGTCAATATGTCATAATATCACAAGAGAGCGATAATATTCATACATTTAACTTTAACAGTAAACTTGAGGTGATATTGCAATCTACAGATAAATCTATATGGTATGAAGAGAAGATTGTACAACCTATACTAGATCATATGGATAATTTTGAATCGCGTACCAGTTCAAAAGCTTTATACAGTATTGAGAAATTAACAATATATGTGACACAATACGATTCATTGAATGCAGGGATGTATACTGAATTACCCGACTTTATAAAATCGAAGAGAGCTGTTATTAACATTCGTAATACTGATAAATATTGCTTTGCATACTGTCTGTTAGCATCCAAATACCCAGTAGAACGTAACAAGAATCGACCCACCTCCTATAAAAGATATGATTTTCGTAACGAATTTAACTTTGAGAATATAACATTCCCCGTATCATTGAAAGATGTAGAAAAATTCGAGAATCAAAATTCAAATATTTCAATAACGATATACGGTGTTGAAAATAAATCGATTATTCTCTTATATCAACCAAGAGAGATAAAATCACATCATGTTAATCTTTTAATGTATAAAAGACATTATTGTCTGATAACAGACTTGTCACGTTTGCTAGGAAAGCAGCTAACTAAACATAATGGGCGAAAATGGTTATGTAACAATTGTAACTTGTATTTCACATCAGAATCACGTTTAAATAGCCATAAAAAGAGGTGTATGATGAATCAAATTATCAGAATGCCCGAGGCTGGTAAAACTGATCTCGTTGAATTTAACGCATATTCGAAATGTCTAAAAGTTCCATTCGTGGTTTATGCAGACATAGAATGTATCTTACGTAAGGTAGATTCGTGTCAAGATGTATCGAGTAAAAGCTGGACACGTAGCATTCATAAACATGAAGCGTATGCAATTGCATTACATTTGGTCTGTAGTTATGATAAAAATTTAACACGTTTCAAATCATTTGAAGGTCCATATGCAATTGAAAATTTTCTTAAAGAATTAACGTTAATTGCAAATCAGGTCATTAATATATATGCTAATAAAATTGAAATAAGTATGAGAGATGTGGATGAGCTAGAATATCAAAATGCAACACGATGTCACATATGCAAACGTGAATTTCTTAACTCGTGTATAAAGGTTCGTGATCATTGTCATTTGACTGGAAGTTACGTTGGCCCAGCTCATAAGTACTGCAATTTAAATAGGAAAATGCCAGGATTCATACCAATATTCTTTCATTGCTTGTCAAAATACGATGCTCATTTCATAGTAAAGAAACTAGGTTACGATACGGAACCTATCAACTGTATTGCACAAACTTCTGAAAATTACTTATCCTTTAGCAAAAGATATACAAATTCGAATGGAATGAGTATATATCTAAGATTTCTGGATAGCTATCGATTTTTGGATTCAAAACTTAGTAACCTTTCGGATATGTTAGAAGCAGATGATTTTCATTATACCAATAATATGTACACGAATCCTTTGCATAGACAACTGATGAAACGTAAAGGTGTCTTCCCGTACACGTATGTGGATTCTATAGAAAAATTATACGAGAATAGTCTACCATCCAAACATCAGTTTGATCATGTAAGCGATGAGGATTATAGTCATGCTAGAACGGTATGGAATGAATTCAATGTTAAAAATCTGGGTGAATATTTAAATATATATCTTAAGTGCGATACATTAATACTAACGGACGTGTTTGAACGCTTCCGTGAATTAAGTATCGGTTTGTACGGACTCGACCCGTGTCAGTATTACACACTTCCCGGGTTAGCCTATGATGCAATGTTAAGAACGACTGGTGTACAGATTTCATTATTAACAGATAAGACTATGCTAGATTTCTTCGAAAAAGGAATACGAGGTGGAATTTGCACTGTGTCCAAACGGTATGCAAAGGCGAATAACAGATACATGACTAGCTATGATAACACTCAACCAACTAATTATTTAATGTACGTTGACTGCAATTCTTTATATGGATATACAATGGAAAATAATAGCTTACCATACACTGATATAAGGTGGCTAACTGATGCTGAAATTAAATCAATAGATTTTATGTCTATTACAAGTGATTCTGACGTGGGATATGTGTTGGAAGTAGACTTTAAATATCCACAGGAACTTCATGATATACAAAATGATTTGCCATTATGCCCTTTGAATGAAATCGCGCCAGGTGATAAGTATACAAAATTGCTAACAACATTGAATGATAAAAATAAATACGTATTACATTATCTCAATTTTCAACAATGTGTTAAACTTGGTTTGATTCCATCGCGTATACATAGAGTAATAGGTTACAAACAATCTAACTGGATAAATCCTTACATTGAACTCAACGTTCGTAAACGTATTGAAGATAAGACGAAATTTGGTCAAAATCTATGGAAGTTAATGAATAATTGTGTTTATGGAAAATTTATAGAGAATGTAAAACGTTATAATTCATTTCATTTAGCTACCAGCTGGAAACGAGCGCGTAAATTGTTAGCTCGACAGACATGTATAAGGTACGTGATTTTTGATGAAAATTTAATAGGTATAGAATTGGTCAGAGATGAAATATTGATGAATAAGCCAATATACATAGGACAAGCAATCCTGGATCTATCCAAACATAAAATGTATGATTTTTATTATGAAATTCTGAAGAAAAAATTGAAAGATGTAACTTTAATCTATACGGACACGGATGCTTTTCTCTTTGAATCTAGCTGCGATATATATGAATTTATTAAAACCAATATACATTTATTCGATACATCGAATTATCCAATGGATAATGTGTATGGTATTCCGTTAGCAAATAAGAAAATTTCAGGATTATTCAAGGATGAGCTAGCCGGTAGAGTGATGACTGAATATGTAGGGCTGAAATCGAAATTATATAGTTATCGATATGATACTGAAGTGATTAAAAAATCAAAAGGTGTAACAAAAGATTCGATGAGATTCATAACCTTTGAACAATATCTCTCATGTATTACACATCCTGACACGATACATCGAAGCATGCAGACATGTTTCAGAAGTTATAAACATGATGTTCATACTATTGAATCTAATAAGATAGCTTTAAGTGGTATCGATACAAAACGATACATTCCCAATAATTCATTTTCAACATTAGCATGGGGACATTATGCTATAGAAAATTGTCAAGTGTAAATTTCTTTTTCTTTTCTCAATAAAGCATAGATTCAACTGAGTTAAAAGGTATTACTAGGCCACGATAATAACATATTACTGTATTTCAAAAAATAAAATAATTGAGTTTCAAGTATAATTGTAAAGTGTGTTACAACTGAGTTAAAAGGTATTACTAGGCACATGATAATAACATATTACTGTATTTCAAAAAACGAAATAATTGAGTTTCAAGTATATTTGTAAAGTGTGTTACTAATTACATGATAATAACATATTTACTTCATTTGAAAGATAACGTGTTGCTTTTTTTATGTTTATGTTAGGGGTGAAGGAATATTTTTTCCTATTCATGTCGTTTTGAAATGTTAGATAGCAGAAATCAATGAAATGTTAATTCAACTATAATCATGTATGATTTTTTATTAAAATATATTTACTAATTATATCAAAATGTTATTATCATGTCTCCGTTAAGGGGTGAGGGGAGATTTATATATATCAATGTGAACTAGCATGTACAAAGGCTCTTATTTCAGCTATAATCATGTATGATGTTTGTTTAACGTATATTACTAATTACTTCAAATTGTAATTATCATGTTTACGTTAAGGGTAGGTGAATTTATATATACTCAATGTGAACTAGCATGTACGTTATGTTAAAATCTCTACAATTAAATGTTAATTCAACTATAATCATGTATGATTTTTTTTTTAAAGTATAAAAATGTTATTATCATGTTTAAGTTAAGGAGATGTGAATTAGCAGTTACAGAAGATTTTTAAAAAAGTATAAAAATGTTATTATCATGTTTAAGTTAAGGAGATGTGAATTAGCAGTTACAGAAGATGTCAGGAATCAATGTGAACAAAAAAAAAATCAAACACAATATATCATTAAAATTATATTTCTTTATTGAGTTGTGTGTTTTTTTATTTATACAATGTCCACCTCATTAATCCATTCACGGGTAGGAAATCCTAACCATTTCACCAGAATCCTATCACCACGACGTCTGATGATCCTTTCAACTAAATACGTGTCTGGATATTGAGTTTTCTGTAATTCATAACCGTAGAATGCTCCTTCAATCAGTTTACCCTCCAGATCCTCGATGAGATAGGTCAATGGATGTGTCCTTTGCACTGTACGTATCCTAAAGACTTCAACACTCCAATTTGGTAGATAACCTTTCTCCATAACACCTTTATGCTTAGAAATCCTCACGTAGTCACCAACACGATGAAGCCTAGATCTTCGCTTCTCACGCAGACTTCTATCATATTTGTAGACGCTGAGCAGGAGAGAATTATCACGAACTTCTACAGGCTTCATACGAATCGTTCGATGGTAAGTATTATTGTAGGTATGAATAATTCTAGGTAGTATGTTTATCCATTGATATGAGCCTTGAACAATAAATTCCTTATGCAAAATCAGTTTGATCGTTCTTATTAAACGTTCCACTGCAGCAGCCTTAACGTGTGTGAATGTACTGTAATGATTAATATTATTACGATTCATTAGTTCGCGGAAATGTTTATTGTAAAACTCCCTTCCTTTATCAGATTGAACATTCTTCGGAAACGATTCCATTTCATTCAATATCTCCTCCATAGCAGTCGAAACGTTAATACCACTTTTATCACGTAATGGTCGTGCATAAGCCATCTTGGAATAAAAATTGCATGCAAGAAGAATATACTTATAATTCCTATTGTCTCTTGCATAATTAGACATGTCCATAAGATCTATTTGTACTAAATCGTTCATTCCTTTGCTTATGATCTTACGACGTAAAAATCGTCTTCTAGCTGGTGCATGTAACTCGGTTGCAATGCGACGTTTTATCATGCTATAATTTTTGATGTTTTAAGTTCTGTAATAATTTCTTCTATCTCGGGTGAGTGATTCAAATTACCTGCATCCCTCGACGCAACTAATAATCTTAATCTGTTTATTATTTCATTCGGATCGTTCCAGTAGACGTAATCTAATTTTCTCTGCGGTACATGTTCTTTCCAACGTAAACCAAATCCAGTTCGATTACTAACAAGGTCACGAATGATATGACGATACTTGAACCCTCGATTTGCTCTTAAACGTCCATCTCTTGAATAACCGTGTCTGTAAACTTGAGTATTCTGTAAGATTTGCGAATACACGTCTAAATCATCATCTGTGTACGATGTCTTGCGAGGTAAACGTTTAAATAAGAATTCATATAAGCCTGCTGTGGGTTCATACGTTTCTGTTCCTATCTGAACACCATCAGATTTAAACACAACTGTCTTGTTACCCAATTTATACTCATTATCCTCGTAACGTATGCCGTAAGTATTGTCCATGTCACTCGAACTAGCAGTTCGAACCTTGTGTAGATACTTTGACACGAGATCAGATCCGTTAGCATCATCTGTAGTTTCGTCGTCGTTGTTGTCTTGGTGTGCTTTCGCTATTACTTTCAATGGTTCGGTTACAGGTTGAAGAACTTCAGACATGACTCGTTGCGTTTCGAATTTCATTCCTTTGAGAGAACGTAACTTTTCTCTTATTGCCCTACTGTGACGGGCAATGGATTCCTTAAGTCTTATAGCTTCAGCATCCATATCGAAATGAATGTATAATTAATCAGCTACTGCTAATTTATATGAAACTATCAGTTCTATACTTAATATATGACCATCTTTAGCACGTCCGACTGGCGCTGTAAACGATAAAATATCGCCAGTTTCAACTCTTACAGGATATCTTTCAACTAATCTTCCGTTTATTGCAAACAATGTATCATTTACAGCATGCGGATGTACCGATGATACGATGGAACACGAGAGTACACTTCCATTTCCAGGAACTTTATAGTATTCGAGTCCCGATGTTAACGTATACCTTAAAGAGGGACCTCGAAACGGACGTGTTTGCAATGAAATTATGAGTTGTGCTTTCAATTGTTGTAACATAGTGTTTACAACATTTCTCATTCGTGTTTTCATAGTATGAATATCATTATTTATAGTGATTAGTTTATTATCAAGTTCCGTTTGTCGTGCGGTTAGTTCTTTCACTTCTTTTTCTACAGCTGTAGTAATAGTCTCGCTAGCGGAGGTGATTGTTCTAGTTAACTGACTTTGTAATTCATTCTGTTTCCGTGTAATAGTATCGACAATGTTTGTTATAGTCTCAGTTAAACCCGTTTGCAATTCATTATGTTTCTGTATAAAGAAATGATTAACATAACTCATGGTGACTGCATCACTATCATCTATCGGGTCGGCTAAATCCTTCAATCTCTTCATTCGAAATGATAGAGTTTCATTAGAGTCGTGAATTGGAATCCTATCATCTACATATTTTTTATTAGGAACGTCGTGTTCGTGAAGGGGGTCCAACAGCGTTTTCATTCTTATACCATCTATAATGACATTATTTTCGGAATCACGTTTAAATGCATATTTACTTAAGTACTCCATTAAATTGTTGTATTGGATGTCGAGCGATTTTTGTATGTGATCCCTAAGCATAGCTTCAAACTCGCCCATACGCTGATACGAGGTCTGCTCGCTGAAGATCTGCATTCGATTCTCGACGTCAGCCGTATGCGTATCCACATAACGTTTAGTCGATGCATCGTCACCTTCTTCAGGGTCGTGAATATTGCACAACCGCTTTCCCTTGAATCGATAGTTTCCCGATCCATCTCTAGTTATGATATATCGATTGAACACACCCCTAGAGGGTATGATTCTTCGGGATCCGAACCTGTCGATACTCATTGCTTAAGTGATGGATTATTCTATTTATTCATTCTGATAAAGCGATCAAAACCGTGACGGTAGCGTCCCTCGTTCAGTGGATATTCTGGTACTATAACAACAAAGGATCGTTCATCACTCTCCCATATATGTTTACACATATTCTTAAATTCATCATAGGACATATCGGTATTTACATAATCTTCGTATATATGTTTTAAATTGAGATTATCCTGTCTAAAGAATATAATCATATTTGCATTATCTCTAATTAAATGTTTAGGTACTTTAGCATATGATTGTGCTAAATATATAGCATCGACATTACGATGTCTACCCATACTGTAATATGAAGCTATCTTACCCTGTTTTTCATTTATCACATCATCAAATACGAATATCGAATTTTCTCTAGCATCCGACGTTTGAATTACTTTATCACCATCATCGAACGTAAATACACCTATATCGGGTATAGTTTTCAGTAACCTGAGTAAATATCGATATTTAGGTTGTTGCAACGATTTCGAGTATATGTAGAGGTTTTCGAATCTCAGACCATTCTCGTGAATAAGCAGGTTGAGTAAAACGTTCGTTTTTCCAGCATTTGAACTGCCAAGTATGAGCGCTCTAACGTTACTCGGAAACAACGTACCGTGTCGTCCTTTGCGAATGTCATCCTCGAAATCTAACACCTGTATGGGTAGCGTACACTTTTGCTTTACTATCTCCATATCGCGACTAATACTTATAAAGCATAAGTTTTGTCTTTTATTTCGTTCGTGATAAGGGCAATCTATGTCTTTACTGGATTTAGCCAATCGTCATAGGAATCGTATACTTATAAAGCGCACGTTTTGCCTTTTTTATTTCATAGTGAGACATGCGCTCTACACGTGCACGCAAAGGTTCGGGAATTCTTAATTCCTTGATTAATTCATTACCATTTGAGGCACATTTACCGGGTTATCGTTTCTGCGGTCCCGGAACGAAACTACATAAACGCTTGCAGAGAGGTGACTTACCGGTGAACGGGTTAGATTCAGCGTGTCTCGATCACGATCGGGCTTACGCAGAGAGTACTGATACAGAATCTCGTCGTCTAGCCGATAAGGTGTTGGTAGAGAAAGCTTGGAGACGTGTAAAGTCTGCCGACGCTTCTTTGGGCGAACGACTTGCAGCTCGACTTGTGACTACACTTATGAAGGGTAAATTGGCAGCGGGCGCTGGCATGCGTAAACGTCGCAACAAGAGAGGTGGTTTCTTACCTTTGCTACCACTTTTAGCAGCTCTAGGTGCAGCAGGTGGTCTAGCTGGAGGTGCTGCTCAGATTGCTACGGCTGTCAATAAGAAACGTTCGGATGCAAAACAACTTGCGGAATTAACACGTCACAACGAGCGCATGGAATCTTTGGCTCAGGGCAAAGGTCTTCGCCGTAAGAGACGTCGTAAGGGTAGAGGATTATATCTTCGATCAAAAAACTCGGGGCGAGGCCTATATTTATCCCGGAAAAAGCCCTGAGTGCTAACGAGATCGATTCGTATGCACGACGTCTACGCATTCCACATTTTAGAGGTGTCTACATGATCGATAAACTACCTCCACATCCTCGATACTATGAGAGAATAGTAGTGAATCTGGATACATCAAATAACCCTGGTACACATTGGGTTGCTGTACGTAAGGATGGTGACGTTGCCTACTACTTTGACAGTTTCGGCGATCTGAGACCTCCGGAAGAGATAGAAACGTACCTTTCGGGTGTCAAGCTCCTATATAATACGACGAGATTTCAAGAATTCGATTCTGTGATTTGCGGTCACTTGTGCCTTCAGTTTCTCCTCGATGAGTTACACGATCACCGTGAGTGGTAGTGATACCAGCTTCTCTACATTTCTAAATCCACCATTACATCTGGATCCTAACGGACATTACGAGATAGCTCTATTGAATTTTGAGACTTTTTACTCAATTCCGAATGTGGACGAGAGTAATAATCTATTCCATTACGTTCGCGATGGAAAAGTCGAACGTATAGTAATTCCACCGGGTACTTATGAATTGGATGATATCGCCAGATTGATCAAGGATGCTCTCGACATCGGTGACGACTTTATTCTACGTGCTAATAATAACACCATGAAATCAGAAATTCAATCTCCCTATATTATCGACTTTAGTCGTGAGAGATCTATTGCTTCACTTCTCGGTTTCACCTCTAAACAGAGGGTACCGGCAAACGTGCTGACCGAGTCTAATGATTTGGTTAACATATTCAAAGTCAGCATCATACGTATCGAGTGTAGTCTTGCAACGGGATCTTTCATCAATGGTAAAAGTGGTCATTCTCTGTATGAATTTTTCCCATCGGTACCTCCAGGTTATCATATTTCGCAGGAACCATCAAGTCCTATATATTTACCAATCATCGATACGAATCTCATTGATCATCTCGACATTAGAGTGGTAGACCAGAACGGCGATAAGTTAGATTTCAGGAACGAAACCATCACTGTACGATTGCACATACGTCGTAATGGGTATAAGTTTTAAGAGACGATGCTATATTAAAAAACATCTCTCGAGATTGATCTCTACTCGATCATCGACCCGCAAGCTAATCACATCGTCTAATCGAAGATTTCTCGCTAACTTAGGCTTCAAGGTTCTATGATGGATGTGTTGGACGTGACCGGGATTCCGACCTTTGATGATAAGATCAGTAAGGAGGAAGAACACGTATTCCTACCGTACAATACGTCAGCTCTCGATGTGAACGATGAAATTAGAATTCCATGTCAAGCTGAAGATTTGTACACGCTTCCTAGTAGAAGTTATCTCTACATTGAGGGGACTCTCACTAAACCCGACGGCACCGTTGCCACATCGAAATTGAGTAACAATGCTATGGCATTCCTATTCGATGAGATTCGTCTGGATATGAATGGAACGACTATTGATAGAACTAGGAATCCGGGCATTTCATCAACGATGCGTAACTATGCTGCACTGAATGAACTGGAATCGAATCGTTTACTAAATGCTGGATGGATCTATCCTGGAGGTGTGGTAGACATCGTGAATACATCGAATGGTATCTTCAATGCTATCGTTCCTCTTTCGATGTTGCTGGGTTTCGCCGACGATCACAAGGAGGTCATACTTAATAGCAAGTTTGAACTTATTCTCATTAGATCTAAGGATTCTAATAATTGTATCATTGGAAACGATCCTACAACCATACAACTAACTAGACTCGAATGGAGGATGCCTGTACTTCGACTTTCAGATTCTGAACGAGTTGATAAACTTAAACTCGTCAAATCGGATAAACCTCTACACGTCGCATTTCGAACCTTGGACCTTCACACTCAACCTGCTGTACCTCAAACTAAAGCGTTCACATGGAACATTGCAACCACGACTAAACTTGAAAAACCACGTTTCGTCATAGTCGGTGCACAAGTGGATAGATTGAATCATCTCGCTAAGGATGCTTCTCTATTTGATAATTGTAATATCACCAATCTGAAACTTTATCTCAACAGTGAATCTTACCCCTATCACGATATGAATTTGGATTTCGCCAATTCGAAATTTGCATCTCTGTATGATCAATATTCCAAATTTCAATCATCCTACTATGGAAAGGAGAATTACCCTCTTTTGAAAAGGAACGACTTTCTGAAATATGCACCGCTATTCGTCATCGATTGCTCTCATCAACCTGAGGATACTGTGACGGGGGCAGTGAATGTCAGATTGGAAGTTCAAGCATCGTCAAATTTTCCTGCACAAACTTCATTATTCTGTTTAATTATTCATGATAAATTATTCACTTATAAACCACTAACTCATGTTGTACAATCTATCATATAGGTGTAATAAATAAAACATTACAAATTCAAATTATCTTTTTATTGACTTTAACATACATCTCCAATATCCTCTTCCTTGCACTCCTGCTTTTTGCATCATATGAACATAATGATTTATGAATATCATACAACTGATATAAATTTCTTTCAATATATGGAATTAGTCTTTTAAGTCCATTGAATGCAGTACTATTCAGATTTATACTGCCCACATTTAAACATGTATTCACAAACGTTATTTCTTGCATCTTATTCATGCATAACATTATATTAAATGCATATATTATATTTTCACTGTACGGTGCACATGGATGCTTACCATCTTTCAGATACGTATCCAAAACACACAAATTTGACATTATTACCTCCCAATCCTCTTTTGTAATATACACAAACGTATCGTCATGTGTGTCTTTAATGTAAAGTGATGGGAGTTCATTGTATAATCCTATGTTCACACGAAAGTCAATGCTGATGGAGATGTCGTTATCGTTCATGCACACACTATTTACCATCACTCGCAACTTCCTCCTCTACTTCTTCTGCGAAGGGTGTGAAGGGTTCGAACATCATTATGATGAAACTGTCTTGATCGAACGTCTTCTTGGCTTTGACGATTCTCGGTTTGCAGTTCGTCTTCTTCTTTTTCTTGTCTCCTTTCTTACTGGATCTGCGGACATATACGAACTGTCTCAACATCGTGAATATTTAATACACTTGTTAACGTAAAACTCTTATTATTTTATACTCACTTTTCTATGACTTCCTCCTCGGGTTTCGATGTACCGATATCCTTAAACGGACGATCATTGTACGGACCGCACACATCTTCACCTTGATCCTGTTCGGACTGGCATGCCACATCTTCACTTTGGGCTTTACTGAAATAAACATATTTATCATTAGTTATCTAACACATAACAACACTTTCACGTTAACACACAATTATAATTCTACTTACCCGAGGTACACTTTACAATTCTTTCCGCATTGAGCATAAGATGTGATCGAATCATGATGGGAAGGATTCTTGCAAATCACTTGATGCATCTTTCCATCACACGTTTCATCGTGATGCTCAACCCAATGCTTTTGCAAATCTTCGAAATTGCGTAGATTCTCCCAGAATCTGGTATCACTTTCAATGATAGGTGTTGTTGTTCCACTCATCTTGACGTTGCGATGTGAAGTGAGAATGCATTCGTTCCCGAGTGAGCAGATGGGTGATGAAACGTGATCATACCTGTCTCCCCCCTCCCCATCCTATCGTCGATTGTACTTAACGGACGGAGGGTTTGTGTGAAGTGAGGACACGTTCGTTCCCGAGCTGGCGGGACAGGGTGAGACCTGTTAATTCGAATTTACTCACATATGCACAAATCTTGAGGAATGACAACACGTCGTCACCCTTATACTTCAATGTGGAATAGATTTATATTTTCTCGTACCTCGATGTGGGAATGGAATTTAACCCTTTCTTAACCTTTACATCGCTCTTGGATACAATAGCTCAAGGAGAGATTCTGCATAGGGAACACCCCTTACCAGAATGTCTTATTACATTTATTTTCATAAATCTCTCCCAGTAAACATACCTAATCATTCTCTCGATATTCTTTTATCTAAAGAATAACGATACTACATCATATATCATACACTAAACGTAATAGATATCAAACCCTACACTCGATATTCATACATGAGAGTTCAAGCACAGACATCGAAGCACTGAACGTAATAGATATCAAACCCTAGACTCGATATTCATACATGAGAGTTCAAGCACAGTCATCGAAGAATTACTATCAATACATTTAATTCAAACATCCCCGGAACCCCCCCCCCCGTTACCCATCCCACCCATCACACATTACACATCACACACACACACACACACACACACACACACACACACACACAATCATCATCATCATCCCAACCCTCAAAAACATCTCACTGCACAGGGGAGAACGGCACTACGCCAACACTCCCCTTCTTTTACAACTCGATTTTCATATAGGAGAGTTCTAAATCAATGAGCATTCTACATCACTCATATATTAACACAGAGGAGAGTTCAACATCTTATCTACACTGTGCTGATTCTCTCAATTCTATTCTACTACTATATATATATGTATATATCAAGCATAAAAGCATTCAGGGGGCACCGGGGTTTGATCCAGGGACCTCTCGATCTGCACTCTAATGCTCTACCACTGAGCTAAACCCCAACCTGTTCTATGTGGGTTACTCATCTCAAATAACTTCAGTAATTTACATATATCAAGCATAAAAACATTCATTGGGCACCCGGGATTGAATCAGCGACCTCTCGATCTGAAGTCGAATGCTCTACCACTAAGGTATATCCCCACTGGTTCTATGTGGGTTACTTATCTCAAATAACTTCAGTAATATACATATATCAAGCATAAAAACATTCAGGGGGCTCCGGGGTTTGAACCAGGGACCTCTCGATCTGCAGTCGAATGTTCTACCACTGAGCTATACCGCCACTGGTTCTATGTGGGTTAACTTATCTCAAATAACTTCAGTAATGTACTCATATCAAGCATAAAAACATTCAGGGGGCACCCGGGTTTGAACCAGAGACCTCTCGATCTGCAGTCGAATGCTCTACCACTGAGCTATACCCCCACTGGTTCTATGTCGTTACTTATCTCAAATAACTTCAGTAATGTACATATATCAAGCATAAAAGCATTCAGGGGGCACCCGGGTTTGAACCAGGGACCTCTGGATCTGCAGTCGAATGCTCTACCACTGAGCTATACCCCCACCGGTTCTATTTGGGTTACTTATGTCAAATAACTTCAGTAATGTACTCAAATCAAGCATAAAAACATTCAGGGGGCACCCGGGTTTGAACCAGGGACCTCTCGATCTGCAGTCGAATGCTGTACCGCTGAGCTATACCCCCACTGCTTCTATGTGGTTACTTATCCCAAATAACTTCCCTAATGTACATATATCAAGCATAAAAACATTCAGGGGGCACCCGGGTTTAAACCAGGGACCTCTCGATCTGCAGTCGAATGCTCTACCACTGTGCTATACCCCACTGGTTTTATGTGGTTACTTATCTCAAATAACATCAGTAATGTACATATATCAAGCATAAAAACATTCAGAGGGCACCCGGGTTTGAACCAGAGGCCTCTCGATCTGCAGTCGAATACTCCACCACTGAGCTATACCCCCAGTGGTTCTATGTGGGTTACTTATCTCAAATAACATCAGTAATGTACATAAAAAATGCATTAAAGCATTCAGGGGCACCCGGGTTTGAACCAGAGGCCTCTCGATCTGCAGTCGAATGCTCTACCACTGAGCTATACCCCCACTGGTTCTATGTGGGTTACTTATCTCAAATAACATCAGTAATGTACATAAAACAGGCATAAAAGAATTCAGGGGCACCCGGGTTTGAACCAGATCCATCTCGAGCTGCAGTCGAATGCTCTAACACTGAGCTATACCCCCACTGGTTCTATGCGGTTACTTATCCCAAATAACTTCATTAATGTACATATATCAAGCATAAAAGCATTCAGTGGGCACCCGGGTTTGAGCCAGGGACCTCTCGATCTGCAGTCGAATGCTCTACCACTGAGCTATATCCCCACTGGCTCTATGTGGTTACTTATCTCAAATAACTGCAGAAATGTATATATATCAAGCATAAAAACATTCAGGGGGCATCCGGGTTTGAAACAGGGACCTCTCGATCTGCAGTCGAATGCCCTACCACTGAGTTATATCCCCACTGCTTCTATGTGGTTACTTATCTCAAAGAACTTCAGTAATATATATATATATATATATATATATATATATATATATATATATATATATATATATATATATCACGCATAAAAGCATTCAGGGGGCACCGGGGTTTGAACCAGGGACCTCTCGATCTGCACTCTAATGCTCTAACACTGAGCTATAACCCAACCTGTTCTATGTGGCTACTTATCTCAAATAACAACTTCAGTAATGTACATATATCAAGCATAAAAACATTCATTGGGCACCCGGGATTGAATCAGCGACCTCTCGATCTGCAGTCGAATGCTCTACCATAAGGTATATCCCCACTGGTTCTATGTGGTTACTTATCTCAAATAACTTCAGTAATATACATATATCACGCATAAAACATTCAGGGGGCACCCGAGTTTGAACCAGGGACCTCTCGATCTGCAGTGGAATGCTCTACCACTGAGCTATATCCCCACTGGTTCTATGTGTGTTACTTATCTCAAATAACTTCATTAATGTACATATATCAAGCATAAAAACATTCAGGGGGCACCCGGGTTTGAATCAGCGACCTCTCGATCTGCAGTCGAATGCTCTACCACTGAGCTATACCCCCACTGGTTCTTTGTGGTTACTTATCTCAAATAACATCATTAATGTACATATATCATGCATAAAAGCATTCAGTGGGCACCCGGGTTTGAGCCAGGGACCTCTCGATCTGCAGTCGAATGCTCTACCACTGAGCTATACGCCCACTGGTTCTATGTTGGTTACTTATCTCAAATAACATCAGTAATGTACATAAAACAGGCATAAAAGCATTCAGGGGCACCCGGGTTTGAACCAGGGACCTCTCGATCTGCAGTCGAATGCTCTACCACTGAGCTATACCCCCACTGGTTCTATGTTGGTTACTTATCTCAAATAATATCAGTAATGTACATAAAACAGGCATAAAAGCATTCAGGGGCACCCGGGTTTGAACCAGGGACCTCTCGATCTTCAGTCGAATGCTCTACCACTGAGCTATATCCCCACTAGTTCTAAGTGGTTACTTATCTCAAATAACCGCAGAAATGTATATATATCAAGCATAAAAAACATTCAGAGGGCACCCGGGTTTGAACCAGAGGCCTCTCGATCTGCAGTCGAATACTCTACCACTGAGCTATACCCCCAGTGGTTCTATGTGGGTTACTTATCTCAAATAACATCAGTAATGTACATAAAACAGGCATAAAAGCATTCAGGGGCACCGGGTTTGAACCAGGGACCTCTCGATCTGCAGTCGAATGCTCTACCACTGAGCTATATCCCCACTAGTTCTAAGTGGTTACTTATCTCAAATAACCGCAGAAATGTATATATATCAAGCATAAAAAACATTCAGAGGGCACCCGGGTTTGAACCAGAGGCCTCTCGATCTGCAGTCGAATGCTCTACCACTGAGCTATACCCCAACCTGTTCTATGTGGGTTACTTATCTCAAATAACATCAGTAATGTACATAAAACAGGCATAAAAGCATTCAGCGGCACCCGGGTTTGGACCAGGGACCTCTCGAGCTGCAGTCGAATGCTCTAACACTGAGCTATACCCCCACTGGTTCTATGCGGTTACTTATCTCAAATAACTTCAGTAATGTACATATATCAAGCATAAAAAATTCAGGGGGCACCCGGGTTTGAACCAGGGACCTCTCGATCTGCAGTCGAATGCTCTACCACTGAGCTACACCCCCTCTGGTTCTATGTGGTTACTTATCTCAAATAACTTCAGTAATATACATATATCACGCATAAAAGCATTCAGGGGGCACCCGGGTTTGAACCAGGGACCTCTCGATCTGCAGTCGAATGCTCTACCACTGAGCAATATCCCCACTGGTTCTATGTGTGTTACTTATCTCAAATAACTGCAGAAATGTATATATATCAAGCATAAAAACATTCAGGGGGCATCCGGGTTTGAACCAGGGACCTCTCGATCTGCAGTCGAATGCCCTACCACTGAGTTATATCCCCACTGCTTCTATGTGGTTACTTATCTCAAAGAACTTCAGTAATATATATATATATATATATATCACGCATAAAAGCATTCAGGGGGCACCGGGGTTTGAACCAGGGACCTCTCGATCTGCACTCTAATGCTCTAACACTGAGCTATAACCCAACCTGTTCTATGTGGCTACTTATCTCAAATAACAACTTCAGTAATGTACATATATCAAGCATAAAAACATTCATTGGGCACCCGGGATTGAATCAGCGACCTCTCGATCTGCAGTCGAATGCTCTACCATAAGGTATATCCCCACTGGTTCTATGTGGTTACTTATCTCAAATAACTTCAGTAATATACATATATCAAACGTAAAAACATTCAGGGGGCACCCGGTTTTGAACCAGGGACCTCTCGATCTGCAGTCGAACGCTCTACCAATTAGCTATACCCCCACTGCTTCTATGTGGTTACTTATCCCAAATAACTTCACTAATGTACATATATCAAGCATAAAAACATTCAGGGGGCACCCGGGTTTAAACCAGGGACCTCTCGATCTGCAGTCGAATGCTCTACCACTGAGCTATACCCCACTGGTTTTATGTGGTTACTTAACTCAAATAACATCAGTAATGTACATATATCACGCATAAAAGCATTCAGGGGGCACCCGGGTTTGAACCAGAGGCCTCTCGATCTGCAGTCGAATACTCTACCACTGAGCTATACCCCCAGTGGTTCTATGTGGGTTACTTATCTCAAATAACATCAGTAATGTACATAAAACAGGCATAAAAGCATTCAGGGGCACCCGGGTTTGAACCAGAGGCCTCTCGATCTGCAGTCGAATGCTCTACCACTGAGCTATAACCCCACCGGTTCTATGTGGGTTACTTATCTCAAATAACATCAGTAATGTACATAAAACAGGCATAAAAGCATTCAGGGACACCCGGGTTTGAACCAGGGCCATCTCGAGCTGCAGTAGAATGCTCTAACACTGAGCTATACCCCCACTGGTTCTATGCGGTTACTTAGCCCAAATAACTTCAGTAATGTACATATATCAAGCATAAAAACATTCACTGGGCACCCGGGATTGAATCAGCGACCTCTCGATCTGCAGTCGAATGATCTACCACTAAGGTATAAACCCACTGGTTCTATGTGGTTACTTATCTCAAATAACTTCAGTAATATACATATATCAAACATAAAAACATTCAGGGGGCACCCGGTTTTGAACCAGGGACCTCTCGATCTGCAGTCGAACGCTCTACCACTGAGCTATAACACCACCGGTTCTATGTGGCTACTTATCTCAAATAACCGTAGAAATGTACATATATCAAGCATAAAAACATTCAGGGGGCTCCCATATTTGAACCAGAGACCTCTGGATCTGCAGTCGAATGCTCTACCACTGAGCTATACCCCCACTGGTTCTATGTGGGTTAACTTATCTCAAATAACTTCAGTAATGTACTCATATCAAGCATAAAAACATTCAGGGGGCACCCGGGTTTGAACCAGAGACCTCTCGATCTGCAGTCGAATGCTGTACCACTGAGCTATACCCCCACTGGTTCTATGTGGTTACTTATCCCAAATAAGTTCAGTAATGTACATATATCAAGCATAAAAACATTCAGGGGACCCCCGGGTTTAAACCAGGGACCTCTCGATCTGCAGTCGAATGCTCTACCACTGAGCTATACCCCCACTGGTTCTATGTCGTTACTTATCTCAAATAACTTCAGTAATGTACATATATCAAGCATAAAAGCATTCAGGGGGCACCCGGGTTTGAACCAGGGACCTCTCGATCTGCAGTCGAATGCTGTACCCCTGAGCTATACCCCCACTGCTTCTATGTGGTTACTTATCCCAAATAACTTCACTAATGTACATATATCAAGCATAAAAACATTCAGGGGGCACCCGGGTTTAAACCAGTCACCTCTCGATCTGCAGTCGAATGCTCTACCACTGAGCTATACCCCACTGGTTTTATGTGGTTACTTATCTCAAATAACATCAGTAATGGACATATATCAAGCATAAAAAACATTCAGAGGGCACCCGGGTTTGAACCAGAGGCCTCTCGATCTGCAGTCGAATGCTCTACCACTGAGCTATACCCCCACTGGTTCTATGTGGTTACTTATCTCAAATAACTTCAGTAATATACATATATCACGCATAAAAGCATTCAGGGGGCTCCCGGGTTTGAACCAGGGACCTCTCGATCTGCAGTCGAATGCTCTACCACTGAGCTATGTCCCCACTGGTTCTATGTGTGTTACTTATCTCAAATAACTTCATTAATGTACATATGTCAAGCATAAAAAAATTCAGGGGGCACCCGGGTTTGAACCAGGGACCTCTCGACCTGCAGTAGAATGCGCTACCACTGAGCTATACCCCCACTGGTTCTTTGTGGTTACTTATCTCAAATAACTTCATTAATGTACATATATCAAGCATAAAAGCATTAAGTGGGCACCCGGGTTTCAGCCAGGGACCTCTCGATCTGCAGTCGAATGCTCTACCACTGAGCTATATCCCCACTGGTTCTATGTGGTTACTTATCTCAAATAACTTCATTAATGTACATATATCAAGCATAAAAGCATTAAGTGGGCACCCGGGTTTCAGCCAGGGACCTCTCGATCTGCAGTCGAATGCGCTACCACTGAGCTATACCCCCACTGGTTCTTTGTGGTTACTTATCTCAAATAACTTCATTAATGTACATATATCAAGCATAAAAGCATTAAGTGGGCACCCGGGTTTCAGCCAGGGACCTCTCGATCTGCAGTCGAATGCTCTACCACTGAGCTATATCCCCACTGGTTCTATGTGGTTACTTATCTCAAATAACTGCAGAAATGTATATATATCAAGCATAAAAACATTCAGGGGGCATCCCGGTTTGAACCAGGGACCTCTCGATCTGCAGTCGAATGCCCTACCACTGAGTTATATCCCCACTGCTTCTATGTGGTTACTTATCTCAAAGAACTTCAGTAATATATATATATATATATATATATATAACGCATAAAAGCATTCAGGGGGCACCCGGGTTTGAACCAGGGACCTCTCGATCTGCACTCTAATGCTCTACCACTGAGCTATACCCCAACCTGTTCTATGTGGGTTACTTATCTCAAATAACTTCAGTAATGTACATATATCAAGCATAAAAACATTCAGGGGGCACCCGTGTTTGATCCAGGGACCTCTCGATCTGCAGTCGAAATCTCTAACACTGAGCTATACCCCCACTGGTTCTTTGTGGTAACTTATCTCAAATAACTTCATTAATGTACATATGTCAAGCATAAAAACATTCATTGGGCACCCGGGATTGAATCAGCGACCTCTCGATCTGCAGTCGAATGCTCTACGACTAAGGTATATCCCCACTGGTTCTATGTGGTTACTTATCCCAAATAACTTCAGTAATATACATATATCAAACATAAAAAATATTCAGGGGGCACCCGGTTTTGAACCAGGGACATATGGATCTGCAGTCGAATGCTCTACCACTGAGCTATACCCCAACTGGTTCTATGTGGGTTAACTTATCTCAAATAACTTCAGTGATGTACTCATATCAAGCATAAAAACATTCAGGGAGCACCCGGGTTTGAACCAGAGACCTCTCGATCTGCAGTCGAATGCTGTACCACTGAGCTATACCCCCACTGGTTCTATGCGGTTACTTATCCCAAATAACTTCAGTAATGTACATATATCAGCATTAAAAATTCAGGGGGCACCCGGGTTTGAACCAGGGAACTCTCGATCTGCAGTCGAATGCTCTACCACTGAGCTATACCCCCTCTGGTTCTATGCGGTTACTTATCTCAAATGACGTCAGTAATGTACATATATCAAGCATAAAAATATTTAGGGAGCACCCGGGTTTGAACCAGGGACCTCTCGAACCGCAGTCCAATGCTCTACCACTGAGCTATATTACAACTGGTTCTATGTAGGTTAGTTATCTCAAATAACTTCAGTAATATACATATATCGCGTATCAAAAACAATCAGGGGGTACTCGGGTTTGAAGCAGGGAACTCTCGATCTGCAGTCGAATGCTCTACCACTGAGCTATATCCCCACTGGTTCAATGTGGTTACTTATCTCAAATAACTTCAGTAATGTACATATATCAAGCATAAAAATATTCAGGGGTCACCCGGGTTTGAACCAGGGACCTCTCGATCTGCAGACGAATGCTCTACCACTGAGCTATACCCCCACTGGTTCTATGTGGTTACATATCTTAAATAACTTCAGTAATATACATATATCAAGCATAAAAACATTCAAGGGGCACCCGGGATTGAACCAGGGACCGCTCGATCTGCAGTCGAATGCTGTACTACTGAGCTATACCCCAACCTGTTCTATGTGGGTTACTTATCTCAAATAACTTCAGTAATGTACATATATCAAGCATAAAAACATTCAGTGAGCAACCGGGTTTGAACGAGGGACCTCTCGATCTGCAGTCGAATGCTCTAACACTGAGCTATACCCCCACTGGTCCTATGTCATTACTTATATCAAATAAATTCAGTAATGTACATATATCAAGCATAAAAACATTCAGGGGGCAACCGGGTCTGAATCAGGAACATCAAGATCTGCAGTCGAATGCTCTACCACTGACCTATAACCCAAATGGTTCTATATGTGTTACTTATCTCAAATAACTTCAGTAATGTACATATATCAAGCATAAAAACATTCAGGGGGCAGCCAGGTTTGAACCAGGGACCTCTCGATCTGCAGTCGAATGCTCTACCGCTGAGCTATTCCGCCACTGTTTCTCTGTGATTACTTATATCAAATAACTTCAGTAATGTACATATATCAAGCATAAAATAATTCAGGGGGCACCCGGGTTTGAACCAGCGACCTCTCGAGTCGCACTCGAATGCTCTACCACTCAGCTATATCTCCACTGGTTCTATGTGGTTACTTATCTCAAATAACTTTAGTAATGTACATATATCAAGCATAGAAACATTCAGGGGGCACCAGGGTTCGAACCAGGGACCTCTCGATCTGCAGTCGAATGCTCTACCGCTGAGCTATTCCTCCACTGTTTCTCTGTGATTACTTATATCAAATAACTTCAGTAATGTACATATATCAAGCATAAAATAATTCAGGGGGCACCCGGGATTGAACCAGCGACCTCTCGAGTCGCACTCGAATGCTCTACCACTCAGCTATATCTCCACTGGTTCTATGTGGTTACTTATATCAAATAACTTCAGTAATGTACATATATCAAGCATAAAAACATTCAGGGGGCACCCGGGTCTGAATCAGGAACCTCTAGATCTGCAGTCGAATGCTCTACCACTGACCTATACCCCAAATGGTTCTATGTGGGTTACTTATCTCAAATAACTTCAGTAATGTACATATATCAAGCATAAAAACATTCAGAGGGCACCCGGGTTTGAACCAGGGACCTCTCGATCTGCAGTCGAATGCTCTAACACTGAGCTATACCCCCTCTGGTTCTATGTGGTTACTTATCTCAAATAACATCAGTAATGTACATATATCGCGTATCAAAAACAATCAGGGGGTACCCGGGTTTGAACCAGGGACCTCTCGGTCTGCAGTCCAATGCTCTACCACTGAACTACACCGCCAAAGGCTCTACGGGGTTACTTAGCTCAAATAACTTCAGTAATGTACACATATCACGCATAAAGGCTTTCAGGGGGCATCCGGATTTGAACCAGGGACTTCTCGATCTGCAGTCGAATGCTCTACCACTGAGTTATTCCAACACTGGTTCTTTGTGGTTACTTATCCCAAAATAACTTCAGTAATGTACATATATCAAGCATGAAAACATTCAGGGGGCACCCGGGTTTGAACCAGGGACCTCTCGATCTGCAGTCGAATGCTCTAACACTGAGCTATACCCCCACTGGTTCTATGTGGGTTACTTATGTGAAATAACTTCAGTAATGTACATAGATCAAGCATAAAAACATTCAGGAGGCACCCGGGTTTGAACCAGGGACCTCTCGATCTGCAGTCGGATGCTCTAACACTGAGCTATATCCACAGAGTTTTTATTTGGTTACTTATCTCAAATAACTTCACTAGTTCACATATATCGCGTATCAAAAGCAATCAGGGGGCACCCTGGTTTGAACCAGGGACCTCTCTATCTGCAGTCGAATGCTCTAACACTGAGCTATATCCACAGAGTTTTTATTTGGCTACTTATCTCAAATAGCTTCACTAGTTCACATATATCGCGTATCAAAAGCAATCAGGGGGCACCCTGGTTTGAACCAGGGACCTCTGGATCTGCATTCGAATGTTCTAACACTGAGCTATATCCACGCATGTTCTATTTGGCTACTTATCTCAAATAACTTTACTACTGTACATATATCACATATAAAAATACAATCCCATGGTGCCCTCTGTATAAAAACGAAAGAAAGAGAAGTGTATACGAATTGCGCAAGAAAGATTGTTTCGTGAGAATAGGCGGGTTAAGTGTAAGCTCTCTGAAATGATTGTTTTCCGTGGCTTGGCGCCGATGCCAGAACGGCACCATCCACACTTTTAAGCGCCTGTGTTAAGGGCTACGATGTCTGCTTATTCACGGATTATTATGAGAGAAGGTAGTGCCGAGATTTCTCTGGCACACAACTTACACTTTATCTGCTAGAGTGCAGTAAAGCACAAGACTTAAGATAACTGTCTCTCTGTCACGAAATCGTACACGAACGCTTCGTATCACATTCTCCATGAACTGTATTATCAAAGTTTTACTGTGCTCCATACACCTGTGCGTAACAAGTGTGAGAGTACAAAAAATATCTATTTCCGTTTCCCCGTACGTTCTGTTTGGTACAGTATATTATAAAATGGGATATATCGTATATAACATTATTTATTTATTTGTTTATTTGTTTGTTTTTTATTTATTTATTTGTTTATTTATTTGTTTGTTTATTTGTTTGTTTGTGTATTTAATTACTTGTTTGTTTATTTATTTATTTATCTATCTATCTATCTATCTATC